>OW121741.1:49114799-49646388 GCA_933228675.1 Stomorhina lunata | reverse complement strand
ATATATTATATTATATTATATTATATTATATTATATTATATTATATTATATTATATTATATTATATTATATTATATTATATTATATTATATTATATTATATTATATTATATTATATTATATTATATTATATTATATTATATTATATTATATTATATTATATTATATTATATTATATTATATTATATTATATTATATTATATTATATTATATTATATTATATTATATTATATTATATTATATTATATTATATTATATTATATTATATTATATTATATTATATTATATTATATTATATTATATTATATTATATTATATTATATTATATTATATTATATTATATTATATTATATTATATTTATTATATTATATTATATTATATTATATTATATTATATTATATTATATTATATTATATTATATTATATTATATTATATTATATTATATTATATTATATTATATTATATTATATTATATTATATTATATTATATTATATTATATTATATTATATTATATTATATTATATTATATTATATTATATTATATTATATTATATTATATTATATTATATTATATTATATTATATTATATTATATTATATTATATTATATTAATAATATAAATTTATTTTTTTTTTATAACTATAAAATTGGATTCACTCATAAGTTTAAGTATTAAAGAAGGAATTATTAGATAACTGAATTTAACGATTTAGTAAAATAAAGTTAAGGAGTCAGTAGGCTTAGTATAAATTTTGAAATAAACTTAGTTTGACATTGTTTTAAAAGTCAGGTGTAAGTCAGGTTAGATTATATAGGTATATTAATGTTTAAGCAAGGGTTATTTCAGATAAAGGCAAAAATTTTTAAAATATTTTATAATTGGTTACTAATATAAGTAGATAATTTTGAATGACGTTTCGTTAGATGTTCCGTTAGATATTTTGGTAGATCAATTTGCCTGATGATATAGTTTCTGCGATAGGGAGTTATTACGTAACACATCGTGGATCTTACAGGATATGCCCTAGATTAAGGCTGACCCGTGATGGTTGCGGAGACTTGCACTTCCTTAGTGTTAAATCTTGGGATTGGCGAATTCTTGGAATTTTGAAATTTTAGAAATTATTCCGGGGATGTGTAAAGCCAAGTCTTCGAGACACAAGAATATGAAAACAATGTGCACCGCCCCGACTAATAAACGGTAAATGGGTAGTTTGGCTTTCGAATTTAATTTTCAGTGGAGTGGGAAGAGCTTGATTACGCAATCGAAGCGCGTGGCTCATTCTCCCGAGGAGATTCAATAGCTGTTCAGCGATATTGATGATTTCCCGACTTCACAATTAGAAAAATATAACTTTAAATTTATAAAAGTTTTTAACACTGAACTATAATTTAGTGGTTTTATAAAATAACTGTAATTTTTAAAGTTCTTTAAATAATATAAGGAAAGCGTCTTATTTCTTCAACTATTTTATATCGAATGTTTTAGAAAAACTAGATGAAGCTCTGGATACAGACAAAAAAATATGTGCGTTTAAGTATATAAGAGAGCCATTATCTAGGCGCCAATTCACATATCACCGAGCGATCAGCTGGGTTATCTATGTGCTCTTATTTGTATCTTACGATACTAAGGCACTTTCACCACTCTTGAATTGACCGTTAAATTTAAAGATAGGTTTTAAAAACGAATTAAGGTTCTCCGTGTTATCACCCCTCACAAAGCAGATGCTTCCATAGGAATTCCGAAAAGAAGAAGCTGAAAAAGGGTGAACTGAGCTAAGCACACTCCATGTACGGATGTGAGCCTAGGATGGATTCCAATTATTGGCCGTCCTTACAAAATAAACATTTGTTAAACAGATGTATATTTAGATATCATTACCATGTATCTTTAATGTGAAACGTTGATCGGCTATTTGACTCCAACTCCTGTAACACATAGTATGAGTTACCTAGTTTTTCCAATACCTTACATTTAACTCCAGTAGGGGCCAACTTGGCTTTGAACAAAATTTCTTCTCGTAACAATGTCCAACTTCCAGGTTTCGAGATTTGGATCTAAGGTTATAAGTACGAGCATTTTTCTCATATGAGATTTTTAAGCGATCCTTAATTATATCTCTGATATATTGGAATTCATCTTGTCGAGAAAGAGAAGAAGGACCTTTCGAAGGACCTGATAATCATTACCGTGGGATACCATTTTTTGTCCAAACACCACGAAATATGGAGAATACCCCAAACTTTGATGAATACTGTTTCTTAAAGCACTGTTAATACCACTCAAGTACACATCCCAGTTTCTTTGATCTTTTCGGATATACGAACGAAGAGCCTCATTAACACACCTGTTGACTCGTTCGCTAGCATTGGCCTGTGGCGAATACACTGCACTTACTTTTAAATTGGCTCCCGTTATCCGAAATTACAGTCTCCGGGACCCCAAAGCAATCAAAAATATTTTCTTTTAAGCAAGCTATCATCAAGTTTGGAGTTTAACTTTTTCAAAGGCTTTAAAAATGAAAACTTGGTGAGATGATCTAATATAATTAATACGCCAATATGTCCACTTTTACTACGCGGTAGGGGTCCAACAAAGTCAATTATATAGGCGCTGGAATGGTCTCTCTGACTCAGCCATTTGACCCATTGGTGGTCTTAAGGTTCTTGTAGGTGTTTTGGAGGTTCTACACATCTCACAACTGGCGACATATCTTCGAATTTCTGCAACCATTCCAGGCCAATAGAAGTACCTGCGCACTCTCTCAAGAGTTTTCGCAATCCCCCCATGTGATGATTTAAGAGCCCACCTTGCCAACCTCCCATTCAAATCCTTCTGGCCCATGAGCCATTTAAGGCCGGCATGGTCCGTCACTACAGTAAACTGGTGTCCCTCAATATAGGAGCGGAAATTCTTGATTGCTAGCACTACCGCAAAGCATTCCAACTCAGTAACGGAGTAGTTCCTCTGGGCTCGGTTCAATTTATGGGACATGAACGCTATTGGGCGTTCATCCCCATTATCATCCCGTTGAGCTAAGAGACCACCTACACCGTACTGACTGGCATCACATTGGACAATGAACGGTTTACTGTAGTCCGGATGGGCAAGGAAGGGAGCTGTGGTTAAACTTTTCTTTAGCGATTCAAATGCGTTTTGAGCATCAGAATTCCATACAAATGATTTTTTCTTCGATAGAAGTTCCGTTAGGGGAAATGTGATGAAGGCATAGTCCGAAACAAAGCGCCTATACCACCCAGCTAGGCCCAAAAACTGGCATAATTGTTTGATTGACTTAGGGACAGGATAGTCAGAAATTGCCTTGACTTTATCGGGGTCAACCATAAGAGTACCGTTGCCTACCACATATCCCAAATATTTGACCTTACTCAACCCAAAATGACTCTTTTTGATGTTAATGGTCAATCCCGCTTTTCTTAGTAAAGATGCTACTTAAGTAAGGTGCACAAGGTGCTCAGCCAGTGAATGTGATACCACAAGTAGATCATCCAAATATACGAAGACATGGCTTTTTAGATCGTAGGGTATCACCTTGTCCATCAATCGGCACATAGTTAGCGGGGCATTACATAAGCCAAATGGCATCCTCACAAACTGGTATAGTGGCCGATTGGGGACAGTAAAAGCTATTTTGGGACGGGACGCTTTTGACAGACTAATCTGCCAAAAAGCGTCCTTCAGATCTACTTTTGATATCACATTTACCGGAGGCAGTCGGGAGATTAGACCATCAATATTTGGGATAGGGTAGGCGTCTCTGACGGTGACCTCATTCAACTTACGAGAGTCAAGGCAAAACCTGACCTTACCTGGCTTTACTAACAGTATGCCTGGAGATGACCATGATGAATTTTCGGCAACTTCTATTACCTTCAACTGCAACATCCGGTCTATCTCGTCGCACAGCTGTTTTTCCCTAGCTGGGGAGATGGGGTAGTATCGCTGCTTTATTGGAACAGCGTTACCTGTATCGATTACGTGTTCGATCAAATCAGTTGATCCTAACCCCTCCTTTTCGAACGATGGAAAGGAAGCATCAAGCTTATTTTGCTCGAGCTGAGATAATCTTAAATAATCAATTTCAATTTCATCGCATGAAATATCATTTATAATACAAGTTAGGAGTCACGATTTTAAAACCAAAAATGTTCCAGAAATCTATACCGCAGATGATATCCTGTTTTAGATTTGGAACTAACAGAAATTCGATCTTATTTTGTATATTACCATACTGAACGTCTAACGAAATCAACCCTATCACTTGCTGCTGGTTACCGTCAGCAGTCCTAACATTTCCAGTGAATTTAGTAATTTCTGGCCTCGAATCTTTCAAAATCTCTTTACATAAAATTCCACCAATGCAAGATTTGTTAGCGCCGCTGTCAAGTAGTGAAATAACAGTTTTATCACAAAGCCTAAGGTTAACAAAAGGTCTGGAATCTAGTCCGGTGTTATCTATAGAGGTGATTACATATTTTCTAAGACGTTTTCTTTGTGTCCAAAAATTACGAATACGAGCTGCAGATCTTAACTGTTTACGAGATGGAGTATTAGTCGAAAATATTTCGGAACGTATTTCTTGATAGCGTGCTAGCCTTTCATGATACGGTACAGTTGTTTTAAGCCTTGTTTGAAAAACAGAATTGGGTTCATTAAAAGTAATATTCTGGTTTTTAAGAATAGTTATGGGAATATTTTCCTTTATGGAAACTTCAGTAGAATTTAATGTTTTGGCCATTTCTGTGGATGTCCGTTGATTCGACGGACATCCACTGCTATGTTTTCCGGCTTTGGAGAACATTTAGAACAAGATGGCCGATATGTGTCGAGGGCTCCGCAGCCATAACAGAAAATACGACTAGGAGCTAAACAGTCCTGGTAGCGGTGACCAAGGACATCGCAATTCCAACATTTAAGACCTGCTGAAGCAGTAACTTCATTTACCTCTTCTGAGCAATCATTATCTACTTCATTCACATCCGACAGTTGCTCGCGAACGATTTCGGACACATTTGACCGAGAATATCTAGACCTTTGAGAGGAATTAGAACATAAATCCTCGAAGAATTTTTCATGTTTCTTGGCCTCTCTTCTTAAAGTAGATATGTCATTAATATCTAAATGCAATAATTCATGACGCAATTCAGTTTTTAAGTTTCTGATAACAATTTCCACGAATTCTGTTTGGCTGATTTGAACTTTGAGTTTATCACTCAAATTCATCATAGCGTCCAAGAATACGTCAAATGTTTCTGAGCTTTTCTGCTTTCTACGACGCATGTCATCTTTGATGTCGTAGTCTGTAGTAGTATCTTTAAACTCCCTTCTGAGGGCATCGCATAAATCAAACCACCTAGAGTTATCATCAGTCTTGCGATTAAACCTCCAAACCACTTGAGCGCTTTTCCTTCAAATAAGGAATACACATGCTCAACCAATAAGTCAAAATTGCCATTTAAATGAATAGAGGTAAGGGTATTCACCCTGTAAATAAATTCATCGATAGAAATGTCATCATTGGAACCAGAATACTTAATGTGCCAGTTATTTATCAAATTGGATATCTGATGAGAGGTAAGAGAAACATTATCTGGCATTGACATAGGAGCATCCTGTCTATAACGAAAGGAAGGTCTAAAAGATTGATTAGCCCTAAAGGGGTTATCTTGGGGCCACTCTAGTGGGTTAGATACATTTGGGAAGGATGAGCGACTCGTTCTTCTATTGTTAGGATTTGGTGGCTGAGGTGGATTACTGGGGTTTACATTGTTATCATGTCGATTGTTTGTTATGTTAAGATTTTGAAACATTGACTGAATTTCAGAGGCCATAGCTGTGGAAAATTCAGCTCTAAAAGCGTTAAGAGACTCAGATATAATATTTTTAACTCTTTGTTCCGAGATATTACTATGAGAAAAATTTGTTGTTCTACGACGATTACCTGACGTTGGTATCTGATCCATGGCGCCTAATCCTCTTTGTTGTTGTGAATATAGCCTAGTAGCTGGACGATCACGTGGAATAGCTCCACCTCGATTCCTAGCTGTATTTGTTTTAGACCGCATTGGTCCTACAGAATCAACACAACTACATGGTTGACGACATACAGGGCAAGTTGGATTCGTTGCTAACCATCGTACCAAACAAACTGGGTGAAAAGAATGGTTACATGGTGTAATGGTTTCATTTTCAGATTCTATGTTCTCATTACAGATTGTACAGATAATCTGATCAGAAGTTTCTACCCCCTCAGCACCTAATTGCTCAGGACTATGTTGCACTGGCATGCTTGTAAATAAGATACTATGATAACAAGTATTAGAAGAAAGGAAAATAAAAATCAAAATATTGCTTTCGCTTTAAAAACTTTCAAAATTGTTTCAAAATTTTTCACAATCTAGACTAATTGATTACTTTGTAGATTTCGTAGAGTATAAATAGACCAAGGGTAAATTTGATCTTGGCAGAAGCCTTACCTACAGTGAATATAGATTGTATTTTGGAATAGAGAAAGGTTAGAAAAGATGGGTTGCAGGAAAATTTTATTGAGCACAATTCTTAGCAAAAGTACTACAAGAAAGGAAATCTTCAATAAAATACTTTCTGAACCAATTTATATAATTTAATAATTTTTTTAAACCTAGGTATGCAAAGGCAAAACTGCATTTAGCAAAAATCCGTAATTTAATAAAAAAAACTTAATTACACAAATAATAAAGTATATAAAAACTAAACTTTGGGATTAAAAATTGGGAAGTAATAGAAACATTTCTCATCTACTACTATTTTGGTTATATCCTGATCTGAGATCGACAACATAAAATCCAAAATATTCAGGTTAAAAATAAAAGAGAAAGAACATTTTTGAAAGTGGGCCTTCACAAGTTAAAAGTTTAAGGTGTTGTTTAACTATATTCTATGGAAGGGAGGCCCCACGTTGGGCGCCATTAAATTTCTGTAACGAACCGCAGTTGAAGATGGAATTATCACGGGGTCTGCACACCTAGCTATGCTTCGGTCTTAGCTCAGGGAAATGGTCGTGGGGTGTGATAACATTAGTTCGGTTTGTGTTACTTTAATTTAAAATATATTTTTGTGTGCAGAATATTCAAGAAATAGAAGAAGTCTACAAGGATCCCAAAATACTTGTCCCTAATCACTTTTAGGTATCTGCCTTGAAGGACTTGAAGATGTTATGATGTCCTCAGGGTCATTTTTCCCACCCTACCTTGCTGATGACCAGTATTATTTTATCAGCCCATTTAATACCCTATACCCTACTCATCTACATTTCATCAATCACAAAAAAAATCTTTACCAATTCATTTTAGAATAGCCTTTTATTATATAAAACTTGGTAAATATTCATTTCAGTTAATTCAGAAAAACAACTACAAAATTTATATTTTTACGTAAAGGTTAAAAATAAAATATAGATTAATAAGGGTTCTTTCCAGCATACAAAAAAAAAATATAAAGATAATGAAGAATCGTAGAGTGATATATTTTTAAATGATCAATTTACATACCAAACTAAAGCAGAATGCAAAAAAAAAATAGATTCCACAAAAAAAATTATTTTTGCATTAGGTTTTGTTAGGCAATTGATCAATTAATATATAAATCCTTTTTTTTTAAGTGTATATCGGATATTAGATGGATATTATATTTATATTAATAATTTATTAATATATTAGGAAATTTATACATATATAAATTTATTTTTTTTTATAACTATAAAATTGGATTCACTCATAAGTTTAAGTATTAAAGAAGGAATTATTAGATAATTGAATTTAACGATTTAGTAAAATAAAGTTAAGGAGTCAGTAGGCTTAGTATAAATTTTGAAATAAACTTAGTTTGACATTGTTTTAAAAGTCAGGTGTAAGTCAGGTTAGATTATATAGGTATATTAATGTTTAAGCAAGGGTTATTTCAGATAAAGGCAAAAATTTTTTAAATATTTTATAATTGGTTACTAATATAAGTAGATAATTTTGAATGACGTTTCGTTAGATGTTCCGTTAGATATTTTGGTAGATCAATTTGCCTGATGATATAGTTTCTGCGATAGGGAGTTATTACGTAACACATCGTGGATCTTACAGGATATGCCCTAGATTAAGGCTGACCCGTGATGGTTGCGGAGACTTGCACTTCCTTAGTGTTAAATCTTGGGATTGGCGAATTCTTGGAATTTTTAAATTTTAGAAATTATTCCGGGGATGTGTAAAGCCAAGTCTTCGAGACACAAGAATATGAAAACAATGTGCACCGCCCCGACTAATAAACGGTAAATGGGTAGTTTGGCTAGCGAATTTAATTTTCAGTTTAGTGGGAAGAGCTTGATTACGCAATCGAAGCGCGTGGCTCAGGCTCCCGAGGAGATTCAATAGCTGTTCAGCGATATTGATGATTTCCCGACTTCACAATTAGAAAAATATAAATTTTAAATTTATAAAAGTTTTTAACACTGAACTATAATTTAGTGGTTTTATAAAATAACTGTAATTTTTAAAGTTCTTTAAATAATATAAGGAAAGTGTCTTATTTCTTCAACTATTTTATATCGAATGTTCTAGAAAAACTAGATGAAGCTCTGGATACAGACAAAAAAATATGTGCGTTTAAGTATATAAGAGAGCCATTATCTAGGCGCCAATTCACATATCACCGAGCGATCAGCTGGGTTATCTATGTGCTCTTATTTGTATCTTACGATACTTAGGCACTTTCACCACTCTTGAATTGACCGTTAAATTTAAAGATAGGTTTTAAAAACGAATTAAGGTTCTCCGTGTTATCACCCCTCACATGGGCTAAAGCTTAGCCCCTCCAAGTGCACCTTCTTTAAGCCTCGAGTTCACTACCTCGGACACATTTGTAGGACGTGATGGTCTGGAAGCTGATCCCCAAAAGCTTAATGCTGTAAAGGACTGCCAACACCTATAAAGAAAAGGCAAGTACGCTAATTTTTAGGCCTTTGCTCTTACTACCGTAAATTTGTTCAAGGTTTTTCCACAGTTGCCAGACCATTACACGAACTGACAGAAGCAAATAGGAAGTTTTCCTGGGATGAAAATAAAGAGCAGTCGTTCCAGTTATTGAAGAAGAAACTAATCGCATCACCTATACTCACTTTCCCTAATGAGGAAGATTTGTTCGTACTGGATACTGACGCATCAAACTGTGGAGTGGGCGCCATTCTAAGCCAAATTCAAGGTGGTCAAGAACGTGTTATTGAATATTTCAGTAAAACATTACATAAAGCAGAACGTAATTATTGCGTTACACGTAAAGATAAAATTGTCGCTATGACAGAGTAGACGTGTTTTTGCTTCTGTCCGTTTAAAGTTTATTTTTTAATGGGATAACTAAATTATTTTATCTAAATTTATTAAAACAATGAATCAGTGATCAAACATGAATAAAATAATGTAATAAAATCATTGAATTTAAATCGTTTAATAAGAAAAAATACAATTTTACATATTCTAAAATAAAAGAGTAAATATAATAACAACAAAAACTATTTCCAAACCTACTCCTACAAAAAATAAAAAAAAAATCAGAAAAATTACGAATAAAAAGAATAAACAAAAAATTCTAGTGGTGAACTAAAATCTAAGAGTGAGAAGAATTGAAACGAAATAAATTGTGTATAGACATTTCTACAATAACTGTATAATTCAATATAAATACATTAAATATAAAGAAATATTAATCAGTAAATAGAAAAATAATCTAATAAGATGTCAAATATTATGGACTGTGCCGTCAGTAATGCGAATATTTCAAGAACTGCTAAGTATATTGCATGTTCCATGTGTGATAATAATGTTCACTACGATTGTGCCAGTCAAATAAGTCCAGTTTACACCATTGAAATGTTAAACAATATTAAGAAATGTGGTGGTGTCTTACTATTTCGATGTGGCTCTTGCATTAATCAACAGACACAAAATTCTCATATTGTGAACAAAATTGATAAAATGGAAGAAACTGTAAATAAATTGTCTGATATAATAACAAATAATGTTGCAGCCGATTTAAAAAGTATTAAAGATGAACTAATCCGATGTTCAAAAAAATCTAATGATACCGAAGCGCTAGTTAAAGAGAAACTTCAGGAATTAATGTTAGATAATGACTCCATTAGAAGGCATTTATACCGAGGAGATATTATTATACGAGGAATACCTGCTAATCTCATAAGTTCCTCCGAAGAATTGTACAGCTCTGTATTAAAAATTGCTGGCACACTTGAAGTGGATTTAAATCATAATGACATAAATTTGAGCACGTTTATTGAAAATAAAACATCTATATTGGTTAAGTTTAATAGCATTTATAAAAGGGGCCTTCTTCTACAAAAATATTATGCAACACATAATCTCCAATTGAAAGACATATTTGAGACTGATAAAGAAGAGAGAATTTTTATTAATGATCACTTGTCACCTATGGCTTTGAAATTAAATTTCTGGTGCCGTAAGCTACTAAAAGCAGATAAAATAAAAAAATTTCGAATTATAAAGAAGAACATGCCTGAAGCCAAGGTGACCTTACTTACTGGTGATGAAAAAACTTTGAGTTTTGATGCAATAAACATAATGTGGAAGGCGATTGCTAACAATAATAAAACTGCTACTGAAGATAATAACATTTAACTTCTACCTGTTTTACTTCATCTTTATTGCAGGCTACTTTTTACTTTTACATAGCTATCTATTCTTTCTTGTTTCTTTTGTTATCAGTGTTTTTATGCTCTTAATTATACATCTCTTAATTATATATCTCTTAATTATACATCTGCATTTATGTTTCAGAATCTCTTAGTTGATTCAATTGTTTTTTTTTTCTTCTTTTGAATTTTTATTTAATTATTCCTATTCATATCACGGAATAGTATCGTTAATGTTTAAGCTCTCTCGGTTGACTAAATTTTACTGCTTTGATTGGAAATGCAGTTAAGAGATTTCTGAGATGCAGTTGTTAGATTTTATAGAAAATAATAAAACAAAATAATAATGAATATTGTATTTAAGATAATTTGTAGCATGCTAGTTTACGGTTGGCCGATAGTTTGGATATATGATTTTTTTTTTTTTTCTTACATCAAAGCATATTGAGTAAAAATATTTGTCAATATTGTTTTTATTTTTTTTTCTTTAAAATCAGCCTAATCATAAAAGACATTTTAAAATAAAGTCAATTTGAAAATGAAAATTTTAAAATATTTTCAAATAAATACGTTCAAATAATTCCAAAAATTTTAAATAAGCCTTTACAAATTCTAAATAAAGCCGACTTTAAATGTTCTGTGTTTAGGCTGAATATATTTTTCGAATACTTATAAATCTTGTTTACTTTTTTATAAAATGTTTCTAATAAAGACATTTATTTTTTGATACAGAATACGATTTATATGATTCAATTATTTACTTTAAGAAATTAATTATTGCGTTAAATGAATTCTTGTACAATTTTTTCCATTAATTAATATAAATTAGGACTTGTTAGGATTAAAAGAAGTAATGTTAAACAGGTTTTTATTATTTCATTACTTAACTTTATTTATTTGCTACACACATTTTTTAAACATTTTGTGTGGAGGGTTTTTTATACATTAGAAATGAATGATAATTTGGGGGAAGTGGTAACCAAAAGCTCACTAAATCGAATAGATTTTTCCTCACGAGATCTTAATTTCATTCACATGAATGTTCAAAGTATATCACCCCGTCGTAATTCTGATAAATTAGATGAAATTAGAGAGATCATAGAAGGAAATAATATAGATATCATTGGAATGTCTGAAACTTGGTTAAAAGATAATATTTTGGATAATGCTGTGGAATTAAATGGATACAATTTATATCGTAATGATAAATTAAGTGGTCGTGGTGGGGGTGTGTGCCTGTATATACATAATAGCCTTAAGTCCAAGGTTGTATGTGTGGTTAATAAGGGATTAACATGTGATGCCATATTTGTTGAGATTATAGGATTAAATTCTAAAATTTTAGTTGGAGTCGTTTATTTACCATACGGTAATATTACGCAATGTGAAGACGAAAACGGGTGAATTAGCAGTTCGTTATGACCAAATGATAATTGCCGGGGATTTTAACACGAATCTATATGAGGAATGTGATTTGTTTAGAGAAAGTGTTTCAGATGCTAATTTAAAAATAGTTCACAACAGCATACCAACACATTTCAGTTTATCTTCGAATAATTGTAGCTTAATTGATTATTTTTTGCTATCAAAAGAACATTTGGTTACTAAGAAGGGTCAGTTTCAATTTCCTCGCCCGAACTCTTACCATTCTATGATATATATTTCATACAAAATGGAATTAAATAGAATGTCGAATACCTTAAAAATAAGGGACTATAAACATTTTAATATAGATAGTTGCATCCAGGATTTAAGCCTGATAGATTTTGAGCCTATTTATTTAACCAATGACACTGATTTTCAAGTAAAATTTCTTACTGACGCACTTTTAGATATTTATGAAAAACATGTACCATGCAGGATTTTGCCAGTTAGCAGGAAAGATCCTTGGATGAAATCAGAAACTGTTAGAGAGGCCAAACGTACGCGAAATTTATTTTTCAAAATTTACTTAAACGACAGAACGGAAGGTAACTGGGGTGAATATTGCATTCATCGAAATCGTTAAAAAAAAAATATAAGAAAAGAGAGGGCAAGGCACTATAGTGAACTATTCGAAAGTGATTAATCTCAGCAATTGTGGACTAATCTTAAAAGAATAGGCGTTGCGCGTATTAATAATGATCAATCACGTCATATGGATGTTGAAGAATGCAATAATTTTTATATCTTGCCAAAATGAAAATAATGATGTCCGTTGTTTTTCTTTTTCTAATGTTGAAGAATATAAAGTTTTCAATGCATTCATGAGGATTAACTCTAACAGTATTGGACCAGATGGTCTTTCACTTAAATTTCTAAAATTAATTTTACCACATATTGTATGTCATATAACCTATATTTTTAATACCATATTAACTGTTTCTAATTTTCCGCTTCTATGGAAAACATCAAGAGTTTTACCCATACCCAAGATAAAGAATCCTTCTAACTACAGTGACTATCGCCCCATTAATATTGTATCTGTCTGTTCTAAAGTTTTAGAAATGCTGTTAAATTCTCAAATGCTGAACTATAATAATGAAAGTAATTTATTATCTGAATATCAATCAGGGTTCATGAAGAATTATAACAGTACTACTCACATTTTGGACCTTTTGTTTGAAATAAGAAGTGGACTGGATATACATCTTTGTGTGACTTTAATTAATTTGAATTTCAGTAGGGCTTTTGAATCAATATAATTTGAATAAATATAATTTAGTGGTTTTATAAAATAACTGTAATTTTTAAAGTTCTTTAAATAATATAAGGAAAGTGTCTTATTTCTTCAACTATTTTATATCGAATGTTCTAGAAAAACTAGATGAAGCTCTGGATACAGACAAAAAAATATGTGCGTTTAAGTATATAAGAGAGCCATTATCTAGGCGCCAATTCACATATCACCGAGCGATCAGCTGGGTTATCTATGTGCTCTTATTTGTATCTTACGATACTTAGGCACTTTCACCACTCTTGAATTGACCGTTAAATTTAAAGATAGGTTTTAAAAACGAATTAAGGTTCTCCGTGTTATCACCCCTCACATGGGCTAAAGCTTAGCCCCTCCAAGTGCACCTTCTTTAAGCCTCGAGTTCACTACCTCGGACACATTTGTAGGACGTGATGGTCTGGAAGCTGATCCCCAAAAGCTTAATGCTGTAAAGGACTGCCAACACCTATAAAGAAAAGGCAAGTACGCTAATTTTTAGGCCTTTGCTCTTACTACCGTAAATTTGTTCAAGGTTTTTCCACAGTTGCCAGACCATTACACGAACTGACAGAAGCAAATAGGAAGTTTTCCTGGGATGAAAATAAAGAGCAGTCGTTCCAGTTATTGAAGAAGAAACTAATCGCATCACCTATACTCACTTTCCCTAATGAGGAAGATTTGTTCGTACTGGATACTGACGCATCAAACTGTGGAGTGGGCGCCATTCTAAGCCAAATTCAAGGTGGTCAAGAACGTGTTATTGAATATTTCAGTAAAACATTACATAAAGCAGAACGTAATTATTGCGTTACACGTAAAGATAAAATTGTCGCTATGACAGAGTAGACGTGTTTTTGCTTCTGTCCGTTTAAAGTTTATTTTTTAATGGGATAACTAAATTATAAAATAATGTAATAAAATCATTGAATTTAAATCGTTTAATAAGAAAAAATACAATTTTACATATTCTAAAATAAAAGAGTAAATATAATAACAACAAAAACTATTTCCAAACCTACTCCTACAAAAAATAAAAAAAAAAAATCAGAAAAATTACGAATAAAAAGAATAAACAAAAAATTCTAGTGGTGAACTAAAATCTAAGAGTGAGAAGAATTGAAACGAAATAAATTGTGTATAGACATTTCTACAATAACTGTATAATTCAATATAAATACATTAAATATAAAGAAATATTAATCAGTAAATAGAAAAATAATCTAATAAGATGTCAAATATTATGGACTGTGCCGTCAGTAATGCGAATATTTCAAGAACTGCTAAGTATATTGCATGTTCCATGTGTGATAATAATGTTCACTACGATTGTGCCAGTCAAATAAGTCCAGTTTACACCATTGAAATGTTAAACAATATTAAGAAATGTGGTGGTGTCTTACTATTTCGATGTGGCTCTTGCATTAATCAACAGACACAAAATTCTCATATTGTGAACAAAATTGATAAAATGGAAGAAACTGTAAATAAATTGTCTGATATAATAACAAATAATGTTGCAGCCGATTTAAAAAGTATTAAAGATGAAATAATCCGATGTTCAAAAAAATCTAATGATACCGAAGCGCTAGTTAAAGAGAAACTTCAGGAATTAATGTTAGATAATGACTCCATTAGAAGGCATTTATACCGAGGAGATATTATTATACGAGGAATACCTGCTAATCTCATAAGTTCCTCCGAAGAATTGTACAGCTCTGTATTAAAAATTGCTGGCACACTTGAAGTGGATTTAAATCATAATGACATAAATTTGAGCACGTTTATTGAAAATAAAACATCTATATTGGTTAAGTTTAATAGCATTTATAAAAGGGGCCTTCTTCTACAAAAATATTATGCAACACATAATCTCCAATTGAAAGACATATTTGAGACTGATAAAGAAGAGAGAATTTTTATTAATGATCACTTGTCACCTATGGCTTTGAAATTAAATTTCTGGTGCCGTAAGCTACTAAAAGCAGATAAAATAAAAAAATTTCGAATTATAAAGAAGAACATGCCTGAAGCCAAGGTGACCTTACTTACTGGTGATGAAAAAACTTTGAGTTTTGATGCAATAAACATAATGTGGAAGGCGATTGCTAACAATAATAAAACTGCTACTGAAGATAATAACATTTAACTTCTACCTGTTTTACTTCATCTTTATTGCAGGCTACTTTTTACTTTTACATAGCTATCTATTCTTTCTTGTTTCTTTTGTTATCAGAGTTTTTATGCTCTTAATGATACATCTCTTAATTATATATCTCTTAATTATACATCTGCATTTATGTTTCAGAATCTCTTAGTTGATTCAATTGTTTTTTTTTTCTTCTTTTGAATTTTTATTTAATTATTCCTATTCATATCACGGAATAGTATCGTTAATGTTTAAGCTCTCTCGGTTGACTAAATTTTACTGCTTTGATTGGAAATGCAGTTAAGAGATTTCTGAGATGCAGTTGTTAGATTTTATAGAAAATAATAAAACAAAATAATAATGAATATTGTATTTAAGATAATTTGTAGCATGCTAGTTTACGGTTGGCCGATAGTTTGGATATATGATTTTTTTTTTTTTCTTACATCAAAGCATATTGAGTAAAAATATTTGTCAATATTGTTTTTATTTTTTTTTTTTTCTTTAAAATCAGCCTAATCATAAAAGACATTTTAAAATAAAGTCAATTTGAAAATGAAAATTTTAAAATATTTTCAAATAAATACGTTCAAATAATTCCAAAAATTTTAAATAAGCCTTTACAAATTCTAAATAAAGCCGACTTTAAATGTTCTGTGTTTAGGCTGAATATATTTTTCGAATACTTATAAATCTTGTTTACTTTTTTATAAAATGTTTCTAATAAAGACATTTATTTTTTGATACAGAATACGATTTATATGATTCAATTATTTACTTTAAGAAATTAATTATTGCGTTAAATGAATTCTTGTACAATTTTTTCCATTAATTAATATGAATTAGGACTTGTTAGGATTAAAAGAAGTAATGTTAAACAGGTTTTTATTATTTCATTACTTAACTTTATTTATTTGCTACACACATTTTTTAAACATTTTGTGTGGAGGGTTTTTTATACATTAGAAATGAATGATAATTTGGGGGAAGTGGTAACCAAAAGCTCACTAAATCGAATAGATTTTTCCTCACGAGATCTTAATTTCATTCACATGAATGTTCAAAGTATATCACCCCGTCGTAATTCTGATAAATTAGATGAAATTAGAGAGATCATAGAAGGAAATAATATAGATATCATTGGAATGTCTGAAACTTGGTTAAAAGATAATATTTTGGATAATGCTGTGGAATTAAATGGATACAATTTATATCGTAATGATAAATTAAGTGGTCGTGGTGGGGGTGTGTGCCTGTATATACATAATAGCCTTAAGTCCAAGGTTGTATGTGTGGTTAATAAGGGATTAACATGTGATGCCATATTTGTTGAGATTATAGGATTAAATTCTAAAATTTTAGTTGGAGTCGTTTATTTACCATACGGTAATATTACGCAATGTGAAGACGAAAACGGGTGAATTAGCAGTTCGTTATGACCAAATGATAATTGCCGGGGATTTTAACACGAATCTATATGAGGAATGTGATTTGTTTAGAGAAAGTGTTTCAGATGCTAATTTAAAAATAGTTCACAACAGCATACCAACACATTTCAGTTTATCTTCGAATAATTGTAGCTTAATTGATTATTTTTTGCTATCAAAAGAACATTTGGTTACTAAGAAGGGTCAGTTTCAATTTCCTCGCCCGAACTCTTACCATTCTATGATATATATTTCATACAAAATGGAATTAAATAGAATGTCGAATACCTTAAAAATAAGGGACTATAAACATTTTAATATAGATAGTTGCATCCAGGATTTAAGCCTGATAGATTTTGAGCCTATTTATTTAACCAATGACACTGATTTTCAAGTAAAATTTCTTACTGACGCACTTTTAGATATTTATGAAAAACATGTACCATGCAGGATTTTGCCAGTTAGCAGGAAAGATCCTTGGATGAAATCAGAAACTGTTAGAGAGGCCAAACGTACGCGAAATTTATTTTTCAAAATTTACTTAAACGACAGAACGGAAGGTAACTGGGGTGAATATTGCATTCATCGAAATCGTTAAAAAAAAAATATAAGAAAAGAGAGGGCAAGGCACTATAGTGAACTATTCGAAAGTGATTAATCTCAGCAATTGTGGACTAATCTTAAAAGAATAGGCGTTGCGCGTATTAATAATGATCAATCACGTCATATGGATGTTGAAGAATGCAATAATTTTTATATCTTGCCAAAATGAAAATAATGATGTCCGTTGTTTTTCTTTTTCTAATGTTGAAGAATATAAAGTTTTCAATGCATTCATGAGGATTAACTCTAACAGTATTGGACCAGATGGTCTTTCACTTAAATTTCTAAAATTAATTTTACCACATATTGTATGTCATATAACCTATATTTTTAATACCATATTAACTGTTTCTAATTTTCCGCTTCTATGGAAAACATCAAGAGTTTTACCCATACCCAAGATAAAGAATCCTTCTAACTACAGTGACTATCGCCCCATTAATATTGTATCTGTCTGTTCTAAAGTTTTAGAAATGCTGTTAAATTCTCAAATGCTGAACTATAATAATGAAAGTAATTTATTATCTGAATATCAATCAGGGTTCATGAAGAATTATAACAGTACTACTCACATTTTGGACCTTTTGTTTGAAATAAGAAGTGGACTGGATATACATCTTTGTGTGACTTTAATTAATTTGAATTTCAGTAGGGCTTTTGAATCAATATCTCACGAAGTTCTTTTAAACAAATTATTTTTACATTTTGGCTTTGGTAGAACAGCCTGTAAGTTAATTGCGACATTCATAAGCCAACGATCACAGTATGTCGAAATATTACCGAATAAATCGTCGAATCAATTTACTTCCAGAGGTGTCCCACAAGGCACCATATTAGGGCCATTATTATTTTCAATTTATGTTAATGATATTCTTTCTTCCCTGAACTATCTGAAGAGATACATGCATAATGAGAATCATTAATGCGGATATGGGTAGAATTCTTGAATGGTGTAATAATAATCACATTTCACTGAATATTAAAAAGTCTAAGGCCATGAATTTTAATGTGAGTTTAGATTCTGATATTATTGTTAATAACATTCCCATTGAATCCGTCTCATACTTTAAGGCTTTAGGATTTTATATTGATGAAGAATTATCTTTTAGACATCACATAAATTTTATTATTCAGAAAGTTGTTAGCACTTTGCGCAGGGTATACAATATTCCTTGTTATCTTAAAATTGACATTAGAAAGAAAATTGGTCATACTTTGCTAATGCCATTAATTTTATATGGAATAGAAGTCTATAGTGGTACCTCAGATATGAATTTTTCAAGAATTGAAAAATGTTTCAATCGAATTATCCGTTATGTATATGGTTTAAAAGTTCGAGATCATATATCTGTATATGTATATGATTTCTTAGGTTATAGTTTTAAAGATTTCGTTGATGTTAAATTGTTGATGCTATTTTATAAGATATATAAAACTAATTCCCCATCTTATCTAATATCAAGATTTGTTTTCTCTAGATCAACAAGGACTCATTGCTTAGTATTTCCTACTTTTCGTGCATTGGTAATGGAAAATTCATTCGTAATACGGGTTATTAAATTGTGGAACACAAAACTTCCTTATGATTTTCGAAAATTTTCATATTCCGTCAAAAGATTTAGGAAACTGTTGCTCTCTTTATTGTAATCACACAGATAGCTTTTTTTTTCTTTTGTTAAAGTAAGTAATTTATTTTTTTTTTGTTTCTAATTCTTGCTGTTTTTTTTCTGTGTATATGGTTACCATTTCCTTCCAAAAAAAAACATTTCATCCAAACTCATGATAGAAAATTAAATAGTTTTTTCTTTTGAATTTTTTGAAGGGTGTTTGTAGCAAATTTAGATATAGTTTTAAGTTAGATATGTATAGTCTGTCAATCAATATACCGAAATCGATTGGCCTTAATTGGCTTTGGATTTCTTTGTACTGAATAAATAAATAAATAAAGAGTTGCTTGCCGTAGTTTTAGGCACAAAACATTTTCACCATTATCTATTTGGTCGACGTTTTCTACTAAGAACTGACCACGCCTCCCTGAAATGGCTTTTTAATTTTAAGGAACCAGAAGGGCAGATTTCTGGATGGTTAGAATTCTTGCAGCAATATGACATGACGATACAGCACCGCAAAGGCGTAAGCCATGGTAATGCAGACGCACTTTCTCGTCGACCATGTGTTGACTGTAAAAATTGTACGAAAGCTGAAGACAATGATTTAAAACGCATTATGGCTGTACAGGTAGTTCCAGAAGATGTCGCTTAAGCCCAAAAAGAAGACGTCACCCTAAAAATTGTTTTATCTTGGTTAAATGAAGGACCCGTCCCTTAAAAGCTAGTATATCTGGTGAAGGCTCAGATTTAAAAGCATATTGGCATATTTTCGATCAGCTATCATTAGAAAATGGCGTAATTGCCTATCGTCGTGCAGACTCTTCAAATCACTTAACTGTTTTACCCAGGAGGTTAATACCCATGGCGATTCAACAACTTCATCAGTCTGTGACCGGAGGGCATTTTGGCCGTAAAAAAACTTAAGCTAAAATTAAAGCCAGATTTTATTGGAACCGTCGAACAGTTGATGTGATTGAGTGGTGTGACAGGTGCGTCATTTGTGCAGCTAGAAAAGGCCCATCTAGAAGAACTATTGCTCGTCTTAAGCCTAGTATTGTAGGGATGCCTTTTGAACGAGTTGCTGTTGATGTATTAGGCCCCCTTCCACACACCACCCTAGGTAACCGATTCATTATTGTTTGTATGGACTATTTCACCAAGTGGCCTGAATGTTTTGCTTTACCCGACCAAACAGCCGAAGCTGTATCTAAAGTGTTGGTTAACGAGGTTTTCTGTAGATTCGGAGTTCCATTTGTGTTACATTCCGATCAAGGACAAAACTTTGAGTCAGACTTGTTCCAAAAGTGTATGGAATTACTCGGAATAGAGAAAACTAGGACAACCCCTTTGAATCCACAATCAGACGGAATGGTAGAACGCTTCAACAAAACCTTACTCGACTATCTCGAAAAGTTTGTCGATCATAATCAACGCGATTGGGATTCATTCCTGCCACTTGCGTTACTAGCTTATCGATCTGCTGAACATGAGGCCTCTAAATTTACTCCAGCAATGCTAAATTTTGGTCGAGAATTGCGTCTACCTGCAGACCTTATGTTTTCATCACCAAACATGCCCGAAGAGAATGCACCTGATTATATTTGTAGCCTTAGATCCAGACTAGAAGAAGTTTACCATATGGCACGTCAGTATCTGACTCTTGCCGCTGAGTCAGCAAAGCGCAGGTATGGCATGAGATCCAATGCTCCAGAATTTCATACAGGGGATATTGTGTGGTTTTACTCCCCAAGTCGGAAAAAAGGTCTTTGTCCTAAACTTCAATCAGATTGGATAGGTCCAACAAAAGTCTTAGAGAAGATTTCCGACCTTATTTACAAAATTCAACTACCAAACAATAAGAAAACCAAAGTTGTTCACATAAATCGTCTGGCGAAATACAATTGCGAACTCTATCGGGAGATAAGAGCTTGAGAGGGGGGTAATGTTACAACTTTGAACCCTGCTATTGTTTTCGGAGTAATCTTTATTTTATTCCACCTTCATATGTACATACATCATCACTATTTTAAAACAGTTGATCTATTTACTTTATTCTAACTTGAGAATAAAATTGACAGCAACAACAAATTTAAATGGAATTTGTAACAGCAACATAAGTAAATGAAATTTGCACCAACAATAAACAAATCGAATTAAAAAAAAAACAAAATTTGCGATCAAAAAAAACTAAAAACTGGTTTTGATGGCTTACGTGACTTTTGCCACGTCGACAAAATAGAGATCCTGAAAACATAAAATAAAAAAAAGGACAGTCGAGCAGTAACCGTCGTCATAAAAGGAGCTGGAGAACAACAGAAATTTTTTTTAAATAGAAATAAGTTAAAAAAAAATAAGAAAAGAATTTGTAAAAAAAAAAATAAAAAAACCTCTCGGGAACCAGGGAAAATAAAAAACCTCTCGAGAACCAGATCTTTTCCTAAATAAAGTGGATTAAATAAAAATTAAAAACTGCTGCTTATTTTTGTTACAATATATATATATATATATATATATGGTGAAATTCGACAGCGTACTATATATATATATATATTTGTATATATATATGTATATATATATGTATATATATATATATATATATACATATATATACATATATATATATATATATATATATATATATATATATATATATATATATATATATATATATATATATATATATATATATATACATATATATATATATATATATACATATATATACATATATATATACAAATATATATATATATATAGTACGCTGTCGAATTTCACCAGAATCGGTCCATTAACAACTGAGCTTTCGCCGAAACACTATCAGCCTATCCCACGATATCGAACGTTTTCAATCGTTCGCATTCTCAACGAAAAACAGCTGATTTGCATCCCACTAAAAGTTTTCGGTACGACAAGTCGAACGAAAACGAATGCGAACGATGTCATTTATCTGCCAGCTGCATGAAAAGATATGTCAAAATCACTCACACATGTTTTAGCTTTCGTTTTCATCAAAAAGAGCATAAAAAACTTTATTATTAAAAAAAAGGAACTTTATTTTATTGAAAAAAAATTTAAAGACATAATTTTAACATTTTCCACAAGAATAGGCTTCGGAGATTCCTACAAATTGTATTAACAAAATATTTTGGAAAAATTTTATTTACCTTAAATGCACAATGTTGTATATTAATAGTAAAATTTACAAATTTCAGCGCTTTTTTTCTTAAATTGTTGATAAATTTGTCGAACTGTCGATTAGGCAACATTGAAATTTGACAATTTTCAAATATTGTGACGAATTTTAAACCTATCCGTCAAATTGTGCAAAGTTCACTGCTTATAATTCTTCCCCTCGCTTTCTAGATGTTTCTGTTGGTGTTGTTGTTATTCTGTTTATGTCAATAAGCAGAACAACATGTTTCTCTTATGTACAGTAAAGAGCATAGCAACATGTATTGTGGGAACAGTTTTAATTAAGACGCGTATAAAGAGAACAGTGTGACTAAGAGTATTCGTAAAGCAGTTTTGTGAAGTTTGTTTACAGTATTTGTGAAAGTGTGTTTTAAGTGATTAACTCTAAAGTTAATAAAAGTATTGCTTTATAAAACTACATACTACAAGTGTTTTAATTTGATTACGGTTGTTTGCAAAAATAATTTCTTCCACGTTTTTAAAGGAAAAGCGTAACAATATCTTATGTTTCAAAACGTAAAGCCAGAAGAACGATAAGTCGAAAGATAGTGGGACGCTTATTCGAACGAAAATAGGTGACTTACTTTCGTTTGCATAATATTTCGTTCGACATCGTGGGACAGGCTGTATGTACGCTGAAAGTACATATGCATTTAAAAAATTTTGTTTAAAACAAATACATATAAAAAACCCATGCTGCTGGAGCACGGACCTACATAAATTATAGATCATAATACAGGAATTCTTCCGCCAAGCACACTTTTAAATTTCATTTAAATCGGATCATGAAAATCTGAGATATCGTCATAATACCAAAATATGTATTAAAAAATTAATTTAAATACAACAATTTAGGAGACATCGATTTTGTTATTTTGGCGATATTTCAAGTGTTTATAAACCAAATTTGATTAAATTTAACAGCGAGCTTTGGGGAACCATATCCTAAAATGATAATATATAATCACTCGTACAACAGAAAAATCTTTTTTTCTGTTGTTATTTAAGTGTTTTTCAAACACAAATTTTAAAATTATCTTCCAATTTTCAGTATTTTTTCCGATATCTCATGTGTATAAACACGTTTTGATGAAATTAAATAACGTTCATCGCGGGAGAATTTCCTAAAATGTGATATACAGTGACACAGAAAACTCTACATACTCTTTTGATAAAAAATTAAAAATTTTGGAAGAGTGCAAGAAAGGTGTAAACCTACTGTATGGAATTCCAAAATCTTCAATATGTACCTTAAATAAGAACGAACATAAAGTTGTGGAAAATTTAAAAATTACAAGCAATGGAACAAAAAATCTGCGATCTCTAAAAAAGGTGAATTTCCAAGAATGGAAGAGGCTCTCTTCGAGTGGTTTTTAAGCCAAAGAAACAAGCATATACCCGTCAAGTGATGGCTGGCTATCACGTTTTAAGAAGAGATATGGAATCAGGTTGCTGAAGCAAACCGGCGAAAAACTTTCAGCTCGACAAGATTTAGTGGAGCCTTTTAAAAATCATTTTCATACCATAGTAAGCGAACAGAATTTAACAAAAGATGCAATTTTTAATGCGGATGAGACTGGTTTATTTTGGAAATTGCCGCCTGATAAGACACTTGTCCATGCAGGAGAATCTAGTGCTCCTGGTAGGAAGCTATCCAAGGAAAGGGTAACAGTTCTTCTATGTCCAAATGCATCTGGTTCAAAAAAATGTAAACCACTCTTAATTGGTAAAGCAAAAAAAAACTCGTTCATTTAAAAACGAATTGCACCCATTCAAAAAATGCGTGGATGAATTCAGCAATTTTTAAAATGTGGTTCTTTGAAATGTTTGTTCCAGAGGCAGGTTTTATGCTTAGATACATGCACGGTGGACAGTGCACGGTGGTAAAAAGCGGCCAAAAATGATTTTTCTTAATATTATAATTTTGATTAAATTTTGATGGTAGTTTATAGCCAACACTCTAAAGTATCCAATTTAACTTTATCTTTGACTATCGGATAACTGATTCGTTTTTAATACTAGCTCGAAGTCTATACATTTTTGCCTACCATTTTAAAATTAAAAAAATTGATTTTTATATACTTTTGAATAAAAACGGATACAATTTTTCCCCTAAAGTTTTTGTTCTAAATTTTTAAGCACTTTTAAATACTGTTATTAGTGAATCATTTTGTGCAGTTTTTGTAAATTTCTGTGGTTTGGTTTTTTCCAAAATTGAAGTGAATTTGAGATAATTAAATAACTAGTGAAAATCATAAAAATCAAAATTTTGAAAGGCCATATCTAAGAAAAAGGAGCTAAAAGAGGTTACACATAAATTGGATCTTCTACTGTTAAGTACCAGTAGTATATATTTCGAATTTCAGCAGCATTCCTTGCCGCCCTATTTACCAGAATCATTTTATTAACTTCATCCTTTTACATATTTTAAACATTTTTAATTACACCAGGGTGCAATTTAGTAACAAAAAGATCCATAAAATACTTGAAAATAATCTAAGGCAGTATTTATTAAATGATTAGATTAAAATTTACTTTAGTTACCACCAAAAAAAAACAATTTAGGATAACAAATTATATAATGAATTCAAATAAGTTTAAATGACCTGTATAATGAAAATTTGGCCGTGGCGTTTAATTTGTCAGCCCTCTTTTTTAGCCAACACGTTCTTGAGTTAAATTTTTACAATAAGATTGAGAAAAATGAAACAATACTTTGTTTTTAAGGAAATTCTGTAAGCAATACATTACAATACAATACAGGTGGTGAACAAATGAACAAATCAAAAATGCATAAAGAACATGAAAATCACAGTCTTGAACATTTTCTCATGAATTTTCAACATTTTATTGAATTATTGAGCTTTTGTTATGTTTTTTTTTTTTATATAATAATAAATCTTGACTAATGCACAATTTTTTTCAGAAATTTAAATATATCTTTTAAACTACTCTTCCAGATTTTACAAACTATATATAATAAGTTAGACAAATGGCCTGTACATAAATGAAAATTATTGAATATTTTTCAAAATTATTAAACACATTTTATTAATGTATCTGATATGTCTCCTTTTTTTTGGCCAACCACTTTTAATTTTACCATATAATTTATACAATATAAAGAAAGGACCATAATTTGTCAGCTCAGTAAGTTTCAGTCAAAAATATGAAGAAATAAACAAGTTATTGATTTTTGGCCGTATTTTACCACCGTGCAGTGTTTTATTTTTGTTTTAAATTTTTTCTAATGATGAACAATTTTTAAAAACCAGCACTACTTATCATTGACAATGCACCAAGTCATCCGCCCGCAGAGGATCTAGTCAAAACAACCAAAGATGGTAAAATATGAACGCTTTATCTACCACCTAACGTTACACCTTTAATACAACCGATGGACCAAAATGCCATTCGAATTTTAAAAATGCATTACAGAAATCATTTACTCAGTAAAATTGTTTAATCAAAAACAGAAATTGTCGTTGATTTTTTACAAAATCTTAATTTGTAAGATGCAGCATACATGATCGATGTGGCTTAGAAAAAGATAAAAAAGAGTGCTTAGAAAATTGTTGGAATAAAATTATGTCATCAAATAGTGACAATTTTGATGAAGAAGACGAAATTCCTTTGTCCCGTCTAGGTCAACTAGAAGATGCCGAGTGTATGAGACGTAGTGTGCGTTTACTAAGCGCTGTGTTTCCAAATGTATGTTCTATGTGGTTAATTTAGTTTCTTTTTTTATCCATATCTATCTCAATTTCAGATAACCTTTATTGTAGAAGATATAAGCAATTGGAATGAGGATATTATTCAAGATGGAGATATTGAAGATGAAGAAAATGAATGTGAAGTTATTCCTGTGGAGCCAGAGGAACTAAAAATTAAAAACTCAGATGCAATCAAGGGGTTTGAACCTGTATAATGTGGTGTGACCAGAATAGAATAGACGTTTCAATATCCCTTGTATTGAGTTGCAAGAAGAAGCAATACAAAGAGGATTCCAAAGCAAAAAAAAAGTTAAAGCAACTATTCATAACAGATTTCTTATAAATTGAATAATATAAATAAATGAAATGTAATAAGAGTATAAACACCTATGTCATAAAAATAAAAACAATTCTTAAATAATCGTTAAATATCAATTAACGTATTATTTCTACACTAAATTATAAACGAAATTAAATGTTGGTGTTTTTAAAAATGCGGACCACCGTTTTTTATAAAATTTTAAGGTAAAAAATTACTGTTCGATATAGCGAATATCTCGATATAACGAAATGTCTGAACATTATATCATTCGTTAAACCGGGCTTTGATGTAGTTTAATTTTTGAAGCGAACGTTTGGTGGCAGCGATTTCGTAAGAAAATGAGTTCATATAAAATATTCTTCTAGCTTACGTTATGATAAGTGAGTTTTTTCTATTTTCAATTCTACTTATTGGAAAAAACATATTTTTTCATAAAAAATATATTTTATAGAAAAAACTTATTTTTTTACTATTTGCATAAAAGGGTATTTTCATAATAATTAAAGAAAATAAAAGATTTTATATTTCTAATAAATTTTTTATCAAAAAAAATACATAATTTCATTGTAAAAATTGGAGACGATTACTTTTTTCTAATCGTTTGTTTTTGGCTTAATAGATGCGTGAAATTCAATTACAAAAACTAAAATTTTATGCAAAGATTTCAATTCTTACGTATTTCACTCAAAGAGAAGTGGCATTTGTTTTATATGAACCAAAACCAAATTTGTTCACTCATATGGCGAAGGTTTCTGTGTGAAACCAGTTATAAAAACAGGACATAAATTTTAATTTTAAATAACCGTTTATCAAAAAATAAAACAAATTCACTTATCAATGCACAGAAAAATATGCATGCTCCCAATGTTGACTAACATGCGTTTTAGTAAATGTTTGAAAAGATTTTCGATCAGATGCTTACGGTTTTCGATAGCGATGAGTCAAATCTCATTGTTAAAAAAAAAAAAACTGCAAATCCTTACGGGAAGCTTGAGAAATTGAAACCAAATTGTGGCAACTATTTTTTTTTTTATTTCAAGTGTACATAGCTGTCAAAATGCACGCGCAAAGTGCCATTTTCACATGTGATTATTGCTAAATTAAACTGGTTGTTTGTTAGTCCTACGTAAAAATTATTTTTGCTGTTTCTAACATTTGTTTTGCTTATAGTTTCCACAGTGATTTGGAATATTCTATGGACAATGTCCATAGAATATTCCGAATCCATTGGACATGCCCGTAAAATCCAAAAATTTAAGAAGGAGAGTGCAAGCTAAGGACACTGAAATTCCGACAAAAATTTTATTATACAGCGACAGATGCTCATGCAAAACCAGAAATGTGACTATGAGTTATGCTTTATTGAATGCAGCTATTAAACATTAACCCTTCGACGACCATAGGCAACTATGTTTACCAGAGGTTAATTAGCTTATAAAACTGTCCAGGTATCTATTTTTCAAAGACTGTTTTATTGAAAAATATTGGTGCAATAATAATGTTGTTGGGCACGACTCTTTATCGAGCCCCACTTTTTTCCTACGAGCCTCCGAAATTCACAAAAAAAAGTATTTTTGTCGAGGGATGCTAAGAGGAGAAATTAGGGAGCAGGGGAGATAAGAGTCGATTGTGTTTTCGTAAGCTCAAATCTGCCAAATCTGCCTATAGCTGATTAAATCTACATCAAATATATATTATAAATGTGTTTGTAAGTTTATTTGTTTGTTTAAAAGAGGTTAACTCCGGTTGAGATTGATGAAATTATGAAATTAGATAGAACTTTCCCTTAAGGTGGTTTTGTTTCAAAACCTGGTCCAGAAAGGGCCCAAATGGGGTAAATAGTGCACCAAATGGTGCAAAATTTAACATTTATCATTGAAATTGATAAACTATAAAAGTTAGAATCTTCAAACTTAATAAAAGAAAATTCATTACCAATCGCCGTACTTCAGAAAAAAAATCGAAAGGATCGGAGCAGGGGGTGGCGCCTTCCCCGTTACAAATGCAATACCTAAAACTGGGTAAATTGATTTTGATGATTTTTGACATGTAGATAAAGTTATTCTAACAAGTTTCAATCATCTACATCCCATTTTAAAACTATGTCCGAAAAGGGGTCGATAATGGCTATTTCTATTTATATTTACTTATACATATATATTATAAATGTATATACGAGTATAAAATATCTCCGTCTGCTGAAATCAGGTTTGTGAAGCTCCTCGGAAATACACCGATATGAATTATATATTAAGTTTTAGGACGTGCTTCCTTAACACACACTATCAAGTTACATTAAAATCGGTCCATAAACACCTGAGCAATTGCAAAAAAATCAAATAAAGTTTTCTCAAAAATTTTGAATTTGGCAATTTGCAAAACATCGATTTTACTGTTTTAACCATATCTTAGGTGTTTATTGACCAATATTCATGAAATTTAACAGCGTGCTTCGCAAGAGAATTTCCTAAAGTTTGATATATAATTTATGTTTACCCATCGTCCAGGAAAATGATTTTCTTATTTTTCAATATTAGTTTTTAAATAAATGAGAACTTTCGGCAATTTGGTGTAGTGTTTTGGGGATATTTTAGGTGATTATGGGCCGATTTTAATGAAATGTATCAGAGCACTTCTCGGATTTCCAATAATGTGATATATAAATTATGAAGGCAAATCTTTCATAAGTATGATTTTTCTTTTCCTATTAAAATGTACTTTTCAATAAAAAATTTTATGTCGCAAATAAACTTTAGTATTTTGGCGATATCTAAGTGTTTTTCAACCGATTTTGTAGGAAAATTTCATAAAATCTCGGGCCTAATTATGGCAGTCGATACTGAAATAATTTCGCATCGAAAATAATTTCGATAGATCGAATTGTTCTGATGATAAAACTCGACTCGGAAGGAGTCGAGTTTCTATTTCAGTATTGTAAAGGTAAAAATTTCATTTCCATTTTGCAATACTGGAAATATGTAAAAGATTAAAGAAAAAAGTAAACAAAAAACATATGTTTACCAATACAAAGTAGTTTTTTCTACATTTCTTTAAATTATATTTTGTATTCCTTGGAACAAAAGCAAAATAAGTGTAATTTAAAAAAAAAACGTCATCTGAAACATTTACGGTGCGGGCGCTATAAGTTTTCATACCGTGCGGAATTGAACGTTTTTGTGGCGAAAATATAGATGTGAAAGATTTGCTTTGGACATCAATAATCAAAAAGTTTGGAATCATTTAAAAATGGCCGGCTAGTCAAAAATTTCATCCTTGTATGACACAAGAATTTGCAGTGAAAAA
Organism: Stomorhina lunata; assembly: GCA_933228675.1. Classification (NCBI taxonomy): domain Eukaryota; kingdom Metazoa; phylum Arthropoda; class Insecta; order Diptera; family Rhiniidae; genus Stomorhina; species Stomorhina lunata. The sequence continues at coordinate 49,616,664 of OW121741.1, read as the reverse complement.
TTATAAAAAAAACAAATTGAGAGTAACAAAATTTTGATGACCCTTCAGAAATTGAGACTCATTATCAGGAAGATTCATATAGACCGGGCCTTATACCGAAAAATTGCAAAAAAATTAATACTTATGAATAAAATGTACTTAATTAAAATTAATTTTCAATAAAGAAAGATTATTAAATAAAAAATTCAAATAATATTTATTATTTTATTATCAATCAACAATTGTCAGTTTACAGTACGTTTACACACGTAGGTGACTTGTTACAAGTTGTGTATACGTATTCTTCTGACATGCAAGTAAAAAAATCACTGGCAATCAAAATCGCTTGCCAGTGAGCCTACAACTTGCAGAAGTATGATTGTGTTAGTAAAAAAATATAAATGTATTGAGCTTGCACTTGCATGTGTAAATGCCGTGTTATTTCTGTTAACTTTGACAATTGCTGGTTATGAAACCAACAGCAATATTCTATCTTTGGCTTGTTTTATTTGTTGTAACGATGTAATATGGATGATAGTAACAGTTAGTTAAAAAAGTAAATAAAAATTAGTTTTGAAATTTATTTTACTAAAATGGTTTAATCTAAAATGGATCCAAATATCTTTTTTTATTCCTCATCATCTGACTAGAATGATGAATGTAATATTCAGTTGATAAGGAGGCGAATCCGTGACATCAGTGATCCATTAAATTTGTCGAATTCTGAGTAAATATCTTTATTAATAATATTTTACTGAATATACATACACAATGCAATCAATCAATTTACAGATTTAAAAAACGCTTCAGGGTTACAAAGGAAGCTTTTAATTATATACTTGAGGAACTAGAATTTGAGGGACAATTGTCAACAGCAGTTCCACCGAAAATTCAATTGGCTTCAACCCTTTTACTTTTAGCTTCCGGAGGGTTTCAAAATACTGTGGGTAATGACTTCATGCTGGGTTTAAGCCAAAGCACTGTCTCAAAAATTATTAAAAAAGTGGTGAAGGAAATGGAAACAAAAATATCCGGCAAATTTATTAAGTTTGATCCCGATAGCTGTGATGAGACAAAAGAGTTCTTTTTAAAAAAGTACAAGATTCCTGGAAGTATTTTATTTTTCCTTTAGTTGTGGCTATTGTATAATACAATTTGTTGTAGTAATTGGCTGTATTGATGGAACTTATTTTAGGCTGCGAAAACCACCAAATGAGCATATGTTTTTCAATAGAAAGGGGTTTCACAGCATAAATTCCATGGTTGTGAGTTAATACACGTATAGATGCTTTTGCTAAAATGGTTTTGTTTATTAAAAAATATTTTGTTAGATATGTGATCACAAACATAGAATTTAGTCATAAATTCTAAATATGGTGGTGCTGCCCACGATTCTTTTGTTTGGAAACAATCTGAAGAGAGGGCTCTTTTAGAGTAAAAGTAAAACAGCAACATACGAAATGCTTGGCTATTAGGTAAGAACTTGTAGTTTACATACAATCAGCAATTACAACATATTTTACTTTTCAAGGTGATTCTGGTTATCCACTTGAACCTTGGTTGCTAACGCCATACCGAAGTCCTCAAGATGTGCATTCCAAAGGTAGATGCGTGGTTGAAAGGACTATAGGAATATTATGAATTCTATGCCACGATAAAGTAGTAGGTATAGTCCTGCAAAAATAGCACAATTCTCTAACGTTTGTGCTGCATTACATAACATATGCATCCAATTTAAAGTGCCAAATTACGTGGACATCGAACTAACTTCTGTTGAAACTGAAGTGGGAGATGTGGCAGATACTGGTAATATAACCTAAATAACTGGAGTAGCAAAACGAATTAGAGATAATGTTAAAAACTCATTGTGTCTCTATTGATTAAAGAAGACTTTTATATATTTACATGTTTTTATTAAATAAGTATAAAAAAATATAATTCACTGCCTTATTAATTATTTATTAAATACGTAAGTATAAAAATGTTCGCGATTAGTCCGAGGCTTTGTTGAGATTCTCTAACTCCCTTATTCTGATTTGAAGTTCAGTTTTTTTAATCTCCATGCTTAATTGATGTGATTGAGCATTCATTTCTAATTTGTTTTTCTTTAATTTGGATAATTTTGTCCAATCTTTTAAGGACTTCAGCATGATATTTATCAGTGGCACAAATATTTTTCTTCAACAAAACAGTCTTACTTTCCTTTGGCTCTCTTTTTGTTCTGGGCGTATCGTAGTAAACCGAACGAACGTTTTTTGGGATATTTTCATTTTCCTCTTCCTCTATAATGTCCATTATTCCTGAATAGAATTGTTTTTGTGGTGGACATTCAGGAGAAGAATTTTCTGCTACTTTTTTAATTTGGAAACCAAATGTTTGGACTTCCTTATACCTTCAACAGCTATATCAATTCCCGCTGCTTCAAGAATTTGTTCCTCGGCTACACTAAGGAACTTTTCTTCGAAAGGCCCTCCGCCTGTTTTTCTTTTGGACGATTTGTTGAAAGAAAGTTTTTTTCACCAACTGCTTTTGATCTGAATATACCTTTGGACGAAACGGCAGTAAGTAAATATAGTAAATAACACTCTGATACAGTGAAAATACACTCGGAACGAAACCAAACTCAACCAGTAGAACTCGGTTAGAAGATCATTTTACCATTTTTAAAATTTTCGATATACCCTCAAAATCGAAAGTTATCGATAAAAAACGATTTTTTTGGACTTAGCGGAGAAAAGAAGGCTTAACTGAGTCATTTTTACATCGATTTTAAATTTTAAAATGTGTTTCGACAGAAAACAAAATAGGCTTTCACTTCATAAAGACATTTTTTTAACATGACCAATTATTCATAATAATATTTTCCGCTGAAGTTAAAATTTTATTTTTTTTTTTTCGATTTTTTCAACTTCGGAAGCTTTTTTTTTCGTAAAATTTATCAGAAGACCTAATATATTTTGACTTAAAAAAAAATCATGGTTACCATTTTGTAAAACAAGAGTACTTTAATTATAATTAACCAACGTACCTTTCTCCAAGTTTTAGCATCCTTCAACGGTGGTCCGGAAGAATTGAGCTTTACTGATAAATCTTCCCAAAGTCTTTTGGCTGTAGCTTTTCCTTGTGACGCATTTTGTAAAATTCCTTTGGCCAAATCATTGTGCTCCGACATAAAATCTGCTAGAATTTGCTTTTGTTTAAAATTGATTTTCTTTGTGTTTGACCTACTATAAAATAAAAATTAGTAGATTTATTAAAATTAAAAAACATTGTCTTACATTTTCTTTTCTTCTTTGAAAAACAATTTCGATTGATTTTTTGCTAACGACTAAAACTCGCATGGTTGCACTCGAACTCAAAGTTGTTATCGAGTGGTATCATTAGAAATTTCGATGGGCATTGCTGATAACGAATGACAGAATACCAAAAGAGTAAAATCTCGCAAGCTCGAGTTAATTTCGCTTGCAATCGACTGCCATAATTAGGCCCCTGATATACAATTTATGTCGATACACTCTCTTGCAGCTCCACAAACTTGATTTCAACAGACAGACCGACAGACGTTAATCGCTTAATCGATTCTCCTTCCGATTCTGAGTCGATCGGTATAAATTTTGTGGGCTCTGCGACAAATAATGAAAAAATTACGAACTGAATGAAAAACTTAAACTTACAAACTAACTTTCATCTATTGGATATAAAAACTTGAGGTCTCAAAACAGTAAAACTAGTTTTGACTTTTTAAAATTGATTACATTTTTTTTTATTGCATATGTTCAGGAGCGTCTTCAAGGACGTAAAATATTTTGGGAAACCCTTAATAATCATGAAACCTTTCAACCGATATTAATGTCTTATATCTCGTTGGAAAGCTAATTTTATCTGCATGATACTAAAAATGTATTTAAAAACATATTCTACGTAGAAACATTTTGAAGAAATCCAAAGAAACTCCTCAGTTTTCATATATAACTGGGATGTCCAAATTTTGGCGTAAAGTCGGCACGCTTTCCCAATACCCGATCTGAATGAAACTTTGTATTTGGATTATTGGGGTCAAATGTAACAAATCTGGTACGTATTTTGGTGCAACGACTTTCAGTTTTTTTTGAACACCCTACTGTATATGTATGTATGTAACAACAAAGCAAATAGTTTTGACTTTTTAAAATTAATTAAATTTTTTTATTGCATATGTTCAGGAGCGTCTTCAAGGACGTAAAATATTTTGGGAAACCCTAAATAATCAGGAAACCTTTCAACCGATATAAATGTCTTATATCTCGTGAACCGCCGTGGTATAGCAGGTTAGTCATCCGCCTAGCATACCAGAGGCCCAAGTTCGATCCCTGGCCAGACTCACTTGAAAAAATAAATTTTCAAAAACTCAGCTTGAGTATTAGGCTATGTAAAACTTCTGTAACTAATGCATTTGCCGTTCAAAGCCGGCGTTAAAACGTAGGTCCCTTTCAATGAGTCTAAAAATAGAATTGGATGCAGCTCATTGTCTGACAGAAGTACCCCTTGTATATATATATATATATATATATATATATATATATATATATATATGGGCAAAAATCAAACAGTTTTTATTCCTTTGAAACCGAATTTCAACTTGAATAATTTTTGTACCCTTAGGAGTTCGGAAAATCTAATTACAGATCTTGAACTCGCAAAAACTTCTGTATACTGAACACAATATCTTAGTTGCGCAAATTTGCGCTTCTAAGCGTAATTGGCATGCAAATTAAAAAAAAAGTTAAAAAATCGATTGAAGCATTCAAGTTTTTTTTCATATTTCGTCTTCTGCATTTGTTTTAACATTTGGACTCAAGTCGTTGTTCTATGAAATAGACACCACACTTAGGGGATAAATCCACTTCCCTCTAAATTTTAATTTTGTCACTTCTAATACTACTTAATGGCTGCCAAAATTTGAAGCTCGTTTTTGCCACTTTTTAATTTTTTTCGCATATTTTTTGGCCGCCTCAAAGAATTCCAAAAAAAAAATAGATAACGATTTGTAGATCTTTTAATTTTGCATCGTTGGATATATGTCTTGTTAATGTGCTCTATATAGGTATAACATGCGACAGGTGTAAATGAGGAGTTTTTGAGCGTAAATTTTTCAAAATACCGGTTTTTCGTGGAGCACACTCGCAAATATGAATGAAAATTTCCAAACTACCGCGTAAAACGAGTTTTTTGCCATTTGGCACCTAAAAGCAAAAGCGCACCAAAAACTCATTGTTTGCTAAAATTTTATGAAGATTTTGAAAATCGTGCAAAAAAGTGCATATTGGTTTAAATGGTTTTAGAATGCAAACTGAGACAAAATCACATAAGGCATGAAAGCGATGTCATTTATAACCGATTTGCATCAAAAGTTTGTCAAAAATCTCTTTATTAACTGAGAACGCGAAGGTTTTATCTAAAAACATTTCAATGAAGCACATCGCGAATTTAGCTCAAAATTGATCAGGAATGGTCTTAAAACTATTCTTTATTAAAGCTTTACCTTAAATTTGAAGCGCACCAAAATATTATAAGGATTAACGATTTTATGGACCAAATACGAATTTTATATCACAGAAAAATATCAACCTATCAAAACTTATATTTAAATAAAAAATTATTTTAAATTAAATTTGTTCATAAGTCAAGGCAGCAGAATTTCACAAAAACTTACATTTTGTCAAATTTCGCGAAAATCGAGGTTAAAAATATCAAAAAGTATTGTTAAAATTTTTTTTTTTCACTTGCATAATAGCATTATTTCTTCATGTTAAGTCATATATAAGTTACCATAATACCATGAAACGACAGAACACCTGAAAATATATAAGTTGTGTCAAAATCAACATAAAACTATCATTAACGCGAACGGATTTTACATTCCCTAAGCTTCCTTAATAGAACCCCAAAAAAAATTTAGTGTGCGATCAAAATTTTTTTGAATTTTTTTATTTCCATATATATATATATATATATATATATATATATATATATATAAATCCGAGATATTGCGAAAGACATGAAAACAAATCGATTGCCAGTGTGAACCCAGAAACAGTAAAAAACGTATTAAGAAGTGGTTGTTGTCATAGTCGAGGGCCCCGGAAAAAACCATTCATAAGCGATGTTAACAAAGCCAACGATTAGAATAAAGGTATATAAATAACTGCGAAAACTTCTGGCAAAATGTAGTATTAAGCGATAAAAGTAAATTTAACTTATTTGGGTAAAATGGGAAACAAAAAGTTTGACGTAATGAGGAGCTGCAACCTAAGAACTTCATGGCTACGGTAAAACATAGAGGCGGCTCTGTTTTGGTGGGGATTTTGTGCATTAAAAACTGAATTTTATTAAATTTTAATAAATGTTTACCTTTCACAAAAAAAAAAAACTAAATGTTTGTAAAATGCTTTATTTATTACAAGGAATTATATGATATAATATTTTTATAAACAGTAGTCACTGTATAACTTATGTATGTATGTCTATCCTCCAGAAACTTGATTTCAACTGACAGACAGACGGACATCGCTTAATCTATTCTCCGATTCTGAGTCGATCGGTATAACTTTTCTGGGGTGACGATCACTAAAAAACAAAATTTCAAACGGAAGCACAAATTTATATTTGCCTGTCACCTGTTGCACAGTGGTTTACGGACGCTTTTTTTTGGAAATAATTCTGTAACTTTTGAACTACTAAAGATATTTGAATGAAATTTGGCATGGTGATAGTCAAGGAGTATTCGAGTTGGTTTTCAAAAGCACTGGCCCATGAGGGGTCGGGAGAGTGATTGATGGACCTTCAAATTTGGTCACCTCGGGTGTTCGACTTTTTTAAAAATTCGCCAAAAATCCATTTATGAATGGATTGAAAAGAAATTTTAAACTTAAGTTCTCCTTCAAAAGGTCTACAAAAAATACGCTTACATGTGTAGGTTATCTCCTTTGGGTTTCGAGATATTTGGATAAAAAGGAATTTTTGGGTTGATTTTTTACCTATTTTTTTAAGCTTTTTTTGATCTGGTGGACGCATCTGAAGATCAAAAATTTTTTAAGAATATTCGTTAAAATTGTAACAAAATTCTAAATAATTTTTGTGCAAGTTGGTTATAGATATCTTCTTTCGTTTAAAAGTTAAAAATATTCAAAGTTGAAACTTAAAAAATTTTTCGCTTTTTTTTTTGAGTTTTTCCCTAAAAGATAGCTATATTTTTTCACTAATAAAAAAATATTTTCTTAAGAAACATAAAAATATTTTTAAAGTTTTTCAAAGAAAACATAATGAGAATGCGTATAAAACAAATTTCTTGCTAATTGGACTTTTGGTCCTCGCACATGCCCTCTCCAAAAAATGCCAATTTGTAAAAAAAAATTTTGGTTTAAATAAAAATTTTTCAAAAGGCAAAGCACCGATTTGAAAAAAATAATAATGTCCGTATTTTCTAATATATCTGTTATTGATTGGAAAAGTTTTTTCTGAAACGAGCTGCAAATAGAGTCAGTGTTGCCATTTTTGTAAAAAAACTCATTTTTTGAAACCCTTTTTTCCCGAGTTGGGAATTGGAGAATCTTTTAGTTAAAATTGGGAATTTTTTTTAGTCTATTGCTTTTAGATTTTATTGGTCTACATGACTACAAATTTTCATTGAGATATCTTCATCTATGTCATTTCTGCAAAATATCAAAAATTGAAATTATTTTCCTTCTAAAAGTAAAAAAATAATATTTTTTTGTTTTACGATACAAAGTGTAAAAATATTAACTCGCTAAAAAAAGATTTTTAATTGGTGTTCATCTCCTGGACTTTCCCGATCCAATGATACTAAACACGTGTATCAAGCTTCAATACATAGCCTTTAAAAGCTCTGAAAACTTTGCCTCCCATAGCATTTTTAAGCTAAATATTGGAGAATTGGAGAGAAATGTGTGCAAATAAAGTTAATGGTGCACAGTGGTATTAACTCTGCAATTTCTAAACTACTAGACGGATTTTGACAAAATTTGGAACGTCAATAGAAGAGGTGTGAGGCTTTTAGATCAATGTTTAAGAACTTATTTGTCGGTAGCACAGTGGGCTCTACAGTGGGCCAAAGTTGCCTACCTCGGGTATATAAAACATTTGGGGGCGTATAACTTTCCTCAATTGGGTCCGATCTAAAAGATTTTTACGTTTTCGAAAACTTCTTAAAAAAATTAAGAAAAAAACATGCTTACTTTACTACCTTATCTCTTATAGTTTAAGAGATATTTGACTCCACAAAATTTTTGTATAATATTTTAACATTACTTTGTAATTTTTCGCAAAAATCTCTAAAACTAAACAAGGTATTGCTACTATTTTTGTACATCGTGTGGACCTGTGTATGCGAAAATCAGAAATATAAATTTCGGAACAAGTTCTGAAATTTAAATGACAATTTTTGAATACAGAAGAGTATGCTTTTCGCAAATTTGAGTTTTTTTAGAAAAGCGGCCCGTGTGACCCGATTATTAGCCGGGCTCTATCAGATTTTTGCACAGGTATTAAAAACATTATACCTAATAAATTTTGTTAAAAAAAAGTTTTGAGATAAAATAAACAATTTTTTAACAGTCACAAAAAACACAAGTTTTGTTAAAAAATGGCTGATTTTCGACTACCGCTGGTTGTAGGGTGCATGTCCAAAATTTTTAGAAATATAGTTTATACTGATCCCTCAAGTCCAGCCTTTTAGAAAATGTAAAAAACGAATTGAGTCTTTTGAAAAAATTTTTCAAAAATATTGAAAAAATATAATTACTTTTTTTGAAAAAAAAAAAAAAAATTCAGGCTTTTTTCGGTACACAAACTTTGAAGAATTTTTCTGTGTTATTAGGTTCACATAATAAAGAACTTGTTTCTTCCAGTTCATTTAGAAATTTATCAGCAACCTTGCAGTATTTTTTTTTTAAATTAAATGTAGTACAAGAAAAGATAAATAGGCCAAAAAAGGCCAGAAGACATACCATAAAAAGCAAAAAAAAAATTTGGATTCAAATATCTCTTAAACTACAAGAGATAAGGTAGTAAAGTAAGCATGTTTTTTCTTAATTTTTTAAGAAGTTTTCGAAAATGTAAAAATCTTTTAGATCGAACCCAATTGAGGAAAGTTATACGCCCCCAAATGTTTTATATACCCGAGGTAGGCAACTTTGGCCCACTGTAGAGCCCACTGTGCTACCGACAAATACGTTCTTAAACATTGATCTAAAAGCCTCACACCTCTTCTATTGATGTTCCAAATTTTGTCAAAATCCGTCTAGTAGTTTAGAAATTGCAGAGTTAATACCACTGTGCACCATTAACTTTATTTGCACACATTACTCTCCAATACTCCAATATTTAGCTTTAAAATGCTATGGGAGGCAAAGTTTTCAGAGCTTTTAAAGGCTATGTATTGAAGCTTGATACACGTGTTTAGTATCATTGGATCGGGAAAGTCCAGGAGATGAACACCAATTAAAAATCTTTTTTTAGCAAGTTAATATTTTTACACTTTGTATCGTAAAACAAAAAATATTATTTTTTTACTTTTAGAAGGAAAATAATTTCAATTTTTTATATTTTGTAGAAATGACATAGATGAAGATATCTCAATGAAAATTTGTAGTCATGTAGACCAATAAGATCTAAAAGCAATAGACTAAAAAAAATTCCCAATTTTAACTAAAAAATTCCCCAATTCCCAACTCGGGAAAAAAGGGTTTCAAAAAATGAGTTTTTTTTTACAAAAATGGCAACACTGACTCTATTTGCAGCTCGTTTCAGAAAAAACTTTTCCAATCAATAACAGATATATTAGAAAATACGGACATTATTATTTTTTTCAAATCGGTGTTTTGCCTTTTGAAAAATTTTTATTTAAACCAAAATTTTTTTTCACAAATTGACATTTTTTGGAGAGGGCATGTGCGAGGACCAAAAGTCCAATTAGCAAGAAATTTGTTTTATACGCATTCTCATTATGTTTTCTTTGAAAAACTTTAAAAATATTTTTATGTTTCTTAAGAAAATATTTTTTTATTAGTGAAAAAATATAGCTATCTTTTAGGGAAAAACTCAAAAAAAAGCGAACATTTTTTCTAAGTTTCAACTTTGAATATTTTTAACTTTTAAACGAAAGAAGATATATATACCCAACTTGCACAAAAATTATTTAGAATTGTTACAATTTTAACGAATATTCTTAAAAAATTTTTGATCTTCAGATGCGTCCACCAGATCAAAAAAAGCTTAAAAAAATAGGTAAAAAATCAACCCAAAAATTCCTTTTTATCCAAATATCTCGAATCCCAAAGGAGATAACCTACACATGTAAGCGTATTTTTTGTAGACCTTCTGAAGGAGAACTTAAGTTTAAAATTTCTTTTCAATCCATTCATAAATGGATTTTTGGCGAATTTTTAAAAAAGTCGAACACCCGAGGTGACCAACTTTGAAGGTCCATCAATCACTCTCCCGACCCCCCATGGGCCAGTGCATTTGAAAACCAACTCGAATACTCCTTGACTATCACCATGCCAAATTCATTCAAATATCTCCAGTCGTTCAAAAGTTACAGAATTATTTCCAAAAAAAAGCGTCCATAAACCACTGTGTGTTGGTGAATAGTATAAAAAAAATAAATTCGGAAAATATGAATAATGTAGACGTTTGTATGAAATTTATTTATTTACAACAAAATTACAAGATTTATGCGATTTAGTAAAAAATTATCATCTAATATTAATACATAATGTTTAATATAGTAATTAATTAATTATTCTTTGTTAAGTAGTAATTATAACACGGATCAATTTTTTGTGTGAAATTTGATTTCGTTCAAACAATACTCAGCTTGCTCTATAGTATCCCCACTTCGATTAGTTTTTCCAATTTTCCATGCTTGGGCACAATATGATTTTGCCTCCTTCAACAAACCTTCTCGAAGATAAATTAATCCTAAATTAGCTAGTAAAACGCCCTCTTCAGATGCGTCCTTTATATTTTTAGCCACTTGTAAAGCTTTTAATAAATAGCTCTTGGCTTCGTCATATTGTTTCATCTGATATATAGAATAAAAGCAAAAAATAAAAGAAGTAAATATTAATATATGTTTATAGAAAGAATAACAGTGATTTGATAATTTTTTCCAACAGAATAAATATAGAAAGGAGTTAATATTACCCGACTTTTAATTATTTATGTATTCAAATAACTTGAAATGGAATTTTTTAATCGATTAATCGTAAAAAACTACTCGAATTAATCAAGTAAAATTACTCGAGTAAGATTCTTTCATAAGCTGTTTGTATTTACATTTTCAATAAGAAGTAATACAAAAAAATGTTAATAAATAAATAGTGTTTTATTAACAAAAAATTTAACAATTCACAAAAAATAAACAAAACAATAACAAGTAAAAGTGTTATATGCCGAATCTTAGATGCCCTTCACTTGTGTTTTAAAAGTAAAGTTGATAATCGAAAGAATTTATGGAAAAATATTTATGTTTCTGAAGACTAATTTAAGAGAATCTTACAGAAATTGGATTACCTTGGTTTATAGTGCGACTTAAATTTCTTTACATATATTCTATATTTTACAGTGCGTGGAGAAAGGGACCTAAGGGAGAACTATTTTGAAAAATACCCTCTATGCACTGTCAAATATAAATATTTTGTGATTAAAAGAAAATTTTAAATGAGAAAACGTTCGTTCCAATTGGAATGATATCGGGTTATATATATATATATATATATATATATATATATATATATATATATATATATATATATATATATATATATATGTATATATATATATATAGTGGTTCCAACGTATAATCGGACATCGGTATAACACTTAGTTTAAGTGCTTTTATAACAAGATCTTTTTCAATAAAAAATTCTTTTTGATGAATTTCGCTATAAAAATTATTTTATTTGTCTATAAAACCAAAAAAGAGAAAAAACAATAATTTATTTCATAAAAAAACAAAAAATATCAAAAATAATTCATATTTTGAGATCAAACGAATAATCGGACATTGTATATTTACATATCAGAAATCTTCCTACTTATTACGCTATTAAATTTGATAAAAATCGGTTCACAAACACCTAAAATATCTCCAAAACACTAAAATCGATGTACCCCAAATTTTCGAATTTTTAATTTATTTTTTACTTTTTTAACTAAGTTTGTTTTCTGGACCGATTTTGATAAAATTTAATATGGTAATAAGTAGGAATAGCGTAATAAATGTCTGATATTAATGTATTATAAAGAGTGCTCTGAATAAAATTTGTAGTTGGATTTTCTTAAATAAAAATCAAACCTTTTAATATAAAAACTCTACAAAATACGCAAATATAATGACATATTATACAAAATAATTTAGCATTAAAATGTTTACTTAGTACTCGGGTTTTGCAAAATTATCGACTTTTTTCGGAAACCCTCCCATTAAAGATTTTACAGTTGCTTCTGATACCTTTTTGGAGAATGTGTTCCACCTGCGCTTAAAATCGGACATGTTCTTGGAAATCTTTCCTGTGTTCTTCAATTCCTTTTTTACCAGAGCCCAATACCTTTCCACAGGCCGAAGTTCTGGACAGTTAGGTGGATTTGCCTCTCGTGGTACAAAAATTACATTATTCTTTGAGTACCACTCAAGTGCCTTTTTTCCATTATGGCATGATGCCAAATCGGGCCAAAAAAATGTAGTCACTCTGTGCTCTCTTAAAAAGGGTAACAACCGTTTTTGTAGGCACTCCTTTATATAAATTTCTGTGTTTATTGTGCCAGATGCCACAAATACTTTACTTCTTTTGCAACAACTGCAAATAGCTTGCCACACGAAAAACTTCTTAGGGAATTTTGTTTGTTTTTTTGTGCAAAACTCTTGCCGAACATTGCCCCGTTTATCAGCAACATAAAAATCTTGACCAGGAAGTTGAGAAAAGTCTGCCAGCACGTATGTTTCATCATCCATCACACAACAGGTGTATTTTTTTATAAAATCAGACTTCAATTTTTTCGCTCGTTTTTTTGCTTCTAAGTTCTTTATAGCATTGCGATCTGGAACCTTTTGGACTTTGTATGTCTTCACTCCAGCATAAGCTTTGACTCTATGTGCAAAATTCGCAGAACATTTCACCGTACGAGCTCCTTTTCTTAAAGAAGTGTTAGGCGCTCTTCGAAAGAGTCGCTCGACTTCTTTTGCCTTACCAATATCTGTAGGACCTTTTTTCCTCCCTGATCCAGGTTTTCTTTCAATGCTCAGGTTTTTCTTATACCGTCTGATGGCATTAGAAACCGTTCGAGGGTCAACTTTCAAATTTTTAGCTATTTTTTTAAAAGTCCATGACGGATTTTTTGGAAAGTTTTAATTATATTTTCACGAACTTTTTTTTCGCAGTCCATTTTGATTGAAATAACTATTGAAAATTAATAATTTCTAAAATAATAGTATCTGACATATCTATAGAAACTAACTTGATCAAAAAATAAATTATTTATTGCACTATGGATAAATTTTGTCTAAAATAGTAAATGCATATTTTTATTAGAACACTCTTTATATTAAATTGTAGGTAATCTTTTCAGAACTAATAAATATACCTCAGTACAGTTCTGATATAACTCATTACAGTAGAGATATCTCCATGAGACCACTATATATATACAGTTTGTCAAGTAATTGTTTGCATTCAAAAAAAATATTGAAAATGCAATTTAAATTTCGAAAATTAAACATCAAATCGTTTTAATTTGTTTATTTTGTTTAGCACATACCGTTAATGTAACTATTTACTACAAAAAGTCGTAAAAAAAATGAAATAAATACATGCATTGCAACAACAACAATAAAAAAAGTAATATACCCAATTTAAAAGGCGTCAAATAAATGTTTGCGCAATAAGTAAAAATAACACCAAATGTTTATATTTACCGTTATATTTCTGATTTTATAATGTTTTTTAAGTGTTATCCAATGAAATTAAAGTTATAAAAAGTAAAAAAAAAATTTGTGCATTAGTTGTCCTAAAATTAAAAAAATGTCTGGAAAATTAATTTCGAAAGGCGTTATAGAATTAGCGTATTTCCATCACTATAAGGGCAAATCCGCCAGGGAAATCGCTAAAATGTTCTCCCGTATGGTTAGGGCATCAGATTCCGTGTTAAAAATGAAGGAATATTGGAATTAAAAGGGAATTAAAAGTAAAATTATTAAAACCGTCTGGAAAAAGTGGCACTCCAGCACTAGGGGCTTACCTCGTAAGTGAAAAATGATCATGGGCTATGTGTATCCCAAGAAGTAATCCGAAATATACCGGTAAACCTGAAATTTTCATCTACAGTGGCTACGAAAAGTATACTGCTATCAACGCAAAATATTAAAAATCTTTTCAAGTTTGCTACATGGCACTTAACTCGGCTTCCAAACTTTTGGGGATCCATCATGATAATACAATATCATTTTAGCATGACTAGAGAAAAAAATGTACCCAATACTAATTCTAAGTGCGAAATAGAAAGCATGAAGTGATTTTCAATATTCTATGTTGAAAGAAGTAGACTTTTCCTAGCCACTGTAGATGAATACATCGGTTTTACCTGTATATTTCGGATTGCTCCTTGGGATACACTTAGCCCATGACCATTTTTCACTTCAGACTTAATCCCCTAGTGCTGTAGTGTCGCTTTTCCTAGAAGGTTTTAATAATTTTACTTTAAAATTGTATTGTTTTATATTTTGGACTGCATTGTAATCCTTTTAATTCCAATATTCTTTCACTTTTAGCGAGGGATATGATGTCCTAACTATACGGGAGAACATTTTAGCGATTTCCCTGGCGGATTTGCCCTTATAGTGATGGAAATATGCTAATTCTATAACGACTTTAGAAATTTATTTTGCAGGCATTAGTTTTAAATATAGGACAACTAATGCACACATTTTTTTTACAATATTTTTTATAACTTTAATTTCATTGAATAACACTCATAAAACATCATAAAATAAAAAATATAACGGTAAATAAGAACATTTGGTGTTATTTTTACTCATTGTGCAAACATTTATTTGACGCCTTTTTAATTGGGTATATTTCTTTTTGCATTGTTGTTGTTGCAATGCATGTATTTATTTCAATTTTTTTTACGAGTTTTTGTAGTAAACAGTTACATTAACGGTATGTGTTAAACAAAATAATTCGATGTTTACCCAGCAAAACTTTGGTAATGGCAAGTACTCTGATAACTGGTTACCTTGTAACGACTACAACATACCATCCGAATAAATAATAAGTTATTACAGAAGTACTTATTTGTAATTAAGATGGTAATTTAAACTGATTGGCCCCGGTTCAAATCCCACCAAGGGCAACAATTTTTTTTAGTTTTTTTTATTAAAAAAGTCTTTTTAAATGATTTTTGAATTTTAGGAACTTAAATATTATCTTCTGTAAAAAAAATTTCTAAAACTAACTCACGTTAATGAAAAAGTACCATCATGAGTCAATTTTGATTATGTAGGGGATGTTGAATACCAAACACGATTCTAATTGATCTTAACTTGGTAAGCCCAACTTATCTGGGTCATCCTACATCTCAACTGTGGACACACACCTCCTCATGGTATCACCCGGGGAGCTAGTTTAACACCCATTAATATTGTGAGTTAACATGTTCCGAGAGTTGTCCCATAATATCGATAAAAATGGGTTAGGATTACGGGCTAGTAACCCTCTCTTGAAAAAAAATACAATGAAGAGGATAAAATTAGAATTGAAATGTCCCACTACCTAATGTTAGAGGAGGATGTCCGAAACTTCGATAGAAAGACCAAGTAGAGGAACATTTTTCAAAGCTTGGCCTATAAAATTGGAGAATATTCGCACAAGATCGAAATCCATGGAATTCTAAAATATTCTCGGACTTTGACCTTAACAGGTTGTAACATTTAAGTAAGAGTCAATCTTATGTAAAAACTTATACAAAAAAGAAGATTTAAATTGTTTAAGTTTTAAAATAATTACAAAAAATCGTATACAAATATTTTTCCAAAAATTACAACAAAGCAAAAAAAAGCAGGGGAAAACAAAGTTATTTTCATATGATTTTGGATCTAAAAATAAAAATTGTTTATATTAATTATAAGCTGCTAAGTTTTCAACATATGAAGTAGCTCAGTGGAAGAGTCTCTGCCTAGCAGTCGGAGGGTCTGGGTTCGTCATAAAAAAAATTTGTATTTCGTTTAAAAATATATGTTTTTAATAAAACAACAACAAAAAAATTGTTGCTGTTGTTGTTGTTGCTTTCAAATTGCTTACCCTCGTCATTACTTTTCTACAATTGGTAAGTACTTGCCTCCAATGACATCCCCATGTTAATGTAATGACTTAAACAGCGAATGAGTAAGTAGTTCGTGTTCAATAGTTTAACTGTTTAACTCATTATTTGGTAATGAAAAGTTTTACTGGGTATTTTTCGAAATTTTAATTGCATTTTCACTATTTTTGTTTAATACAAACAATTACTTGACAAAGTATATATATATGCATGTATTTATTTCAATTTTTTTTACGACTTTTTGTAGTAAACAGTTACATTAACGGTATGTGTTAAACAAAATAACCAAATTTAAACGATTCGCTGTTTAATTTTCGAAATTTTAATTGCATTTTCACTATTTTTGTTTAATGCAAACAATTACTTGACAAACTGTATATATATATATATATATATATATATATATATATATATATATATATATATATATATATATATATATATATATATATGTATATATATATATATATATATATATATAATATATATATGTATAATATATATATGTATATATATATATATATATATATATATACAGTTTGTCAAGTAATTGTTTGCATTAAACAAAAATAGTGAAAATGCAATTAAAATTTCGAAAATTAAACATCGAATCGTTTAAATTTGGTTATTTCGTTTAACACATACCGTTAATGTAACTGTTTACAGTAGTTTTGATTTACCTGCCTTTCACTTAAGTGCACTTTGCAGATAAGTGCACAATATTTTTGTTTTGTATATTTATTTCAGTAAGTTCCATATAAATTCACTTATTTAAGTGCATTGTTCATACCTGCACATTTAAGATAAGTGCATCATATTTTTGGCAACTTTGATTTAATTTCATAGAAAAAATATCATTTAGCTGCCTAATACGAAAAATTAAGTAATACACGAAAGAAAAAAATGTTTTTATTTGTTCTCTCTCTTTATGTGAAATCACGAATACATAGAAAGAGATTGGTGTAAAGACAATCCAAAAGCAAAAACAATTGTTGTTATTCCCGCCACAGATTTGCTTTTGATTTAAAATGTAGTAAACTATACAAATATATTAAAAACAGCTAAAATAACAAGTTTTTCGTTGTTTTAATACAAAAAGCTCAAAGTTTTTGTAAAAAACACAAAAGTGACTACACCGATCAATTGTTTGTTTACAAAAAATTTAAACTAAATCGAATTTATTTTAAACGTGAAAAATGTCGAAGAAAAAGTTAACGGGTATATCAATAAAATATAAAATTAATATAATTAAAGGAATTGAAGAAGACAATTTAGAAAAAAAAGCAATTTGTTTAAAATATAAATGTGATTTTTCGACTGTAAATCGAATTTTGAAAAATAAAGCAGAAATAACTAAAGCTGCAAGCAGCTCAAACAATTTAAAGAAAAAAATAAATCGAAAAGGACTGCATGATAACGTTGAAAGGGCACTTGGAGTATGGTTTGATCAACAGAGGAATAAAGGTGCGGTTTTAAGTAGTATGGTGCTCATTAAAAAGGCTAAAGAGTTTGCCATTGAATTTGGAGAAGACTTTGAGCCTGATAGCAATTGGCTTTTTAGGTGGAAGAAACGCCAGAATATCAAAATAGGTACAATTCACGGAGAAGCTTCCGACAACAATTCTGACAGTGCAAAAAATTATATTGAAAATACTTTGTCCAATCTTTTAAAAGATTATTCAACGGAAAATATAATGAATGCGGACGAGACTGCCCTTTACTATAAAGCGTTACCAACAAAAGCATATTACCGACACGATGTTCAACCTATCGGCCACAAGAGCCAGAAAGTTTGATTAACTTTGTTATTCATTTGTAATGCCACTGGTTCGTTCAAAAAAGTGTACACTATAGGTAAATCAAAAACTCCTAGGTGTTTGCAAAACGTTACTCCACCTATACCTTACTTTTCTAACCAAAAGGCATGGATGACAACAACTTTGTGGCAAGAAATATTACACTCACTGGACATGGAAATGGAAAAAATGAACCGAAAAATTATTTTATTTGTGGACAATGCCAGCTGTCATAAAACGCCAAACTTGCAGAATATAGTTGTACATTTTTTACCACCGAATACAACTGCCCTGATTCAGCCTTTGGACCAGGGCATCATATCAACATTCAAAGCATATTATAGGCAAATAATTGTTAGTAAACAAATATCGGCTTTAGAGAGAGATATGTCGGTAAAGGATTTTTACAAATCTGTATCACTTTTAGATGCACTTAATTTTATAAAACGGTCCTGGTGGTTGGTGACACCGTCTTGCATTTCAAATTGTTTTCAAAAGGTATTTTTGTATGACAAATGTTATTATTTTTGATAATTAAGTTATTTTTATTTTTATAGGCTGGATTTATTGCTGCCCCTTCAGAAAATGATCTGGAAGTTACAGAAGGAGTTGATCTCTCCAATATTATTCCAGACAGCATGGGCTACATACATTGTGACGACGATGTGGACTGCTACGGAAATTTGACTGAATCTGAAATTATTAATATGATTGTCAATGACAACTCCGAAACTATGGAGTCAATCGAGTTGTCAATCGAAGATGAAGAAGATGAACAGGTAGATCACGTTCCTACTCTGAAAGAAGCACTGAAAGCACTGAATACTGTTCAAAAGTATTGCTTCCTTAAAGGTATTGATATGCCCCTTGACCAAATAGAAGCAGAAATGGTAAAAGATTCCATAAAGACTGTAAAACAAAAAGCAATAACTGATTTTGTTTCTTAAATATACATACAAAAAAATATGTATAGAAACTTAGTTGATCTCAAAGATAATCTGCCTTTTTTTTGTTACTTAAATGAATAAGTATTTATGTTTTTATTTTTGTAAAAAAAAAAGAATTAATCTTCTAGTTTTGTTTTTTTGTCTTAATAAATAAGTATTTTTTCCATAAATTTCTTTTGATAAATAAATACGTTTTTGTATAAATAACAAGTAAGAGTGCTATATTCGGCTATGCCGAACCTCTCCTGGCGATTCTGAGTCGATCGGTATAATTTTTCTAAGACGAATAATGAAAAATTACAAACTAAATGACAAACTTATAATACCCTTTCACCTATTGGTGAAGGTTATAAAAATGAATTTAATTAATAACAATGCAATTACTGTGTTTTTTTCAATTCTTGATAATTTGCTTTTAAGTGCACTTTTAGGCAGGAAACATAAATGCACATACCTGCATCATTGGGCAGTTAAGTGCATTGAGCTTAGCTGCCTTTTTGACTTACCTGCACAAAATATCGTGCAAAGTTGGTTGTGCAGGTAAGTCAAAATTACTGTACTACAAAACGTCATAAAAAAAATTGAAATAAATACATGCATTGCAACATATATATATATATATATATATATATAGATATTGTTCAATTCAGTATAGCTGAATTAGGTTAAGCTAGTTTGCTTAACCTCCGTTGATGGCTTCTAGGTAATATACCAAGAAGGCGCTTTGTTATTTTGTGGGTTTTGATTTTTCAAGGAGATGCTCCAAGAAAAGTGATTTATCCAACACAAGCACTTAAACTTGGTTGGTGGCTAATAACGCAAGCACTTGAAACTTGGTTATTATATGATTGGAAAAACAAGTAAAAACAACCGCTTTCTTTGATTGATTTATTGATTCTCATTTTATTTACATAAACTAAATTCTTAAATACTATTTTATTGCTGATTTGCAATAATAACATAAAAATATTAAATTAAAATTCATCAAAATTTAAAGTGTAATATTTCATAAAACTGACAAACAAAAATTGTAATTTAAGTCGAAGTTGAAGGTTTTTAATTAAAAATTAAAAAATAGCTGAAACTTGCAATTTAAGGTTGTTGCACTAATTTCGTGAAGTCATATGTATGTATGTAGATTTATGCAAACGCACAGACATACATAAGACAGAAATTTAATGTGAGTGTTTGAACATACACCCCGCCGTTGAGCCATGCTCAACAGATTACAAATCAAAACAACCTTAAATTACCTTTATTTATGTATGTTTACATTACTATATTTATGTTAGAGTTAAGTGACTGATACTGCAAATTCTTGGGTTGGAATATGTTGACGTACCGCCGGCTGTGGTGTTTGTTGATTTGGATTAAACCCTTTACAACGTGCCTTTTTCCAAGTAACTATCATGCTGATTATGATTGCGAGGGCGAGGGCGATATAAGCAACGGTTCCGTGGTGATATTGTATGTGTTTGATTTGTGATGGAAGCTCATCAAATATCCTTTCATGTAATGCGATCTGTATCTCGGAGATATTTTTAATTTGGTCAGCATACACGTTATTCTGGACCTTCTCAAACTGGACTTCACCAGGATAAATAATGTCACTAAGATTACTCATTGCTATGTAGGATGTTTGAAGAGATGTTGGGACGATCTGATGACCTTTGATGATCATAGAGTTGAATTTAAGTGTGCAATCTGACGTTATTTTTAGGAGGCCAGATCCTTTTAGGGTTAGCTGAGATTTTTCTTGCCCGCATACTGCACTTATTCGCGAAGGCTGCTGCATTGTAAATAGCCATTGATTACTGGACTCCAACTGTGTAAGAAATATGCTGTCAGCAGCAGAAATAATGTTGCAACTCTTTTGAATATCATGGTTAAGAAGTGAAAGCTCGCATAGGCATTTATCAGCCTTTGCGTTGTATTTTGATTGCTTGTGTTGACAAAGAAATTCATCCCTTTTTATTGTTGCACATGTGGTCCATTGCCTTTCTGTCAAGGTAAAATATTGATCTCTGTGAGCATTTATGGCGAGAAAGTCGTCGCATGGTCTTATGGCAAGCATTGAGTTATTTATTAGGACAGGAATTGGGTGTGGTTTGAGGAGTTCGAACGTTTCCGGATCAGATAACGGAATAGATATATGGAAAATGACGTGGTCTTTTGTAACACCTCCTTTAACATTCATAAGTTTGTACAGTTGTAGAGTATTGTCATCGCTTACTGGAATTTCTAAGGATGTTGGAAGATGATTCCTTACTTTCACTAGCTCCGTTTGAAGTTGTGATGGTGATAAAAGTATTGGGCTGATTTTTCCATGGTGTGCATCCGTTAATGCTGCTATAATTTCTGATTGAATTCGGTGTAATCTTGCTGATGTTAAGGAAAGTTGAACGGATCGTAACATGAAGATACGAAACAGCTTAGCTTGATACTGTTCCTTTTCGGTTTCGTGTAATCTGGATGCAATTTCTGTTAATTGATCATCTACGCTGTTGAACTTTTGTTTTAGAATTTCTTCATTTTGTTTAAGTACATTTAAAGTTGCGTCTATTATTGAGGTTTGATTCATTAGAAGTTGTTTAAGATGGTTTTCATTTTCGTTTACTGCGTTGATGGTGTGTGACATTTGTTCCGCGTACTCCGAATCTAGGATCCCAAACAGTGAATTAGCAACGTTACCAACAACATTGATAGCACCACGTTTAACTCTCCTCTTTAGCAGAAGATTTCTGTCCTTTAAATCTGCTATGTTTAAATCCATTGCCTGGAGAACGCTTGAACAAGTTGACTTTTGAATTAGAAGATTGCATACGCGGCGCAATACTGTTGTTTCGCTCATGAGGGTAGTCATTTCCTGCCAATAAGGATTCAAATTATAGTAGGAAATAATGTTCCAGTCTGACCGTGATATTCGTGTGTTTCCAATACCTTCAAAGTATAAGCCGATGTTAGGTTCAAATTGTGTTATTTCAATTTTATTTGTAGATACGAATGGAATTAAAAGCAATATTGTGATTAATGTAGTCATGATTGAACCTGATAAGGTCCGCCGTTTTTTGGCGAGTGGCATGTTATTCGATGTTGACTGGGGTGATTGTTTTTCTGCTAGTACGTTGCAATTAGCCTCGAATTCTGTAATTTCTGGATTTGGTTGTTGTTCGTCTTCTCCGGGTTCGTCACTGAGCTTAGGAAGTGGAGCTAGATACTGAATTGCTCGTTTAAAGATACCTGTGGATGTCTGGACATCTGCCACTCGTACAATACCGTCGAGTCCTGTATATGTTTTTATTACGCGCCCCAAAGGCCATTTCATAACTGGAACGTTGTCTTCTTTTAAAATGACGATTGCACCTGGTTTGAGGTTTTTAGATTGTTCTCGCCATTTGTTGCGGCATTGTAATTCATTTAAATAATCTCGAGACCATCTTTTCCAAAATTCATGCTTAAGCTGAGAAACTAATTTCCAACGCGTTTCCAATTTAAGGTTTGCAGGCTTCGCTTGGGCGTCAATTTGAGCTGTTAGTGGTTCGCCAATCAGAAAATGTCCAGGGGTCAGTGCGCCTACGTCGTTCGCGTCATTTGACATAGGTGAAATGGGTCTGGAATTCAACATTGCTTCAATTTCCACGACTATGGTTTCGAGTTCTTCATAAGTTAAAGATGCATTCCCCATCGTCCTTACCAAAAAATATTTTGCTGATTTAACAGCTGCCTCCCAGAGGCCACCAAAGTGAGGAGCTCTTGGAGGAATGAAGTGAAATTGAATACCCTTTTTGTTACAGGCATTTGTTATAGCTTCTTCTGCATCTGGTGAATGTATTACTGTAGAAAGTTCGGGCAATTTGTTTTTCGCTCCTACGAAGTTTGTAGCATTATCGCAATATAAATTTTGGCAATGTCCACGCCGGGATACGAAACGTTTGAGTGCACCTATAAATGCATCAGTTGTGAGATCGCTCACCAGCTCCAAGTGCACTGCCTTTGTGGCAAAGCAACAAAATACTGCAATATAGGCCTTGTGCGGTCGTTTTCCCCTGAGTTTGTAATGTACAGTAATTGGGCCGCAGTAATCGACTCCAGTATTTATAAATGCTCGGGCTGGTGTGATACGTGTTGATGGTAGGTTTCCCATTATTTGGTGAAATAGCTCTGGCTTGGCTCTGCTGCATGTCGTGCATTGATGAACTGTAGCTCTTGCCATAATTTTTCCTTTTATTGGCCAGAAGCGCTGTCGAACAACTCCTAACAACGTAAGCGCCCCACAATGTTTGTGGTCTTCGTGAACCATTTGGAATATCAATTTGGAAATGGGATCATTGTACGGAATGAGGAGTTGATGTTTTGAATCATATGATAATGAAGAGGCATCGAGCCGGCCGCCAACCCTAATTAGTCCATTTACGTCCAAAAAGGGTGTTAAATTCTTGATGGTGCTTGTTCCAGGTAATGTTTTGTGTTCTTTTAGCTGCTTTATTTCTTCCTTGAACTCGGAGAGTTGCATTTGTGAAATAATAGGAATCAGTGCTTGGTTGATTTCAATTGTTGTTAATAATTTTGATGGTTGCCGCATCTGTTTCTGATTTCTTGTGTGGGCAATAAAGCGCAGAACATATCCAATAACCCTCTGCAAACGATGGAATGAATTTTTGTGGTTGATTCTATAAACAAAATCAGGTTCAGTTGTTGTCATTGCTCGTGATTCGATTGGCTTTTTCTTTCTTTCTAGATTTGTCGAAATCTTGGAGCTTTTATTGAAATTGGGTGGCCAAACATTTTCTACGCCATGGAGAAACATTGGGCCATAGAACCAAAGAGTACATTCCTTGAGAGCTGTTGGAGCCATTCCGCGAGATAATATATCTGCTGGATTGCATTTAGAGCTTACGTGACGCCATTGTTCTGCCTGAGTTTCTTCTTGGATTGCGGAAATTCGATTTGCCACAAATGTGTTAAATGATGCTGATGATGAGTTTATCCATGAGAGTACAATTTCTGAGTCAGTCCAAAACCATACTGGACTTGTAAATCCTAGATCAGACTTGATTCTTGTGGCTAGTTTGGCTCCAAGTGTAGCTGCACATAGTTCCAGTCGTGGTATTGTTTGTCGTTTAAGTGGAGCTATGCGAGATTTGGCACAAAGTAAGTGTACCATAATGGTGCCATCTTTGAATACTGATCGAATATAAGCCGCTGCTCCATAAGCCTTTTCGGATGCGTCTGTAAAAATGTGTAGCTGTTGGGATTCTGGAACTCTTCCTTTGAAAATGTGTCTGGATATTTGAAGCGTTTTCAATACATTCAAACCTGTACGAAATGTGATCCATTTAGTGTGTAGTGATTCAGGCAAGGATTGATCCCAGTCTAACTTTAACTCCCACAATTCCTGAATAAACATTTTAGCCGTTACTATAATGGGAGAAAGAATTCCCAATGGGTCGAATATCCTTGCAAGGTCTGAGGTTACGGTTCGTTTAGTTATCCGTTTGATGTCTCTAGGATTGACTCTAATGCCCAGTTTGTCGGACTTCGGCAGCCAAACAAGTCCTAGTGTCTTGATGGTGTCAGCTTCCACGCTTTCAAAATCCAAGTTCACCTCCAGATCACTTTGTGGAATATTGTGGAGTAGTTGTGGATGATTTGCGCACCATTTGCGTAAAGTAAAACCTCCTTTCTTCATCACCTCCACGAGTTGTTTTTGTAAATGTATTGCTGTTGCTAAGCTGTCTGAGCCGCCCAAGCCATCATCTACGTAAAAATTTTCTTTGAGAAATTGAGAAGCAAGGGGATAATGTATCTCATTTTCTTTGGCCAATTGCTCCAGACATTTCGTTGCTAAGTATGGAGCTGCTCTTGTGCCGTACGTGACTGTGTTGAGTTGATAGTATGAAATGGGTCTTGTGGTATCCTTTCTCCAAATTATTTGCTGAAATTTACGATCCTCCGGAGCAATCAATACCTGTCTATACATTTTTTCAACGTCAGTGGTGAAAACAAATCTTGGCATTCGAAACCTTAGGAGTATGGAGAACAATTCTCCTTGAACAGTTGGTCCGGTGAACATCAAATCATTTAGCGAATATCCTGATGTGGTTTTGGCCGATGCATCAAATACAACTCTGAGCTTAGTGGTTGAACTTTCGGGCCTTAATACGCAATGATGTGGAATGTAGTAGTTTGGGGAAATTATAGTCTCTGTTTCTAGCCTTGTCATGTGCCCCATTGATTCATATTCATCCATGAATTCAGTGTACATTTTCTTTAATTCCGGATTCTTTTGCAGGCGACGTTCGAGAGCGAGAAATCGGTTAAGAGCAATAGAATGTGAGTCGCCTAGAGTATCGGGGTTTTGTTGAAATGGTATTCTAACTACGAAACGATCTTGATGGTTTCTAGTTGTATTTTGCGCAAAGTGCTGCTCACATTGTCTGTCCGCTATTGACAGCAGGGTTTTAGTTGTTTTAACTTCATCTAGTTCCCAAAGCCGTGCGATGGAAGCTTCAATTCCTTCATCTTCAGTACATATGCCACAAGATGCGTCTGCTAGGGGTTCTCCGGTTACTTTGCCTGATACAACCCAGCCCAAAACTGTGTTTTGTAGTATAGGAAGTTGTGGAGACAATTTCATTTGCCCAATTGAGAGCAGTTGGTGATAGTGCTCAGCTCCCAAAAGTATATCAATTTTATTTGATTGATTAAACGATGGGTCAGCTAATACGATATTTCTCGGTAATGGCCACTCATCAATGTTAATAAATTGTGACGGTTGTGGTGCGATAATTCGAGGAAGGACTAATGCCTCCAGGCGAGTTGAAAACTTGTTGAGTCGAGAATGCAGTGCCACATTGACACGATGTTGCGTTTTGGTGTTTGAATTGCCGATTCCATTGATGTGAACTGATGACGCCTGTTTTGCAATATTAAGTTGTTTTACCAACCGCTCGGTGATTAAGTTGACTTGCGATCCAGAATCAAGCAAGGCACGACATTCAATCTCAGCTGTATCAGTTTTGATTTTGACTAAAGCTGTACTGAGGAGAACGTATGAATTGGATGCTTGACCATTTGCTGCTGCTAATGAAGATGCTTCTGGAGAGCTGGTTGTTTCTTCATTTCTTTCAGGTGGAGTAGTTGCAGATGTTGATGTCGTCTGCGATGTTCCTTCGCTTGATGATCCTTGTTTGGATTGCTGAGGGTTGTTTTTTAGGTGAAGCAGCGAGTTATGTTTTTGCTTGCATATCCTGCACACTCCTGACTTGCAAGCGTTTGCGGTATGTCCTGACCTTAAGCAGTTTACACACAGTTTTTGCCTTTGAATGAAATTCAGGCGGTTTGATGGTGAGAGTTTTAGAAAGTTTTGACACTGATGCAACTGATGCGAGCCTTTTTTGCAAAGAGGACATATAATTTCTATTTGTTTAGCTGAGGTAGCGGAAACGTACGCCTTTGTTGATTTATCCTTTTGGTTTGTAACTTCCAAGGATTGGAAGCGAGTTTCGAGAAATGTTAAGAAATCCTTGAGTTTTTGAAGCTCTTTTGGATTACTTATGGTCCTCTCATATAGAATGAGAGTACCCCGATCCAATTTTTTTATCAGTATATGAAGTAGCATGGGGTCCCACGAGGTCGTATCGATCCCAATATTGTTGAATGCATGAAGACATTCTTTAGTTGTGTCATGTAGTTGTTTGATGGCAGTAGCCGATGGTCCAGTACTGGGTTGATCCAAAAGCTGTTGCATTGTTGTGGATACCAGAACGCGTTGATTATTATATCGTTCCTTTAAGAGGTTCCACGCGGTTGTGTAATTTTCGGCTGTGGCTGAAAGATGACTAATTAGCCTTTCAGCTTCGCCTCCCAAATTCGACTTAAGGTACCAAATTTTTTGTACCGCAGGAATTTGTTGATTGTTTACTAATTGCGTAAACAAGTCGTGAAACGCGCTCCACCTTAAATAATCTCCATTAAATTTTGGAATTGTTACTTTTGGCAGTGGTAGCACAGTATTTTGATTAGGTTCGGAATCCAGATTTGGACTGGAGGAAGATAGCTGGAAGTTTTCAATAACTAGCTTCTCCAGACTTTCGTAGGAGTCCATGTCGTAACCTTCCTTCAGTGGATCGTCACTGGACTCCCATATTTTGAAATGTAGCTCTTGGATTTCGCCCCACAGTTTTTCTTTGAGTTTCATATTGGTTCCTGTAGGATCCGTGGCTAACAAGCGCTTTAGTGAAGAAAGCATGGCTCTTTGTCTTCTCATTGCAGCATTTGTTGAGGTGGGCGGAAAGGCGGCACCTTTTGGTGCTACATGCTCAGCCTTAGTACCTTGAGACTCGCCCATTTTTGATGCCTCATTCTTCGCTGTTTCAAATATTGTCCTGTATTTAGTAACAAGTTCCTCTATTTGTTGATAGTAGCCTTCGGTAAAGTATTTGTGCTCTAACGGGGGCTTATCCAGACATCGGATTTTATTATCGTTGAGCTCGAATTCATCCCAAGCATCCTCTAATCTTCTGATACGCTCTTCATAGTAGGAGACGTTTTTTCGGGATGCGGAATCCTTTTTGAAGTTCCGAATGATGGATTCTATGAATTGTCCTCTTGTTCCTTGAGAAGTTACTAGCTGTTCCATCGAGTTGGTGTTTCCAGTAGCCATTGTAAAACCTTTGAGGAATTTGCAAGGATCAGGAGGTTGCGCGTTTGAATCACGTCGGGGTCACCAAATGTTCAATTCAGTATAGCTGAATTAGGTTAAGCTAGTTTGCTTAACCTCCGTTGATGGCTTCTAGGTAATATACCAAGAAGGCGCTTTGTTATTTTGTGGGTTTTGATTTTTCAAGGAGATGCTCCAAGAAAAGTGATTTATCCAACACAAGCACTTAAACTTGGTTGGTGGCTAATAACGCAAGCACTTGAAACTTGGTTATTATATGATTGGAAAAACAAGTAAAAACAACCGCTTTCTTTGATTGATTTATTGATTCTCATTTTATTTACATAAACTAAATTCTTAAATACTATTTTATTGCTGATTTGCAATAATAACATAAAAATATTAAATTAAAATTCATCAAAATTTAAAGTGTAATATTTCATAAAACTGACAAACAAAAATTGTAATTTAAGTCGAAGTTGAAGGTTTTTAATTAAAAATTAAAAAATAGCTGAAACTTGCAATTTAAGGTTGTTGCACTAATTTCGTGAAGTCATATGTATGTATGTAGATTTATGCAAACGCACAGACATACATAAGACAGAAATTTAATGTGAGTGTTTGAACAGATATATATATATATATATATATATATATATATATATATATATATATATATATAATATATATATATATATACATACATATATATATATATACAGTTTGTCAAGTAATTGTTTGTATTAAACAAAAATAGTGAAAATGCAATTAAAATTTCGAAAAATAAACATCGAATTATTTTGTTTAACACATACCGTTAATGTAACTGTTTACTACAAAAACTCGTAAAAAAAAATTGAAATAAATACATGCATTGCAACAACAACAATGCAAAAAGAAATATACCCGATTAAAAAGGCGTCAAATAAATGTTTGCACAATGAGTAAAAATAACACCAAATGTTCTTATTTACCGTTATATTTTTTATTTTATGATGTTTTATGAGTGTTATTCAATGAAATTAAAGTTATAAAAAGTATTGTAAAAAAAAATGTGTGCATTAGTTGTCCTATATTTAAAACTAATGCCTGCAAAATTAATTTCGAAAGTCGTTATAGAATTAGCATATTTCCATCACTATAAGGGCAAATCCGCCAGGGAAATCGCTAAAATGTTCTCCCGTATAGTTAGGACATCATATCCCGCGCTAAAAGTGAAAGAATATTTGAATTAAAAGGATTACAATGCAGTCCAAAATATAAAACAATACAATTTTAAAGTAAAATTATTAAAACCTTCTAGGAAAAGCGACACTACAGCACTAGGGGATTAAGTTCGAAGTGAAAAATGGTCATGGGCTAAGTGTATCCCAAGGAGCAATCCGAAATATACAGGTAAAACCGATGTATTCATCTACAGTGGCTAGGAAAAATCTACTTCTTTCAACATAGAATATTGAAAATCACTTATGCTTTCTATTTCGCACTTAGAATTAGTATTGGGTACATTTTTTTCTCTAGTCATGCTAAAATGATATTGTATTATCATGATGGATCCCCAAAAGTTTGGAAGCCGAGTTAAGTGCCATGTAGCAAACTTGAAAAGATTTTTAATATTTTGCGTTGATAGCAGTATACTTTTCGTAGCCACTGTAGATGAATATTTCAGGTTTACCGGTATATTTCGGATTACTTCTTGGGATACACATAGCCCATGATCATTTTTCACTTACGAGGTAAGCCCCTAGTGCTGGAGTGCCACTTTTTCCAGACGGTTTTAATAATTTTACTTTTAATTCAATTTTAATTCCAATATTCCTTCATTTTTAACACGGAATCTGATGCCCTAACCATACGGGAGAACATTTTAGCGATTTCCCTGGCGGATTTGCCCTTATAGTGATGGAAATACGCTAATTCTATAACGCCTTTCGAAATTAATTTTCCAGACATTTTTTTAATTTTAGGACAACTAATGCACAAATTTTTTTTTTACTTTTTATAACTTTAATTTCATTGGATAACACTCAAAAAACATTATAAAATCAGAAATATAACGGTAAATATAAACATTTGGTGTTATTTTTACTTATTGCGCAAACATTTATTTGACGCCTTTTAAATTGGGTATATTACTTTTTTTATTGTTGTTGTTGCAATGCATGTATTTATTTCAATTTTTTTACGACTTTTTGTAGTAAATAGTTACATTAACGGTATGTGCTAAACAAAATAAACAAATTAAAACGATTTGATGTTTAATTTTCGAAATTTAAATTGCATTTTCAATATTTTTTTTTAATGCAAACAATTACTTGACAAACTGTATATATATAGTGGTCTCATGGAGATATCTCTACTGTAATGAGTTATATCAGAACTGTACTGAGGTATATTTATTAGTTCTGAAAAGATTACCTACAATTTAATATATAATACATTAATATCAGACATTTATTACGCTATTCCTACTTATTACCATATTAAATTTTATCAAAATCGGTCCAGAAAACAAACTTAGTTAAAAAAGTAAAAAACAAATTAAAAATTCGAAAATTTGTGGTACATCGATTTTAGTGTTTTGGAGATATTTTAGGTGTTTGTGAACCGATTTTTATCAAATTTAATAGCGTAATAAGTAGGAAGATTTCTTATATGTAAATATACAATGTTTAAAGATGAGATCACTTATTTAAGATTACAAGTATAAAATATCTCGGTACAGTATCGGTCGCAAAGTATCTATACCTACTCAGTATCGCAAAAAAAAGTATCGATACTTATTTGTGTCGGTCAAAATAAACCTAATAAATATTGGAACTAGTGAATGTTATGTTTTCCAAAAAATGTAATGTTACACCCAAGAAGCTTTTTTCATTCATGGATTCAGTCTATATATCAAGATTGACACAAAATGCGTTCGAAAGTGCGTGACATAGTGCACATTGATTTATATCGAGCTTCCTCAGGAAGCTCGGAATCTCATCAAACGAGTTCAAGATCAATTCAGGGGTACCGCAAGACTCTGTTCTTTCTCCTGCTCTATTTTTTTATATTTATTAATGACCTTCTATGTCAAACTTTTAATCCTATCTATCCCTTTGCAGATTACAGTAACATTTGCCATTGGTATTCATTCAATCATAGACCGGATCTTTCAAAACATGAATGAATCATCAGTGTTTTATGCTTGCGCATAAACGCACGGCAGATCATGTTACTTCATCTGTATCCATGGATGATGTAAATATTAAGGAATTAGATGCTCTTGATGTAATGGGCATGAAAATTAAATGTGCACATCATTCAAGTGTAGAAAGAAGCATTCAAATGCCTAGGTTTTCCACAACGGTGTAAAAGATACATCTTCTGTTATCCTTGGCTCCCAGTGGAACATAGGGCCTCAATTCTTTACTTCAACTGATCTCCTTAAAATTTACACGACTTATATCCGACCAAAAATGTAATACAACTCTCATGTATTGGCTGGTGCTTTAAAATCTATTTTGGACCGTCTCGAAAGTGCTTATAGGTGACAGTAGGGTATCCAACTCTATTGACTCACTGGAGCACCGCCGCAATGTGGGTTGTACAACACTGTTCTATCGGTATACTTTAGAATGTATTCTAACGATATCAGGGACCTTGTTCCCGAAACAATAAGATTATTACGCAACTCACGTCTATTCGTTAGACCACATGCATTTGTGGTTGATTGTCCAGTGAACCGAACAACACAATATAAAGAAAATTCGTTCTTTAGCCGTACAGTACGTATGTGGAACTCACTTCCCCCAAAAACTTATCCTGCCAGTTGCAATATTGGAAAATTCAAATCTAATGTCCACAAACATTACTCCCTCTTTCCTCCTTCCCACAACCTATTATCCTAGTTCCAAAACAATGCATAGCATAAGCAGGGGTCATTCCCTGAGTGCTGGTCCTAAATAAAAACAAGTATATTTGGCTTTGCCGAATCTTGGATACCCTTCACCAATGGTATTCTGAAAGTAAAGCACAACATCGTAAGAATTTATTGATAATTATATAGTTTCTGATTACTGACTTAGTTGTGCCCCATACAAATGCTTGATATGTATATTAATTTTATTTTGTTTATACTAAATGTGATTCCTAGCAATATTTATACTAGTCTTTAAAAGTAAGAGTCGGAAAACAAAAAGCTTTTCGGTGGCGTCATCATCTAGAATAGTTATGGACCCAAAGGTTAGGTTGACCAGGTGGCTGATGTCGAAGGCAGCGTCACTTGGGTTCTAAAGTGGTCCCTTTGTGAAAGATAATGATTACTGGACTACAAGTAGAGAATGCTTATTTAAGCCAGCCAGTAGCTTTGATATATGTGTCTATTTTACGAACATTTAATAAAGTTCGATAGATCAGATAAACCATGCAGAAAAGATGCATGCAACCCAAAATGCAGTGCCCAGTGAGGGTTGTGTGATTGTTTTGTCAATATATACAAGCCTTAGAATTATAGGGTAAACACTCTTAGTTTCAGATACATACGTGAAATATATAGCTTTTGAATGGATGGATATCAGCTTTGTCGGAAATGTTATTGAAGATTTACTTATTAAACTGAAGTTAGTTAGCTAATTAAGATGAATACTTTATCAATAATATTTGGGATGTATTGTTCTTACGATCTGCACAAACTTATAATAACCTTTCACCTATTGGTGAAGGGTATAACAAGTAAGTCGGTCAAGCCCTGTATAAAGACAAATAATTGCTAAATTTAGCCAACATACAAACATTTTCTCAAAACTTATATATTCCGTCATTTGGACTTATATGAGAGCTAGAGTCAAATGTGGACTTACTAAAATTATTTGTGCAAATTATCTGTGCAAAAAATAAACTTAAAATTGTCATTATCCTCAGATTTGCGAGCGTTTTAGTGATTTTTGTCTCATTTAGTGTGTTTTGACAGAAGAGTTTGTATGGGAGCTATGATCAAATGTTAACCGATTTCAACGAAATTACAGTGATTTTGGTTTACATAAGTAATAGTTGTTTTAAATTTCATGAAAAAATATTGAAATTTGGCCAAAATATCAATTCCAGGAAGTGGGACCTATAGGAGGTACCATAAATAATGGACCGACGAATTTCAATAGCCACGGTCCCACTATCAAAAAAAATTATCTGTGCCAAATTTCATCAAATTATCTTTAGAATTGCGAACTGTACTTTGAATACATGGTTCACATGGGGGTCCTTCTAGCCAGCCAGACGGACGGACTGACATCGCTAAATGAATTTAGAAAGTGATTCTAAACCTACTGGCATACTAAAAGGTGGGTCTAAGACAAATATTTTTATGCATTACATTACGAGCTTTTGACCGATACCTACTTGGTAGTTGGTGGTAAAGTATCGATTCCAAAAATACTTGGTATCGAAGGAAAAGTATCGAGTATTTGTATTACTTGTATTTACTCGTATCGTTTCATCCCTATCCGTCAGCTGAAATCAGGTTTGTAAAGCTTCGACATGAATTATATATCAGATTTTAAGACGTACTCCCGCTATACACACTATATGTCTAGTGTCTTGGCGATATTTCAGGTGTTCATAGGCCGGTTTGATGAATATTAACCTAGTACTTCGCGGAAAGATTTGCTCAAATATAATATATAATAAATGAAGGCTGGTCCTTCAGGAGTATGGTTTTTCTTCACTTTTTGAAATGTATTTTTCAATGAAAAATTTTATATGTCACACATTAATATTATATTTAATTAATATTTTTTCTTACAACATCCTGACCAGAATTTTTATAAAAAAAAAAAAAATTTCAAAGTTTTTTTTTTTAAATCCCAAGGATATTTCAGAAAACTACATACAAGGTGTCAATAAGGACCCTTAGGACTACCCCATGAAATAAATATTAAAGGAAGTGTCACTTTATTTCTATTTTGTAAGCATTAACCATTTGAAAAGAAAGAATATCTGAAGTTTACTCAAAAAAAAATCCCATTTACACTCAGAAAGAAAAAATGAGCTAGAATTTAGGAAAATTTAGTAAAGTTGAGGAAAACATGGTTGTCGTATGGCGCGAAAGCCATATTTTACAGCAATTAAGTAAAAAAATCTCCTATTTCACTTGTAGAGTTCAGAGAAACTAAATAAGTAAAGTTTTTGAACTGAGATCCACAAAATTACTCCTAGTGGGTGTTTTCATGTCAAGTTTTCAAAGTCTATCGAGTTCTTCCCTAAACTTTAAGGAACACAAGCTGTGAATATTCTCTCAAACGTCTCAGAAGTTTGCCCGTAATTCGTTATTCAGTAAAACACACGAAATATTTTTTAATTTAATAATATAATTGAGATCTTATATATTATATATATATATATATATATATATATATATATATATATATATATATATATATATATATATATATATAGTTATTTTTATTTTATTAGTTATTTTAAGCGTTATTTTTTTTTTTTTTCAAACTACACATTTTAGTTTACAAATTTCCATAAAATAATCTACGAGTGTGGCAAAGATCTGTGTAATATTAACAAAATATACAAACTTCAAAGATATTCTTTATAGTCAAAAATTTTGAAGTGGCACTTCCTTTAATATTTATTTCATGGGACTACCCGATCCATAAAGTTGTATCTTTCTTTGCAATCTTTCTGGAAAAATAAAATGTTTTAACCATTTTTTAAAAAATTCCAACATTATTTCAAGAGAACAAATTATATAATTTAAAAAGGACTCTTTTTGGTACCCGATTCATACATTGGGATGCTTAAAGCTTTTTTTATATGTCCAAAATCGTCGATAAACTTTTCCACTAACTCCAATATATGTAGTACATAACATTGCTTTTAACCCAACAGCGCTCTATTGCCTGTAAAATTGACTCTACTAAATTTTGCGGCTTTTGCCTTTGCTAGTTAAATTTAAATTTATCTTCACACACATAAATAAAATTTGATAATTGGCAGTGCAATAACAAATATTAATTTTTAAATCTATCTGTTCAGATCGAACGTTCTCATACTTCTTATGCGTCTGTGACTCTCCGGTGTTAGCAATGCCATTGCAAGGGTATTAGGATGATCAGCCAGTTTTCTTGAATACTTGTGAATGCAGTTCTTAATTTCTTCGCGTACTGTAGGAATCATTAAATCTTTATGAATGTTACTGTTTCTAAAGAGTTTCGACTGTCTTCTCTGTAATTTTTTAACATTAGATGAAGATGCTGTACCCCACAACTGGATGCCGTAAGCCCAAATTGGTTTTATAACGGCCTTGTACAAGAGGAGTTTGTCGTTCTTGCGACAGCCGGTTCTACGTACCGGAATGACACGAGGTTTCTCGGCCAAGGGCTGTCAACTCAGCAACAACAGAGAAGTTTGTATTCTAGGTATAGGGAAGACCGAGGACTTATTAACCTATACATTTGGTTAGTCTTCAGTTTGATTTGCACGATTTGTGATACTATATGATGGGCCCAGGTCAACCGACGATCTAAACACCAAGGTACTTAACTTTTGTTTCTTCAGGAATATGAACATTGTTGATATCAACTATATGTTGGACAATTTTCTCTTCCTAACTTAAATGTAATGTGATTACATTTTGTGGGATTTAATTTAATTTTCCATTTGTTCAACCATTTTTCTAAGTCATAAATATGTTATTTTAGATGTTCAGATGCTATAACAGGATCTTTGTGAACACTTATGAAGGCTGTATTATTTGCAAATGTAGATGTGTGAGCATATCAGATGTATACATCTGTGTACACCAGGACAAATCTTTTTATTTGATGAGAAGACGTTTTTCGATTTGATTCGGAAGAATTTATTTGTAATACAGTTATATAACAATTTGTGAACATTAACAGGGAGTAAATAATGTTACAATTTTATGAATTAGACCAGTGTGTCATACTTTTTCAAAAGCCTGAGAAATGTCTATAAATAATGCCGAGCAATACTCGTACTGCTTGCTCTCAAAACTTTTTTGTATAAGAGACGTAATGCGGTGCACTTGCTAACTGGTGTTTTCTTCTAAAGCCAAACTGGTGGTTAGGGATGCTAACGTTTGTATTTAGATGGTTTAATAAATATTCCAAAGTCATTTTTCAAACAGTTTACATAAAGTTGATAATAAGATAATACCTGGCTTACATCTTTTCCTGGCTTAGGTATAATTATATTTTCGGATAGCTTCAGATTTTTGGACAGTAACCCATACGTAGTATGGAATTAAAAATTATTAGAATTAATCTTAGAGCTGAGTTTGGTAAGAAACCAATCATTGTGGTTGCAATTTCATCATTTCCAGGATATTTCCCTGGCTTAAGGCATTTAATTGCAGTTTTCACTTGAGATTCCGAAAAACATTAAACCAAGGACAAAATTTTAAAACTGTCAAAATCACGTATTTGTGTTTATGGAAAAATTAACCATATATTGATCCTTTAGAATATATAATGGATACAATTTTTGATTGCACTGTTTGTGAATGGCAGGTCTTTATTTGCACCCATCTGTTTTAAATAATATGTTTTTCAAAAGTTCATAAAAATAGCAAAAACATCCATTTAGGTATCAAATTTCAGTAGGGGCTTAAAGTCTGCATAATTTTATACAATTAGATGTAAAAGACCCCATCAGAAGTAATTGGAGTGATATTAATAGCGCAACCGCAAAAGTTCATTTATGGATTTTTGATGAAACTGGAATCTTTAAAATATTTTTAAAAGCTGTTTCGTAATCCACTGATTTTCCATTATTTTTTATATTTTTGTTGTTATTATTGTTTAAATTTCGATTACACTCTGATACAGTGAAAATACACTCGGAACGAAACCAAGCTCAACCAGTAGAACTCGGTTAGAAGATCATTTTACCATTTTTAAAATTTTCGATATACCCTCAAAATCGAAAGTTATCGATAAAAAAACGATTTTTTTGGACTTAGCGGAGAAAAGAAGGCTTAACTGAGTCATTTTTACATCGATTTTAAATTTTAAAATGTGTTTCGACAGAAAACAAAATAGGCTTTCACTTCGTAAAGACCTTTTTTTAACATGACCAATTTATCATAAAAATATTTTCCGCTGAAGTTAAAATTTTATTTTTTTTTTTCGATTTTTTCAACTTCGGAAGCTTTTTTTTCGTAAAATTTATCAGAAGACCTAATATATTTTGGCTTAAAAAAATCATGGTTACAATTGTAAAACAAGAATACTTTAATTAAAATCGGAAACATTTTAACAGAGATATAACAATTTTAGTAAAAAAAGTGAATTCAGTATTATTTGTATATTAGAAAATTTTCTATACAATACTACGTTAGAGTGTTTTTTCAACTTTTTTCGAAAGTAGAGAAATGGCGGTCGGATTATTATGGCATTCGGTGAGAAACTTCAAATAACAAAATTTAAGCCAACATGGCGCCCAGGCCATGAAGTTGAAAATTGCGTTTATAAGAAAAAATATGGCCAATTTTTTAGTTCTTACAAAATTTAACTTTTTTAGTAAACATTTTAACAAAGTGTAAATATTAATTCATAATGTAGACTCAATTAGCGTAAGTAGCGTATAAATCGGCTAGAATTTTTTGAGTTATCGGAAATTTTCATAGAAATTTTGGGTCCTTGAAGACATCTATTTGATTTTATGATATTTGTTGATGGAAAGCAAATTGGGTCTAAATTACAAATTAACATTCAGATTTTGCCAAAAAGTTATAAATATAAGTACTTATATATATAGTACGTTAATTAAAAAAAAAACGTATATTTTTTTTAATTCGCTGTTAATTTAAATTTAAATAATCTAGGTTCACAAAATATTTAATGCACTTTTTAAGTAAATATAAAAAAGTTTGGCATTCCTAACAAAATACTGCGAAAAACGGCGTCCCAATGTGAAAAAATCGAAAAAAAATAAAAATTTAAATTTGTTTGAAAATATTTTTGTGATAATTTGATGAAATAAAAAATCTTTTTTAACAAGAAGAAAACCTGATGTCTTGTCTGTCTCACACCATGTTAAAATTTCAAATCGATAAACAAATGACTTAGCTAAGCCTATTTTTGTTCGAGAAAACCAAAAAAATCATTTTTTATCGATAACTTCCGATTTTGAGGGTATATCGAAATTTCTAAACATGACATACTGATACACTCAATAAGGCCTATCGTTTGATATAAGTTTCCTTAAAAGTGTATTTCTTTTTCCTCAAAATGTATCAGTGTGTTATTAGTTTTATTTTTTTTTTTAAATATCTGCGTTAACTTTTTAAAAAACAGTGATGCCTATTATTAATATTATTTTAGCTTAGCGTCCAGTCTCTTGCACTTAGCATAATTGATTCGCTGTAAATACCTAATTGTTTTTACTAAACTTCACACGAAATTTATATTATTTTCAATCGAGCTTATAAAAACACCTCTATTGACAACAAAAGGGAACTAAGTGTTGCTGTTAAAAATATATTCTAAGTAGAAACATTTTAAAGAAATCTAAGAAACCCCTTATTTCTCCCATATAACTCAAAGTTTGGATATGCCAACTTTGCGTCAAGTCGGCACGCTTTCCCGTTATCTGATCTGAATGAAACCTTGTATTTAGATTATTGGGGTCAAATGTAACAAATTTGAGAGGTACGTCTTTCTGTATTTCGAAGTTTAATTTTCTCCATACAAAGGTGGGCCACCCTAATGTCCGTGCTCCAGTAGGATTTTTTCCATATTTCTTTAGTGTACTTTTAAACGAAATTTCTAAAACACGCACTTTCGGCAATTTGTGGTATATCAAAATTAGTGTTTTGGCGATAAAATTTCTCAAATACGTACGGCGATATCTCACTTGTTTATAGACCAATCTTGATAAAATTTTACAGCGTGCCTAAAATCTTATAATATATTATCACTCGTACACCAGAAGAATATTTTTTCTTTTGTTATTTAAAAGTGTTTTTCAATCACAAATTTTAAAATTTTCGTCTATGGTCTTTCGTTTTTCGATATTTCGGTTTATGAACCGATTTTGATGAAATTTAATAGCGTTCATTGCGAGAGAATTTCCTAAAATCTGATAAATAGTTGATGTATTTCCATCCTCCAGAGGCTTGCATGCCAATAGAGCTAAGAAGTGCAAACTAGATTTTCCGAACTATTTTCCTACGTTTGTTTTTGAAATTTGTTTGGAACCAAACCTTTTGAATTAAGGCTCCAAAAAAGAGAAAAACGCAAATTTTTATCACGATTTTCTTAAAACAGTTTTGAGTTATTATAGAAATTAATATATAAAAATACTTACGTTTGCACACGCTACACTTAAATTATTTAATATTGTTAGAACTTCCTTGTTGTCAGATCCATAAGTCTTAAAACAGCAGTCATATGCGTCTTGAAAGCATTGTTTAGCATCTTTAAAATTGCTCTCCTTCATTAGCAACTGACCAAACCTTCAATATATAAAAACCTTTTAAGAATTATATACACATATATCTTTTATAAGGGTTAAATTGCACTAAATAACAAAAACTAATACAGTCAAATACCAATAATTCGTAATAAACTGTCGGTCCCTTGAAAAAATCTCGTTAATTCGTAAAACTTCCATACATTTTGATTTGTTTGCTATTAAAATTACATGTAGTTTACGCTAAGTAAATTTTAACAATTGTTTTTTATGTGTTTTTATTATTTTAGTAAATGAATTGAAAAATCCCGCTAAATTGAAAACCCCTATAGTTCGTAAGACATGGCCAGTCCCTTGCGATTATGATTTATCGGGAGTTCACTGTAATATCTTGGTATTGTTGAGTAGAACTAGAAACACCTCTAAAAAATTGAGTTTCCGTTAAAAATAAAGATATTTCGAATCTTTAATATCTTATTAAATTGTAATTTAATCATAAATTAACTTTAGACCTCTCATATGATGCATAAACTTTTTTTTAATAATATTTACATCTCGACAATTTTTTTTTTTTTTTTTGAAAATAGGAAATTTGTGAGCAATTTCGTATAACAATAGAAAATAAGAAATTTTTGAAAAATTTCCTATAAAAATAGAAAATCCTATAAAAATAGGAAATTTGTGAAAAATTTCCTATAAAAATAGAAAATCCTATAAAAATAGGAAATTTGTGAAAAACTTGCTATAAAAATAGAAAATTTGTAAAAAATTTCCTATAAAATAGAAAATTTTTGAAAAATTTCCTATAAAATAGAAAATTTTTGAAAAATTTCCTATAAAAAAAAGAAAATTTTTGAAAATTTTCCTATAAAAATAGGAATTTTTTGAAAAATTTCCTATAAAAATAGGAATTTTCCTATAAAAATAGGAATTTTTTGAAAAATTTCTTATAAAAATAGGAATTTTTTGAAAATTTCCTATAAAAATAGGAATTTTTTGAAAAATTTCCTATAAAAATAGGAATTTTTCCTATAAAAATAGAAAATTTTTGAAAAATTTCCTATAAAAATAGAAAATTTTTGAAAAATTTCCTATAAAAATAGAAAATTTTTGAAAAATTTCCTATAAAAATAGAAAATTTTTGAAAAATTTCCTATAAAAATAGAAAATTTTTGAAAAATTTCCTATAAAAATAGAAAATTTTTGAAAAATTTCCTATAAAAATAGAAAATTTTTGAAAAATTTCCTATAAAAATAGAAAATTTTTGAAAAATTTCCTATAAAAATAGAAAATTTTTGAAAAATTTCCTATAAAAATAGAAAATTTTTGAAAAATTTCCTATAAAAATAGAAAATTTTTGAAAAATTTCCTATAAAAATAGAAAATTTTTGAAAAATTTCCTATAAAAATAGAAAATTTTTGAAAAATTTCCTATAAAAATAGAAAATTTTTGAAAAATTTCCTATAAAAATAGAAAATTTTTGAAAAATTTCCTATAAAAATAGAAAATTTTTGAAAAATTTCCTATAAAAATAGAAAATTTTTGAAAAATTTCCTATAAAAATAGAAAATTTTTGAAAAATTTCCTATAAAAATAGAAAATTTTTGAAAAATTTCCTATAAAAATAGAAAATTTTTGAAAAATTTCCTATAAAAATAGAAAATTTTTGAAAAATTTCCTATAAAAATAGAAAATTTTTGAAAAATTTCCTATAAAAATAGAAAATTTTTGAAAAATTTCCTATAAAAATAGAAAATTTTTGAAAAATTTCCTATAAAAATAGAAAATTTTTGAAAAATTTCCTATAAAAATAGAAAATTTTTGAAAAATTTCCTATAAAAATAGAAAATTTTTGAAAAATTTCCTATAAAAATAGAAAATTTTTGAAAAATTTCCTATAAAAATAGAAAATTTTTGAAAAATTTCCTATAAAAATAGAAAATTTTTGAAAAATTTCCTATAAAAATAGAAAATTTTTGAAAAATTTCCTATAAAAATAGAAAATTTTTGAAAAATTTCCTATAAAAATAGAAAATTTTTGAAAAATTTCCTATAAAAATAGAAAATTTTTGAAAAATTTCCTATAAAAATAGAAAATTTTTGAAAAATTTCCTATAAAAATAGAAAATTTTTGAAAAATTTTTGAAAAATTTCCTATAAAAATAGAAAAATTTTGAAAAATTTCCTATAAAAATAGAAAATTTTTGAAAAATTTCCTATAAAAATAGAAAATTTTTGAAAAATTTCCTATAAAAATAGAAAATTTTTGAAAAATTTCCTATAAAAATAGAAAATTTTTTAAAAATTTAGAATAATAAATAAATAAAAAAAAAATTGGAAATTTTTGAAAAATTTCCTGTAAAAATAGGAAATTTTTTAAAAGTTTCCTATACAAATAGGAAATTTTTGAAAAATTTCTTATAAAAATAGGAAATTTTTGAATAATAGGACATTTTTTTCTATAAGAATAGGAAATTTTTCAAAAATTTCCTATTTTTATATGAACATTTCTCAAAATTTTTGAAAAATTTCTATTTTTATAGGAAAATTTTTTAAAATTTCCTATTTTTATAGGAAGTTTTCTCAAAATTTTCTATTTTCATAAGTAATTTTCTCAGAATATCCTTTTTGTATAGGAAATTTTCTCAAAATTTCCTATTTTTATAGGAAAATTTCACAAAATTCATTCCAAAAACTAAAAAAAAGCTTTTTTTCTTTTTATAGGAAACTTTTTAAAAATTTCTTATTTTTATAGGAAATTTTATAGGAAATTTTCAAAAAATTTCCTATTTTTATAAAAAAATTTTCAAAAACTATCTATTTTTATAGGAAATTTTTCCTTTTTTGCGAAATTAATTGAATTCGAACACAAGGTACGAGAAAATAGTTTAAGATATCGACCTCAATTTTTTTGAGTTTTATTGTCTTTTTATCTATTTTAACACAGCGATGAGAGAAATTCAAGTTTGTTTAATAAAATTTTCAAAAAATGAAAAAATGCGTTTTGAAACCCATCTGAGAAAAATTACCCATTTTCGAGTATGAAAATATTATTATATTTTAACAAAATTAAACAATGAAATACTAACAAGTCTTGAAATGATAAATCATGTCTTACTTTGCGAGTTTTTGTACAAAGTATTTTTTTAGGGCTATGTTCTTAGGCGTATTGTTAAGGACACGGATGTTTGGGGAAAACTCGCAATAACTTAAAAACTGTTTTATGGATTTCCAATATAATTTCTTCACTTTTAGATTCTATTGTCTTTTTTCTTAAAAATAAATTTTCTTAAAAACGAAATGTAGCAAAAACTGCAAATACTCTCATTTTCCCCATACAAATGAGCTCAAAAACTTTAAGCCCGTGCTCGGGCTCACTTGCACACTTCCGATTGACATAATTTGCAGTAAAAATTCTTCAATATGAAGAAAATTTGTTAGCATTTTGTGGTTAGTTTGAAGAAAATTCTTCAATATAAATAAAATTTAATGAAAAATTGTTTGTGTATTCAACAGTTTTTTCTTTAGCTTAACAAAATTTCGTAAAAACTATCTAAAAAAAAATAACAAATATGTTTAGTAGAAATAAAGAAAATTTATTTAAAACAAGACATTTACTAAATTGAAAAAAGTGGGGTGAAAACCCCACTTTTATTTTTGAACCTTTTTCAGGCTACCTCTATTTTGAGTATCCCAAAAAGGTTTTCAATGGGGTTCAAGTCGGGTTATTTGGCCGGCAAATCAAGGACTTGAATCCCATTGTCTGAATTAAACTCCTTTACCAACGTCGATGTGTATTTCGGATAGTTATCTTGTTCAAACACTCATCGAAGTTACATATCGTTAGCTAAAATGCAAAAAAACGTGACTAACATTTTTGTTTTTTTACAGTAGAAGCAAAAAACTTAACAAGTTGAATAATAATAGCAAGTTTGAAACGAAATTTGGCAATTAAGCTCACAGTACATCGGTTTATCTATTTCTTCATCAAAAGTATATATATATTTATTTTTTA
Organism: Stomorhina lunata; assembly: GCA_933228675.1. Lineage (NCBI taxonomy): Eukaryota > Metazoa > Arthropoda > Insecta > Diptera > Rhiniidae > Stomorhina > Stomorhina lunata. The sequence goes on along the minus strand of OW121741.1, from coordinate 49,573,456 downwards.
TAAAGTTATGTTAGTTTCGTTTTTTTTTCTGACTCCTGAATAATCTGATTTACAAAAAAAGAACAAATACGTTTTATGATGCTAAAACACATGCATTTTTATTATTTTAAGAATTCAAGTAAATGTATTTTATGAAGTTAGAGGGGGAAAATAAAAACAACGAGTCATAGATCGTTAAATTACAATAAATATATTAACAAGTAGTTTTAAATGGGATGTTGGTATAAAAAGAATGAATATCTTTTAATTTCCATACTAGAATCACTATTGTTTGCACTATCACTATCCATATTATAGTTTTTATTTTATTTTTTTCACATAAATAGTAAGACACGTCGGATTAAAAATAACTGAATGTAATGAAAAATCATAGCCTACGTTTTTCAAAGAAATTAATTATTTAACATGTAGTTACGTTTTTTTTTTTTTGTTTCAGAAAAAAAAATATGCTTGCAGTTACGTTATTTTGATTTTTATTATAAAATCGTAAATTTAAATCTTATGGCCCCAAGAGTCGGTGGGTACATGGGTCTTGCAGATTTACATGATAATAAGTAAAAAAAGCTATTTCCAAAAAATTGTTAGTTACGTTTTTTTGCATTTCAGCTAACGATATTCCATTAGGTATGTGGCAACATTTGGATCTAAAGTGTATCTCTGTACTTGAGACGGTCGATTATTCCATTGATTTAATGGAATGGACAGACTCCTTTAGTCGAAACACAAGTCCAGATCATTACGCTGACTCCTTCGTGTTTTACAGACACTTTATAGTTGCAGGGTTCATGACGTTTACCAAATAACATTTCGACTCATCACTAAATAAAACAGTTTTCCTTTTTTGAGGCTTAAATATTTTTTTGCTTTAATGCCCTTTTTGCAAAAATTAATCCAAATAAATGAAATAATGAAAATTTATTTAGTGGACTCCTTAAAAGTTGAAAACCGTTTTATTTAGTGACGAGTTGAAATTTTATTTGGTAAACACCTTGAACTCCTCATCTATAGAGTGTCTGTAAAACAAGGAGGAGGCAGCGTAATGGTCTGGACTTGTGTTTCGACTGAAGGAGTCTGTCCATTCCATCAAATCGATGAAATAATGGACCGTTTCAAGTACAGGGCTATACTTTAGACCCAAATGTTGTCACATACTTAATGGAATATTTCACTTCGATGGGTGTTTAAACACGATAACGATCCGAAATATACATCGACGTTGGTGAAGGATTTTAATTAAGACAATGGGGTTCAAGTCCTTGATTTGCTGGCCAAATAACCCGACTTGAACCCCATTGAAAACCTTTTTGGTACATCAAAATAGAGGTAGCCGGAAAAAGGTTCAAAAATAAAAGTGGGTCTTTCAAGAATAGAAATCAGAGTGGGAAGAAATTCTAAGCAGTACGATAAACAAATAAAATTGCATCTATGCCCCGTAGATGTGCGGATGTCATCAAAAACTAACTAATACACGAAGTACTGAATTTGTTGCTTTTGTTTTGCACAGCTTCATAAGGAAAAACAATTTGTTTTTAATCAATTTCTAAGAATTTGTTAATTTAATTTGTTAATTTTTTTGTATTTTTAATTTACACAAAAATATAAAATATATAAATAAAATATAGTTTTCTGAAACGAACTGTAAATAAAAAATATGTATTTATGTTAGGAGATGAATTCTGTTGCTTTTGTTCTGCACAACACTTTATGTAAAAATATTGATGGCTGATTCAACTTTATTTCCACTTTTAAGGGAAATATTCTGTGGCAAATGAGATCTCACATACATTTTAAATTTCAACCAATTTGTTTTCTTGTTTGGAAAACTAGAATTTTGCCTTTCGGTAATAACTGGAGTATTCCACAAGTTTAAGATTGTTGGAGAATGATCTGACGAAAGTTCAAGTGAAGGAATCACTTCATTTCCACTTTAACCCATTATTTCCCGGTACCCGAAAGCGTTGAGCAATTTTAATGAAATCTTGTGTGTATTAGTTTTATTATTTTATTAGTCTATTTAAGATATATTTAAAATTTAAAGAAAATTAAACCATTGGTTTTCGAGATATGAGGTGGTAAGTTTGCTTACCAGTGGGTAGATATGTTAACTTTTTATTTTTATACAAAAATTTAATATCTAAACTTTTTAAATAAATTTATTAAAACTTAAGCGTATTTCATGTTTAAGTAATATTTTAATTTTTAAAAAATATTTTTTTTACTAAAATATGAGCCTAGTTTTATAAAAATCTGACTTATATGAAATATGATTTGCTATACGTTTCTGGCCATTGGTAAGTAAAATTACCACACGGAAAAGTAATAATATTTTAAGCGTTTAGTGAATTTAAATCAAATTGCTTTTTATATGTAATAAAAGTACCATGGATTATTGGTTAAAAACAGAGAACTGTTAGCCAATTTCATTTCTTATATTATTTTTATATAAGTTTCAAAAAATTTTAGGAGGTTTGCGAAAATGTTTGCCAAAGGCTAAAAAATAACAATATTAACAAATCCTTCAATTTGTTTTCTCAAAATACTTCAAATTATAGTATAACTTAAGAAAATGTTAAATATTTTTACATATTTTAAGTTTTTCAGCTGTTTAAAGAACTGGTAAGTGAAATTACCGGTTGGGCGATAATGGGTTAAGGGAAATATTTTGTGGCAAATGAGAACATACATACATTTTATATTTCAAACAATTTGTTTTCTTGTTTGGAAAACAAGAATTTTGCCTTTCAGTAATAACTGGAGTGTTCCATAAGTTTAAGATTGTTGGAGAATGATCTGACGAAAGTTCAAGTGAAGGAATCACAGCTATAAAATCACGTTTATGTCCTTTTGCAACGGCAAAATCAATAAGGTCAGGAATTTTGTTTATATCTGATGGCCAAATGTTGATAGATATGGAATCAAGTTTATTAAATGACATAATTGTTTGGAATAATTGTCTTCCCCTTGGTGTTGGAAGTCTAGAACCCCAAAAGGTGTGTTCGGCGTTATAGTCACCTGCAGCTATGAATCTTGGACTCAAAGTTGCAAAGTAGTTTAGAAATTTATTGCTAGTAATACTATGTGTTGTATATTCTACTTTAGAATTAAATACTTTGTTCAAATAATTTATTTAAATCTACAAATCGCTAGCTTACAGTGCAAAGGTCCCAAATGCACTTTTTGAAATTTTTCAGGAGAAACAAAAAACTGTATAAAAAATTTACATAATATTTTTTTAATTTTTTTGAATGGAATTTTATTTGTTTTGTTGTTACATACATATACAGTAAGTAAAGAAATAAAAAAATTACAGTATCTTTAATTAGAAGTTTTGTCATTTAGCACCTTTTCTTTTGCAATTTTTTGATTTGAGCAAGTCAATTAGCACCTTTTCCATAAAAGAAATAATATGAACAATTTCCTTGTTTAACTTAAATAAAATGATTTAGTTTGTGTTTTTAATGTCGATATCATTTAATATTTATTTGCAAAAAAAACATTTGAAATTTTTGCAGTCTGATTCGTTGCTGTAATTAATCTAATTAAAAAAAATATTTTCTTAGGCTTTTATCACACGAAATCAAGTTTGCACTCTTACTTTGTTGTTGTTTTTATAAAATATAGAATTGTGGAAACCGGTGATTTTTAAAAGGAAGTAAATACAATTTTTTAAATTTTAGAATGAACTTTAATCAATTATATAATTTCCATTTTATTGGATGACTTTCACCATCTTTCCGTTAACATCATTATTCCACGCTCATAGAACTTTTGGCCTTTATCTGTAAAAAACTGAACCAAATGTGATTTATAGCCATGTCATTTTTGAAAGTTTTACCATTTAAGGAGTTTTGCAAAGACCAAAACAAATGGAAGTCTGACGGTGCAAGGTCAGGGCCATATGGTGGATGCACCAAAAGTTCCCAGCCAAGCTTTCTCAGTTTTTGGCGAGTGACTAAAGATGTGTGCGGTCTAGCGTTGCTTGGTGGAATATGACACCTTTACGATTGACCAATTCTGGCCTTATCTCGTTGGCATGCAGCCATCAACGAGCCATCATTTATCCATGTGTTTTTACATTAGATATCGGAATTAATTGATTGGTTCCTTAGAAGCAGCTAAAAATATACCGCACTCTTCCAATCCCACCAAACTTACAGCATAATCTTCTTTTGATGAATATCAGCCTTTGAAGTGGTTTGTGGTGTTCATCATGCTTGGACCATGTTAGTTTTCGATTGACGTTATTGCAAACAATTAATTTTTCTTCTCCAGTTATGATTTGCTTCAGAAACGGATCATGTGTTGCGCTATGCATATCACAAGCGATTACACGGTTTGTTAAATGAATTTCTTTCAATTCATGTGGTAGCCAAATATCAAGTTTTTTACGAGTCCAAGACGTCGAATATGGTTATGATTTTGGTATATTTAACTTCTCTCCAATCACTCGTTGAGTTACATGACGATTCGATTAAAGCCTTGATATCGCCATCATCAACTTCACTTGGCCGACCTTACGTGGCTTATCTTTTAGTGAAAAATCTCCCAAACGAAATTTTGCAAAACAACTTCGACACTGTGTTTTTTTAAAGCTTTTGTGGAGCCAGAACGAATGCTTTCTCAACTTTGGACACTAACCTCCTCGTGGTATCACCTGGGAAACTATGTTAAAATCCGTTAATGTAGTGAGCCGCAAGTTCTCCCATAAGATCTATAAAAATATAGGTTAGGAAGTCGGGCTAATAACCCACTCCTTTAAAAACAATGAGGACTAACGAACAACCAGCTCAGATTAGCAACAATCACATTTGTAAATGGCACTTTTGCGCACGAATTTTGATAGCTATGTACATGGCACTTTTGTGCATTAACACAAAACCATTTGAAAAAAATAGCTGGCACAATTTTGTTTTTTCAAACGATGTATTTATTAATTCTCTTTTGTTCAGTATTAAAATCTCATTTTTGTAAAAAAGTGCAGTTGGCACCTTTGGACTCTAAGCTAGCAAAATATTTGATTTTATGATTTGGTATTTTTGAAATATGTGAAAATATTTTGTTTTTCTAAGGGTACTCGTTTAAACTACTAACTTTAGCAACTCTTAAATTTTTTCTATTTAGCAATAATGTTTAACGAACGCACCTCTTAAACTTAATGCTTAAATTATGATTTTGATTTGTGTGTAGGCTTATCGCGCTTGCGCTTCATTTTCTTTTCCAAAAGCTCATTATAATTTCTTATTTATTGTTCCAAAAATTTAAATTTTAATAATTTTTTTCTGTTTTTATTTTTTATCAAAGAACATTGTTGCCCTGATAAAATTATTTTCTATGAAATATTTGAAACACATTGAAAATACTATTATGGTAACCCCATCTCGTATGTTTAACAGACAATTTAATAGCCAAAATTGTTGCTTAAAACTTTAATAGCCTTGTAAAAAATTTCCTATACAATTTTTGACACATATTTTAATACGTCTTAAATATTTAAGCTTTAAGAGGTATAAGAGACATTTAGTAGTTTAAACGAGTACCCCTACTGAAAATAAATGTGGTATCAAATACATGAAATAATTTTGTGTCCGATATTATTTATCATAGGTTATGGGCCCAGTCCTTAACCTCGCGTTGCAAAATAGGAAAGAATTAGTGAAATAAAAAAAATAAAATAAATTGTGAAAAATGAGCTACTCAAGTTTCAAAATCGAACCATTGTCCAAAGACAATTTCGATACGTGGGAAATACAAGTGGAGGCGTTACTCATAAGGAATGATGAATGGAAATACCGGAACCTGAAAATCCACCGAAAAGAAGATGCTTGTGGGAATCCGAGGACGCAAAGACCAAAGCCGATATTATATTGTTAATTGCGACAAATGAACTGAAGCAGATCAAGAACTGCACAACATCCAAAGAGGTATGGGAGAAATTACATAGCGTTTATCAATCTAAAGGGCCTGCAAGAAAGGCAATGCTATTAAAGAATTTAATTTTATTGAAAGTGAAAAATGGTGATGATATGAGGGATCACATCAGAAAATTTTTTGACATTGTGGATAAAATAAATAAAATGGAATTAGAAACTATTAAAGACTTAAAAACGATTTTACTTTTATATAGTATCCCAGAAGAGTACGAGACGTTTAGAATTGCAATTGAAACTCAAGAAAAGCTGCCGAATCCAGAAACGCTTAAAATGAGACATTTTTTTTATTTATTTATTTTATTTATTATGGATTATAAGCCTTTTTGGGCAAATTCATCCAGCTTTATTATGGCAAATACAAATGAATCTTACAAAATAAATTTCTTAATCGAATTTATAAATTTCAATATTATAATAACAAAACCCGCATACAAATGTTGAAAACTAGATAAAAAAAAAACTTTTGACAATACAGAGTGTAGTAGCATATAAACACAACAATTTTTAAATATTTTCTAAACATATTTTTTAAATTTGTTTATAGAATAAGAAAAGTTTCTTTCACGATAAGGTATTACCGAATTCCATAACCTAGAAACTCGAATTACAAATGATCTACTCATAATTTGTGAAGAAAAACCTGGTAAAGTTAAAGAATTAGTTCGTGTAGATAACCCAAAGCTGAATCTATTTGCAAGATAAGAAGGAATACAATGTTTGAAGATCTTATAGAATTGGATCAGAATACGTAATTTAATATAACTTTCGAGATCACATTTAAGTAAGGCAATTGTATAAGATGTCATATGTGTATGTGAATAATATCCCAAATATATAACGAGCAATGCAATTAAAACATCGTCTTAGCTTACTAATATTCAAAAACGACGTTCCAGAATAAACTTCAAGACCGTATAGTATTTTGGGTAAATATAAAGATAATGCAACGTATTTTTTATTTTTTTCTGGTAAGTGTAACGCCATATTATACAATCTTGTTAGAATAAAATTGATATTAGATATAATATGATTAATATGGTTGTTAAAGCTCAGTTTATCATCTAAGTATAATCCTAGTATTTTATAATGAGATACATAAACAATCTCCTGGCCATATAAAATTAGTTTTGGCGTTCCACAGTGGTTTACGGACGCTTTTTTTTCGAAATAATTCTGTAACTTTTGAACGACTGGAGATATTTGAATGAAATTTGGCATGGTGATAGTCAAGGAGTATTCGAGTTGGTTTTCAAAAGGACTGGCCCATGAGGGATCGGGAGAGTGGTTGATGGACCTTCAAAGTTGGTCACCTCGGGTGTTCGACTTTTTTAAAAATTCGCCAAAAATCCATTTATGAATGGATTGAAAAGAAATTTTAAACTTAAGTTCTCCTTCAGAAGGTCTACAAAAAATACGCTTACATGTGTAGGTTATCTCCTTTGGGTTTCGAGATATTTGGATAAAAAGGAATTTTTGGGTTGATTTTTACCTATTTTTTTAAGCTTTTTTTGATCTGGTGGACGCATCTGAAGATCAAAAATTTTTTAAGAATATTCGTTAAAATTGTTACAAAATTCTAAATAATTTTTGTGCAAGTTGGTTATAGATATCTTCCTTCGTTTAAAAGTTAAAAATATTCAAAGTTGAAACTTAAAAAAATTTTCGCTTTTTTTTGAGTTTTTCCCTAAAAGATAGCTATATTTTTTCACTAATAAAAAAATATTTTCTTAAGAAACATAAAAATATTTTTAAAGTTTTTCAAAGAAAACATAATGAGAATGCGTATAAAACAAATTTCTTGCTAATTGGACTTTTGGTCCTCGCACATGCCCTCTCCAAAAAATGCCAATTTGTAAAAAAAAATTTTGGTTTAAATACAAATTTCTCAAAAGGCAAAGCACCGATTTGAAAAAAATAATAATGTCCGTATTTTCTAATATATCTGTTATTGATTGAAAAAGTTTTTTCTGAAACAAGCTGCAAATAGAGTCAGTGTTGCCATTTTTGTAAAAAAACTCATTTTTTGAAACCCTTTTTTCCCGAGTTGGGAATTGGGGAATTTTTTAGTTAAAATTGGGAATTTTTTTTAGTCTATTGCTTTAAGATCTTATTGGTCTACATGACTACAAATTTTCATTGAGATATCTTCATCTATGTCATTTCTACAAAATATCAAAAATTGAAATTATTTTCCTTCTAAAAGTAGAAAAATAATATTTTTTTGTTTTACGATACAAAGTGTAAAAATATTAACTCACTAAAAAAAGATTTTTAATTTGTGTTCATCTCCTGGACTTTCCCGATCCATTGATACTAAACACGTGTATCAAGCTTTAATACGTAGCCTTTAAAAGCTCTGAAAACTTTGCCTCCCATAGCATTTTTAAGCTAAATATTGGAGTATTGGAGAGTAATGTGTGCAAATAAAGTTAATGGTGCACAGTGGTATTAACTCTGCAATTTCTAAACTACTAGACGGATTTTGACAAAATTTGGAACGTCAATAGAAGAGGTGTGAGGCTTTTAGATCAATGTTTAAGAACGTATTTGTCGGTAGCACAGTGGGCTCTACAGTGGGCCAAAATTGCCTACCTCGGGTATATAAAACATTTGGGGGCGTATAACTTTCCTCAATTGGGTCCGATCTAAAAGATTTTTACGTTTTCGAAAACTTCTTAAAAAAATTAATTAATTTACTACCTTATCTCTTATAGTTTAAGAGATATTTGAATCCAAATTTTTTTTTTGCTTTTTATGGTATGTCTTCTGGCCTTTTTTTGGCCTATTTATCTTTTCTTGTACTACGTTAAATTTTTAAAAAAATACTGCAAGATTGTTGATAAATTTCTAAATGAACTGGAAGAAACAAGTTCTTTATTATGTAAACTTAATAACACAGAAAAATTCTTCAAAGTTTGTGTACCGAAAAAAGCCTGAAAATTTTTTTTTTTTTTTTTTTCAAAAAAAGTAATATTATTTTTTCAATATTTTTGAAAAATTTTTTCAAAAGACTCAATTCGTTTTTTACATTTTCTAAAAGGCTGGACTTGAGGGATCAGTATAAACTATATTTCTAAAAATTTTGGACATGCTATTTGCCATGCCATTTTTTAACAAAACTTGTGTTTTTTGTGACTGTAAAAAAATTGTTTATTTTATCTCAAAACTTTTTTTAACAAAATTGTATTAAGTATAATGTTTTTAATATCTGTGCAAAAATCTGATAGAGCCCGGCTATTAATCGGGTCACACGGGCCGCTATTCTAAAAAAACTCAAATTTGCGAAAAGCATACTCTTCTGTATTCAAAACTTTTCATTTACATTTCAGAACTTGTTCCGAAATTTATATTTCTGATTTTCGCATATACAGGTCCATACTATGTACAAAAATTGTCGCAATACCTTGTTTAGTTTTAGAGATTTTTGCGAAAAATTACAAAGTAATGTTAAAATATTATACAAAAATTTTGTGGAGTCGAATATCTCTTAAACTATAAGAGATGAGGTAGGTAGTAAAGTAAATATGTTTTTTTTCTTAATTTTTTTAAGAAGTTTTCGAAAACGTAAAAATCTTTTAGATCGGACCCAATTGAGGAAAGTTATACGCCCCCAAATGTTTTATATACCCGAGGTAGGCAACTTTGGCCCACTGTAGAGCCCACTGTGCTACCGACAAATACGTTCTTAAACATTGATCTAAAAGCCTCACACCTCTTCTATTGACGTTCCAAATTTTGTCAAAATCCGTCTAGTAGTTTAGAAATTGCAGAGTTAATACCACTGTGCACCATTAACTTTATTTGCACACATTACTCTCCAATACTCCAATATTTAGCTTAAAAATGCTATGGGAGGCAAAGTTTTCAGAGCTTTTAAAGGCTATGTATTGAAGCTTGATACACGTGTTTAGTGTCATTGGATCGGGAAAGTCCAGGAGATGAACACCAATTAAAAATCTTTTTTTAGTGAGTTAATATTTTTACACTTTGTATCGTAAATTCAATTTTTGATATTTTGTAGTAATGACATAGATAAAGATATCTCAATGAAAATTTGTAGTCATGTAGACCAATAAGATCTAAAAGCAATAGACTAAAAAAAATTCCCAATTTTAAATAAAAAATTCCCCAATTCCCAACTCGGGAAAAAAGGGTTTCAAAAAATGAGTTTTTTTTACAAAAATGGCAACACTGACTCTATTTGCAGCTTGTTTCAGAAAAAACTTTTTCAATCAATAACAGATATATTAGAAAATACGGACATTATTATTTTTTTCAAATCGGTGCTTTGCCTTTTGAGAAATTTTTATTTAAACCAAATTTTTTTTTTTACAAATTGGCATTTTTTGGAGAGGGCATGTGCGAGGACCAAAAGTCCAATTAGCAAGAAATTTGTTTTATACGCATTCTCATTATGTTTTCTTTGAAAAACTTTAAGAATATTTTTATGTTTCTTAAGAAAATATTTTTTTATTAGTGAAAAAATATAGCTATCTTTTAGGGAAAAACTCAAAAAAAAGCGAAAATTTTTTTAAGTTTCAACTTTGAATATTTTTAACTTTTAAACGAAGGAAGATATCTATAACCAACTTGCACAAAAATTATTTAGAATTTTGTAACAATTTTAACGAATATTCTTAAAAAATTTTTGATCTTCAGATGCGTCCACCAGATCAAAAAAAGCTTTAAAAAATAGGTAAAAAATCAACCCAAAAATTCCTTTTTATCCAAATATCTTGAAACCCAAAGAAGATAACCTACACATGTAAGCGTATTTTTTGTAGACCTTCTGAAGGAGAACTTAAGTTTAAAATGTCTTTTCAATCCATTCATAAATGGATTTTTGGCGAATTTTTAAAAAAGTCGAACACCCAAGGTGACCAACTTTGAAGGCCCATTAATCACTCTCCCGACCCCTCATGGGCCAGTGCTTTTGAAAACCAACTCGAATACTCCTTGACTATCACCTTGCCAAATTTCATTCAAATATCTCTAGTCGTTCAAAAGTTACAGAATTATTTCCAAAAAAAAGCGTCCGTAAACCACTGTGCGTTCTTCCAATTTGAGAAAACCACATACATCGAGTTTTACTAGGATTCAATTTTAAACAATTTATCTTAGACCCTTCCATAATAAGCTTTAAATCAGTATTAACACTTCTTTCCAGATAATTAAATCCAAGACCCTTATCATCCGCCAATAATTGAACATGTGTAACACTTACAAAATTTTATTTGGTGATATATATCATGAGGTACATCATAAATATTATTGGACCTAATGTAGAACCCTGATACAATTATAGTGATTGTGTGAATTGCAAAATGCACAAATAATAGAATCAGCTTTTTTGCATTCGGTTTTACATAATCCACAATTTATTGTCATTTCACTAGTATTTTTGATCTTGATCTGTGTTTTCTTTATTAAAAACAGAAACAATGTGTTTTTTTTTTAGGTTATGAACCCAAAGCTGCAATGTCCTATTAATTATTTTTTATGTGTAATGTTCTTTTTTCAAAAGCTTTAGCAGATACTAAAAGAAAAACAATTCACTATTTATTTCGTTATTATTGAAGATTTTAATTAATTTTAACTCATAGATTTTTTTTCACTCGCTTGCCATTGCTTTGTCAGATATTTTCTTTTAGAAGAAATTCAGAATCGTCAGATGCCATGTTTGCAAAGAAGAAGAATTTTAAGAAATTTTCCAAATCCAGTGATTATTAGAAGGAAAGAGGTGAGAAATTCAAATTCTCGTGTCACAATTGTGGAAAAATAGGACACAAAGCGAAGGACTGCTGGTCTAAAAATAAAACTCAGCAAAGCTATAAAAACAGGAATCAAGAAACAAGCCGAAATGCTGAAATTGCTCTACAAATTATTAAAGATAGAGATTCAGGAGCATCATCTCACATGTGTGGAAACAAAACGAGATTTAATGAAATGAAGTCGTCATCTACTCAAATCTTACATCTTGCCAACAATGAATCGACAAAAATTGAAGGTTGTGGAATAGTTAAAATTAAAACTGAAACTGGATACATATCTCGATTAGAAGAAACTCTATATGTCGCAGATTTAAGATCAAATTTATTATCAGTTGCAAAAATTACTGATCATGAAATAATAAAACAAAAGAGAAGGTAATGATAGCAAAAAGAAACAATGGTCTATACTATGTACAAAGGTAAATGTAATCGATTTTAATATAAACGAAAAACTACAGAATTGCGATACGTGCACGAAGGGGAAACAAACTCAAAAGCCATTTCAAAGGTCGAGTTCAAAATCAACAGAGCTATTAGAATTAATACACACCGACGTTTGTGGTCCTATGAGAGTAAATTCAATCGGTGGTTCAAGATACTTTTTAACTTTTATTGACGACAAATCCAGATGGTGTGAAATATATTTCCTCAAGAAGAAGATTGAAGTTTTTAAAAAGTTTAAAGAATTTAAATATCTGGTAGAAAAGCAAACGAATCGAAAAATCAAGACTATCCGATCTGACAATGGAACTGAATATACATGTAACGAATTTACAAATTTTCTGAAGAATGAATGTATTAAAAATGAGTTTACGGTTTCATATACACCTCAACAAAATGGAGTAACAGAAAGGAAAAATCGAACGTTAGAGAAAATAGCAAGATGCTTGAATATATTTCCATCCCTGGATAACATCGGTCGAAGCTTTAAATTCGCTCTCCGATTTTCTTTATTAAACTTTGTGATAAAAGCTGTAATAATCTCGCTAAACATAAAAAGTCTAGAAACTAAATACAAACTGTTAAAAAAAAAAACAAAGTGTTGGCTATACTGTTTTAATCATAAAACGAGTTTTAATTTGTGTGCCTAAATATTGATTGCAATTTGTTGTTTTCTTTTATTTCTTTGCATTCATATTATTTTAAATACATTAATAAACATTCGTGAGTTACAAATAACCATTTACTTCTATTGAATGCAACTCTGTTTGATCGCCATACATTTTCACCACATGATCTAATAATTGTGCGGTTTGTGCCTTTGCTATCGTTTGTTTTTCACCTATAAACTTTTTGCTTTTAATATACTTGGTTCTTGTCTTCGCTAAAAGCTCTATTCAAGATTATCACCATCAATAACACTGGTAATTAAACATAGCTTAAATATTCATCCCAGTAAACAATTTTATCATTAAACTTAAACATGGAATGCCTAAAATCTAACTGCAATATTACTGGTAATGATCGTATAATATCTTGTTGGCTGTGTTTGGGTAACTACCATATGAAATGCACGACTCTTAAAGCACGTGATGCGGATGCACTCGATGACCCAGCCAAATCCATTCAGTGGTCTTGTCCACTCTGCAAACCAATAAATTTAGACTTCTACAAGTTTTTTAAAAGCTACAAAGAAGAATTTGATCAATTAAGAAATGATTTGTTATCCATTCAATCCAAGTTTTTGAAATTTGGTGAACTTTTTACAAAATTCCCTAACCTTGATAATTTTGCCGATGCTCAGGATACTTTGTCACCAAAACGTAAAAAAACTTTTAGTAAGTCTCCTATAATCCCGGAAATAACTTTTTCCACGGTAGCTGCTTCATTAAATCCTGTGGGGAAAAATAATGATTTTGTTCCTGTCCCACCTGAGGTCATCATTCATGACCCTTCTCCTACTACACCTTTAATTACAAATCCTCTGCAAGATACAATTTATAATACCGATAACTCATCCCGCAATGCAGTTATATCACCAGTTCACAATCCGTTACGAGTTATTCCGCCAAAAAGATATATTTTCGTCTCACGCCTAGCATATGATACTACGTCTGATGATGTCAACTACTATATTAAAAATAAAATTGGAACTAATACTGACGTCACAACATATAAATTTCAGTTCTCGCAACCAAGATCTATTGCGTCTTTTAAGATAACCGTTTGTGATGACCTTTATCAACAACTTCTTGATTCCAACTTCTGGCCCACGAATACATTTGTCCGGGAATATGTATATAAAGAAAGGCAACATTCTAATAATGTTGGTGTTCTTCCGCAGCGTGTTGAAAATACTTCAAAAAACTAAGGGACTTTTCTGTTGACTCCATCTCTCTCCTTTATCAAAATGTTCGTGGATTAAAATCTAAAATTTCGAAATTATACATTGAAAGTTTTAATCTTAATAATCATGTTTTAGTATTTACGGAGACTTGGCTTATCAACAATATTCTTAATTCTGAAATTCTTTGCGCTAAATTTAACATTTTTCGTCGTGATCGAGGTTCAAATGGTGGTGGTGTTTTAATTGCTGTTTCCAGTATTTTTTCTTCTGAGCTTTTGATGATTGATTCATTGCCTGATATTGAATTTGTTGCTGTTTTAATCAAATTGAAGCGATCCAGGGTAGTTGTAACGTGGTCGTATATTCCTCCATCGTCTCCACATTCTGTATACGTACAACATTCTGAAGCTATTAAATCTGCTGCCAGCTTGGCTAATAGAAATGATTTTGTAGTGGTTATGGGTGACTTTAACATGCCGTCAGTAACATGGTCTTACTTACCTGATGAAAAATATTATGTTCAGACCAGATTAACCGAGAATGTGAAGGACTTTTGTAATACATTGCATGATATAAGTCTTTTTCAAATAAATGGCGTATCAAACGATTTTGGTAAAATCCTCGATCTGATATTTGTGTCTAACAGAGAGGATAGTTTTATTAAACGCTCTATCCCTATTACAAATCCTGAAGATAGATATCACCCTACCTTACAATAAATTATATCTATTCCGCCTGGTAACTACTCTATATCATCTGTTTCAACCGAAAAAGTTTTCTCTTTTAAACGTACAAATTATATTTTATTAAAACAATTGATTAAAAATATAAACTGGAGTGACATTTTATTATTTTCACCATAAAACCAATAAAACTATATCCCTATCTGAGGTATTTGATGTTTTTTACTGTAAAATACCAAAAGTAACTTTGAAACCCCGAAATGGCTCACCTTGGAATAATAAGCAACTCTCTTTGGCAAAAAACAAAAAGAATAAATTGTATAAAAAATTCAAACTTTCGAGGTCTTCGATTGATTAAATGAAATATTCTATAAGCCGAGCTGAATATACGAAAGTAAATAATTTATGTTACGCTAACTACTTGAGCAAAGTGATAATGAATTTAAAACATAATCCTAGAACGTTTTACAGTTTTATTAATTCAAAGAAAAAACTAACTGGATATCCCGCTGTAATGACTTTTCAACAAACTGAATCATCTGATGATATAGCCATTTGCAACATGTTCGCCGATTTTTTCTCATCAACCTACTCTGATAAATTATACGACTCTACTAATTACCCATATACTGTGGCTGACGGTCAATTCATCTCCTTGCCTTGTCTCAATATTGCTGATGTAACAAAAGGTCTAAAATCGCTAAAATTTGGATATAGCTTTGGCCCGGATATAATTCCGAGCAGTGTTTTGATAAATTGTGCCGATAACTTATCAATTCCGCTAACGCTGCTATTTAATTTATCAATTAAATACGGATTTATGCCGGATATTTGAAAAGAATCCTTCATTACTCCTTTATTCAAGTCGGGAAAGAATTCCGATATTGAGAACTACAGAGGTATTGCAAAACTCAGCGTTATCCCGAAGCTTTTTGAAAAAATAATTGCAAACCAATTATCATATCAAGTTTCTTCCCTTATTTCGCCTTTTCAACATGGTTTTGTAAAAGGATGCTCCACAACTACAAACCTTATTCAGTTAACATGTGCAATAAATAATGGTTTTTGCTTAAAGCAACAAACTGATGTCATCTACACGGATTTCAGCAAAGCATTCGACAAAGTTAACCATTCTCTTCTTTTAAAAAAAACTTGAATTAATGGGATTAACACGCCAATGTTTGAACTGGTTGAATTCATATTTGGTTGGCAGGACACAAACTGTTCGGTTCAATAATTTTTCTTCTAAGTCCATAAATGTGACTTCTGGTGTACCGCAGGGCAGCCATATTGGACCGCTGTTGTTTATTTTATTTATTAATGACTTAACTGGAGTCATAACATCTTCAAATATATTACTGTATGCTGATGATGTAAAAATTTTTTAAACTTTAACCAATTTATTAAGCATAAACTTCTTCAACAAGACTTGGAATCTTTCTGTGATTGGTGCGTTATAAACTTAATGGAGCTGAACTTAAAAATATGCAAGGTTATGCGCTTTGCACGAACCGTCCCTATAAACGTTCAATATTTTCTGTTTGATTATAATGTGGAATTGGTTGACAATTTTCTTGACCTTGGTGTTTTATTTGATCCCAAATTAAACTTTAATCTTCACATTAACACTACAATAAATAGAGCGAGAGCAACTCTTGGTTATATCAAACGTTGGGCAAAAGAGTTCAATGACCCCTACATTGAAAAAATGCTGTTTTCATCACTTGTGCGTCCTATTCTTGAGTATGGATCGATAATTTGGGACCCTATTTATGCTACATACTCTGATGTCATCGAATCGGTACAAAAACAGTTTCTACTATTTTGTCTTCGGAATTTACATTTTAATCCACTTAATATGCCTTCATATACTGCTCGTCTTGCTCTGATTAAGCTGCCTACGTTAAAAATGTCGCAGAACAATGCTCAATGTGTCATTCATCATGAAAGTCATCCATGGTACTACTTCTGCCGGATTTTTAATCAATGATGTACAGTTCAATGTTCCTCATCGCCCTTCTCGTTACTTTCAACCCCTATCGGTGAAGTTCCTTAGGCCTAATTATGCTGAAGCTGATCCTTTTAGAAGGATGATGATTTCTTTTAATCATTCATTTGAATTTATTGATTATTCTCAAAATTTGTCTATTCTAAAATAAACAATTATTAATTTTTTAAACCAAACTTAATATTTCTTCCTTCACTTCATTTTTAATGTTCAATGTATTGATACTTTTTATACGCAAATGTCTGTAGGGATTAATCCATAGACGAAATAAATAAATAAACAGAAAGGAAAAATCGAACGTTAGAGAAAATAGCAAGATGCTTGATTATACAGTCAGGACTAAGCCCATGTTTCTGGGCCGAAGCTATTTAAACAGCAAATCATATCCGTAATAGATGTCCTTCAAGAAGCTTAAGTGGAGAAACCCCTTTTAAAATTTGGCTGGGAAGAAATCCAATAGTAAATTATTTTGAAAAATTTATATGCTAATAAAACCTCAAAATCTTGGCAAGTTTGAACCTAAATCGAAGAAATGTATATTTGTGGGATATTCAATTAAAAAGATTGTGTGTTCGAGAGATGTTAAATTTACAAAATGAGCTTAATAACTTAGAATGAAAAGCAATTGAAGTGACAATTGTCCTAAAAGATAAAACAAATAGTGAAAATGTAATCAACGAAGATATGTATAAAGAAAACAGTGAAAGTGAATATGAAGATTTTTATGGAAACTACAAATCAAAATAATTTAAATAATGAAAGTGACGAATTTCAAACTCCTTCAACATCAAAACGAACTACTGGAAGACCAAGAAAAGTAAAAACCGGAAAAAGAGGAAAGCCAAGAAAATTATATAGTGTTGATGAAAATGGTGAAAATGAAGTGAATATCGCAAATCTTGTAGAAAATGGTAATCCTTTGACTGCTTAAGATGCAATGACTGGTCCGGAAGCTGAAGAATGGAGAAAAGCTATGAAATCTTAATACGATGCATTACTGAAGAACAAAACGAGGGACCAAGGAGGACCTGGGAATCGAAAAATGGGGATAAAATTCCCTTTTCTTTAAAATTGCATCACTTCAGAACGGCTGTACCGATCAGAACATTTTATCTACATGTTTTTTTAGTCCAAGTTAGGACTCTACATAAAAAAAAATTACAACGCCCACTTTTACGCCCTCTTTTTTTATTTTTCTAAAATCGGAAAACGGCTGCACGGATATTGGAAATATGATTGGTGTTTGATAATAGCTTGACTGACGATTGTTTGAAGATTTTTCATGATTATTTGATGGTTGTTTGACGATTGTTTGACAGTTGTTTGATTGACTAATGACTGTTTTAAGATTTGCAATAATTGTTTGATAATTGTTTTACGATTAACTGGCGATTATATGACGGTAGTTTGATGATTTTTTGTCGATTGTTTGATGATTATTTGATGGTTGATTGATGATTGACTGACGACTGTTCAATGATTTTTTATGATTGTTCGATAATTGTTTCACGATTAGCTGACGATTATTTGACGGTTATTTGATTACTATTTGACGATTGTTTGATAATCTATAAATAAAAAAGTATTCGCGTCTGTTGTTGTATGTTGTTTGACATTTATGGGCCCATTGCTTTCGAAAATGTTTAAAAAACATATTAATGTGGAGTACAGTCAATCACTAAAGTCCATTAAATACATATGCAAATACATTTATAAAAGACTCAGTTAAGAAATTAAAAAAAATATATATACATATTTCATAATTTTTATAAAGAAATAGTTAACAAAAAAAATCTTTAAAGTAAAAATCTTTTAGTATCAACCTGGGCAACGCCGAGTACAAGCAGCAAGTACTAAATATTTATAAAAATAAATACTTTTTTGGATTAAAATTCGTTAATATATTTATAATATTCCACTATTTTGCTATGAAAAATTAAAAAAAAACTAATTTTGGCCTTTGACCCCGGGAAAAAAGTTTTATACTTTTATAATATTAAAAAAACATTACCGCATACTTTCTCAACAGACTTAGCAAACTTACTAAAATTTAACTTAGGTAAAATTTAACAAGCATATAATCAAATTATGACCGAAAAATTAAATTTTTGCGAAATATGAAAGCGACCTGAGAAATAAGTAACATAAAGAGTGTTCTAAAAAAAAATATGAATTTACTATTTTAGACAAAATTTATCCATAGTGCAAGAAATAATTTATTTTTTGATAAAGTTAGTTTCTATAGATATGTCAGATACTATTATTTTATAAATTATTAATTTTCAATAGTTATTTCAATCAAAATGGACTGCGAAAAAAAAGTTCGTGAAAATATAATTAAAACTTTTCAAAAAAATCCGTCATGGACTTTAAAAAAAATAGCTAAATATTTGAAAGTTGACCCTCGAACGGTTTCTAATGCCATCAGACGGTATAAGGAAAACCTGAGCATTGAAAGAAACCCTGGATCAGGGAGGAAAAAAGGTCCTACAGATATTGATAAGGCAAAAGAAGTCGAGCGACTCTTTCGAAGAGCGCCTAACACTTCTTTAAGAAAAGCAGCTCGTACGGTGAAATGTTCTACGAATTTTGCACATAGAGTCAAAGCTTATGCTGGACTGAAGACATACAAAGTTCAAAAGGTTCCAGATCGCAATGCTATAAAGAACTTAGAAGCAAAAAAACGAGCGAAAAAATTGAAGTCTGATTTTATAAAAAATACACCTGTTGTGTGATGGATGATGAAACATACGTACTGGCAGACTTTTCTCAACTTCCTGGTCAAGATTTTTATGTTGCTGATAAACGGGGCAATGTTCGGCAAGAGTTTCGCACAAAAAAACAAACAAAATTCCCTAAGAAGTTTCTCGTGTTTGCAGTTGTGGCAAAAGAAGTAAAGTATTTGTGGCATCTGGCACAATAAACACAGAAATTTATATAAAGGAGTGCCTACAAAAACGGTTGTTACCCTTTTTAAGAGAGCACAGAGTGACTACATTTTTTGGCCCGATTTGGCATCATGCCATTATGGAAAAAAGGCACTTGAATGGTACTCAAAGAATAATGTCATTTTTGTACCACGAGAGGCAAATCCACCTAACTGTCCAGAACTTCGGCCTGTGGAAAGGAATTGGGCTCTGGTAAAAAAGGAATTAAAAAAAGGAATGAAGAACACAGGAAAGATTTTTATATTAAAAGGTTTGATTTTTATTTCAGAAAATCCAACTATAAATTTTATTTAGAGCAATCTTTATTGTAATATGAAAAAAAACTAAGTAAATTTGATCATATTTTTACGAAATTCAGCTATTTAGTACTTACAGGCAATGGAAATGTAAATCATATCTTACTTTAGAATCTTTTTATTTTAGAGTATTAATTAAGTTATTTACAATCAAAGTAAAAAATCAGGTATTTTGCAATTTTGGGCTGGCCATGGGCACGCTTTCCCCCCATCTGATTGACCTCAATTTTTCAAGGGGTTATTTTTTTAGCATTTCGAATAAATCTTGGGGTTGGCTGCATAGAAATTCAAACTTTGAAAAATAACTGGCACTCTAATGTGCATACGAAGATAATATAATAAATATTATTATAATAATTCTACATTCGATTTTTGGGCGGAGAACTTTTTCAATATTTTTGTGCAAATAATATTTGTTAGGGAATAACTGAACCCTTATTATTATTTCGAGAAACCGTAGTATACGGCAATTGAGTGCCAATTTTATTATTATTTCGAAATACCGTAGTATATGGCAATTGAGTATCAATTTTATTTGTATTACTTCCATATTGAACACTAAAAATATTGGTATTAAGTAAACTTGGGTAATGGGAATCCTTGTATGGATGATATACAGGTCTTCTAACAGTTTACTTTTCTATTAGTTGTCTATAGACTGGGTTGCCGCGGTAATTAGCTGTGATTTTGGTCACAATTGCAACATTTTATGTAGGAGTTTTCTGTTATTGAATGAGGACATTCCATTATCTTGGCAACTTTCAAAAGGATTTGGAATACCCAAATTCCTGTCAATTTAAACACTGTGGAGAGCCTTTTATTTTGAATGGTTTCTCAAAAGTTATCCTACGATTAAGAAGAAATCTTAATTCGTTTATGGGTGAGTGTCATCTTTTTCTTTAGTTGGGAAGAATTGTAAGTAATTTCAACATTGAACATTGGTTGAAAAATTTGTACTTATTATGTGAACTGATAGCCTCATACCCTAGCGAATTGAGGGAATCTTTTATTTCATCAACTGACACTGAAATGTCAATACCTATTATAACGACCACTAAACCTTTTGCTCTTTTTAGCTGGTAAGTATAATAATTCCTTTTCTCATTACCAAAATTTTCAACTAAAATTCTATTCTATAAATTCTTTTTCACATAAGTCTGAATTTTAGTTTCAGAGACATTGCCTTTTCGTAGAGTGACTACGTAGAACTTTTTTTACCCAGTATCTGGGATAATTTGTTTACTAAATCATTTGTTGTGCACTCGCGCAGGTAAGGTGGTGGTGGCTTTTGGGCCTTAGGTGGCTTGTTAACATTTTCAGTCTCTTGAATATCAAGAACGGAGAAACGATTTTAACTTACCGTATTATTCCTCGGTTGTTTAGGATTTGATTCCAATCTCAAGTTAATATTGCTGGACTTGCGTTTTGTAATAGTAATACAACGATCCATACCTCTTAAAATCTTTACATCACTTTCTGAATTTTTATTTTTTGGCATAGTTCGAGTATTTTTTATTATTAACTGTGATGGAGAATCATTATTAAAAAAGCATTACTTTTTTTATCACTCATAATTTATTTTTCGTTATTTTTTTTTTGTGCTTTGTTCGTTAGCAGTTGACGCACTTTTATTTTCACTAGAGAGAAAAGACTCCTCAATTGTTGTTGGCTTGGTGATAAATAATTTTTGTTTTTTGTAGATCATACGTATTTATTGTTGGAGGCTCAGAGAAATGTATACATTTTTTCCATTAGTACTGGGTCTCCTTTCTTTTATTTGGAAAAAACAATTACTATGAGAAAGCTAACCTACACCTTTTATATATTTCTTCTATATTTTTGTTATTATTGTCTAAATTTGAAATATTATTATTTTTAGTTTTTAAAATATAATAATAAGTAAGCAATTGTGGTTGTAACATTTTCCACTTAATTTTTTTTTTGTTTGACCTAAAATCGATTGTTAATATAACAAATTCCTGATAAAAAAAAAATCAAAATTTTCAAAACAACTTTGATTTTTTTTTTTTTTATTTTAAAATTAAAAAAAACTACTTTTATTAAAGAAATTTCATCTTACCAGTTTCGAGTAAGCGCCCACAACTCTTGTACATCAACATCATTAGGATTTTTTTTCATACATTCCTCTATTTTAGTTAAAGACCACATAAATCCCATTCTTGACTTTTCAAGTTCTCCTTGTAGTTCAGCTATATGAGCAAGCTTCGAACTTATGTGCAGTATCTGAAAATATTGATTAATTTTAACAAAGTAAAATTTATAAGGTATAAATAAAGTTAAAAATTAAAAAAAAAAAAAGTTTTTTTGGATAAACATTTTAATCAAAAGTTCTATGCAAAGTGTTTTTTTAGCATTTAAGTCCAGTTTATAAAATTTATTTTTAACTGTACTGAACAATTTAGTTGGAGTGTATAAGATTTAAAGGCTAGTAGTATTTTTTAAGTAGCGTTTTAATCAAGTACTCAGTTGACGAATGATAAAAAAGGATTGAAAAACATGATGCAATAATTATGCGCCTTCTAACTCCTTCCATTGAAGTGGGTAAAATGTTTTAATTGTTAAGAGTGGCACATAATAAACAAGGTGAAGGCACAGAATTGACAAGATTTCAGAGTAAAATTTGTCCGGTATTAAATACATGTACATTAGGGTGACAATTTTTTGTATGAAAGAAAATGTTTTTTTCGAATTTTATAACTTTTTCAACGGAATATTGTAACAATAGGTCTAAAAGTTTAGTTCTGAAAATTTGAGCCAAATCGGACAACGTTCTAAGGGCGCGCATCGGGTCCAAAGTTAAGGAGCCCATTTGTTTGTGAAAAATGGGTTATTTTTTTATTTTTGATAAATTTCAACCAAAAATAAGCCATTTTTATAAGAAAAAATAATGGAATATCAAAGAAAACTAACACAGCTTTAATTCAAATAGTCAACAAGTAAGAAAGAGCTAAAGTCGGTCAAGCCCGACCATAAAATACCCTTCACCACTAAGATCAAAAGTGTTCTTTTTCCTGCATAAAGACAAATAATTGCTAAGTTTTGCCATCATACAAACATTTTCTCAAAACGTATATTAGGTATTTAAGCTATTTCCGTCATTTATACTTATATGAGAGCTAGGGTCAAATGTAGACCGATTAATTCGAAATTTGGCAAATTGTTTACAGCTTTTACAAAAAATATGTATGCATAAAATAAACTCAAGATTTCCTCAAGATTTCTCTATGAGCGTTTTAATGATTTAAGTCTTATTTAGTGCGTTTTGACAGAAGAGTTTGTATGAAAGCTATCATCAAATGTGGACCGATTTCAACGAAATTTTTTATAGTGGTTTTGATTTACATAAGCAGTATTTGAATGCAAATTTCATGAAAAAATATTAATATTTGCTGACAAAATATCAAATCCGGGAAATAGGACCTATGGGAGGTACCATAAATAATGGACCGATTTTGATGAATTTCAATAGCCATGGTCCCACTATCAAAAAAATTATCCGTGCAAATTTCATAAAATTATCTTAAGAATTGCGACCTGTACTTTGATTACATTTTTTACATGGGGCCAGCCGTCCAGACTGACTGACATCGCTAAATCGACTCAAAAAGTGATTCTAAATCTATTTGTGTAGTAAAAGATGGTTCTAAGACAATGGTCGCCAGCTCGAACTGGTTCTTTACATGTATTCTTACGCTTTTTCATAAAGTCTTCAATCAACCACCGAAAAATTAGCATTTTTTGTTGTAAATTCAATAAACTCAAAAAATTTTTGTCGTCTCGCTTATTGAATTTTTATTATGACAATAAAAAAATTAAAGAAGGAAGAATACTTTTGTGAAATTAATACTTTAAATTAAAATATAACGTTACTATTTTATTTAAAGCATTAATTAGAGCTGTTTTAAAGAGAGTTTTTAAATTTGCTTTAATTAAATGTTTGCAAGGAATAATCCCTTTTTTTATTATATTATACAATATGTTTTAGATTTGTGTATTCATTCAAATTGTTTTATGGTATAATAATATTCTTCTGTTTAAAAATACAACTAATACTTACTAAACAAATGTTTTGGCTACCACTGTTGTAAGACAAATATTTCTATGCATTACATACTCGTACATCAGCACAAACTTATAATACCCTTTCCACCTATGGTGGTGAAGGGTATAAAAACAAAAATCCATGAAGTAGTTTTGCAGTTATTCCATTTTTCCCCCAAATATTCATGTCCTTGAAAACACGCCTAAGGATATGCACCAAAAATTGTATGTTGTAAACAGGGACTGAAAATAACGGGTATTTTTGAATTTTTAAATCAAAAAAGCAAGCATTAAAATTTATCAGTTCTGAAATTCAATAACACAGTTTTAATTCGTTTGACCTAAATTTTAATTTTACCGTAAGCCTTTTATTATTTTGATTTTATTTTTTTTTTTTTGTTAGAAATAACAGTTATTTTGTGACTTTTATTTTTTAGGCAAAAATAACAGTTATTCTTGCTTTATATTTGTGACTGGCTGCGACGTGAGCTTAATATTGGGGCAGCGAATTTAATAGCATCCAAACGAAACACAAATTTAGATTTAAATATTGTTCGCAAGTTCGAGCGACAAGCGTTTATTTCTAATTAACAAATAAAAAAAAATTACTTAAAATATAAAATTTTAAAGTTTTAACAACTCACCGCAGTCTTTGTCCCCAACAAACTAATTTCAAATTTTAAAAACAAGTTTTAACTGAGCCTACAAATTTCTACTTATTTATTTCTTTTAACGGCTCTTTTCCATGTACATAAATTCAACGAAAATACTGCAGTAGAATAAGGGACAAAAGGACTGCGGTTTGTTCGTAAACAAATAGAAACAAGAAGATAAACAAATAAATAAGTGTAACTAATGATCATACAAATGAGCAACAATAATGAACATTAGTAGGGTGACCCTTTAACAATAATAATTTATAAAAAATTAAACATAAACAAGGGAACATATTTCAAAAATATTATGAGCGTCAGCGACAATATTTTATCGCTCAAACTATACTGGGTATTTTTGATTTATATTTTTTTGCTCAATTTATCGCTCAAAGTATACCAGGCATTTTTTATTTATATTTTATTGCTCAATTCATACCGGGTATTTTTGATTTATATTATATCGCTCAATTATAATGGGTATTTCTGATTTATATTATATCGCTCAAATTATACCGGGTATTTTTGATTAATCTTATAACGCTCAAATTATACCGGGTAATTTTGATTTATATATGATTTATACTATATCGCTCAAAATATTCCGGGTATTTATACCCTTCACCACCATAGGTTAAAAGGGTATTATAAGTTTGTGCTGATGTATGTAACGCATAGAAATATTGGTCTTAGACCCACCTTTTAGTACACCAATAGGCTTAGAATCACTTTCTGAGTCGATTTAGCGATGTCAGTCCGTCTGGCTGGCTGGACCCCCATGTAAACCTTGTAACCTACAGGTCGCAATTCTAAAGATAAAAAGATGAAATTTGGTACAGATCATTTTTTTGATAGTGGGACCATGGCTATTGAAATTCGTCAAAATCGGTCCATTATTTATGGTACCTCCCATAGGTCCCACTTCCCGGAATATCACAAATATCAATATTTTTCATGAAAATTTAAAAAAATTTTAAACATTTTTCTCAGGTCTTGTAAAAATGGTTTATTTTTGGTTGAAATTTCTCAAAAATAAAAAAATAACACATTTTTCGCCATACAAATGGTCTCTTAAACTTTGGACCCGATGCGCGCCCATAGAACGTTGTCCGATTTGCCTCAAATTTTCAGAACTAAATTTTTAGACCGTGAACAGCCGTGGTATAGCAGGTTAGTCATCCGCCTAGCATACCAGAGATCCCAAGTTCATTCCCCGGCCAGACTCACTTGAAAAAAATAAATTTTCAAAAAATCGGCGGTTCACCTCATAACTCAGCTAGTCACTGGTTATTGAGTATCAGGCTATGTAAAACTTCTCTAACTCCCTTTCAATGAGTCTAAAAATAGAATCGGATGTAGCTCATTGTCTGAGAGAAGTACCCCTTGTTATATTCAAAAAATGCTATCTACATTTTCGACCAAAATGGTTTTTAATAGAAACGTGTTCCTTGGCTTATCTGTCATATGTCATATAAATTTTAAGAAAGAAAAATAATCAAGGACTAAAAATAACGGGTATTTTTGAATTTTTAAATAAAAAAAGCAAGCATTAAAATTTATCTGTTCTGAAATTCAATAACACAGTTTTAATTCGTTTGACCTAAATTTTAATTTTACCGTAAGCCTTTTATTATTTTGATTTTATTTTTTTTTTTTTTTTTTTGTTAGAAATAACAGTTATTTTGTGACTTTTATTTTTTAGGCAAAAATAACAGTTATTCTTGCTTTATATTTGTGACTGGCTGCGACGTGAGCTTAATATTGGGGCAGCGAATTTAATAGCATCCAAACGAAACACAAATTTAGATTTAAATATTGTTCGCAAGTTCGAGCGACAAGCGCTTATTTCTAATTAACAAATAAAAAAAAATTACTTAAAATATAAAATTATAAAGTTTTAACAACTCACCGCAGTCTTTGTCCCCAACAAACTAATTTCAAATTTTAAAAACAAGTTTTAACTGAGCCTACAAATTTCTACTTATTTATTTCTTTTAACGGCTCTTTTCCATGTACATAAATTCAACGAAAATACTGCAGTAGAATAAGGGACAAAAGGGACTGCGGTTTGTTCGTAAACAAATAGGAACAAGAAGATAAACAAATAAATAAATATAACTAATGATCATCAACAATAATGAACATTAGTATTGTGACCCTTTAACAATAATAATTAATAAAAAATTTAAACATAAACAAGGGAACATATTTCAAAAATATTATGAGCGTCAGCGACATCCCCGACCCGTGAATCGCCCACGATTCACTACTCCAAATCAAGAACGGCTAGATCCCCGCTGCTAGTCTGGACATCAGCTCGGCGAACAACCATCATTACCAGCGAACACTGTTATTACTCGACCTCTCTTCCACTCTCGTCGGGCAACAGCTGGATCAACAATTAATACCAAGTCACCAGAAGCAACAGGTTTTTCACTTGGACCTTCTTGTTAGTGTAGGCAGGTACTCAATGATCCATCTTTTCCAAAAATGATCTCTCATTTGGCGAGCAATTCGCCACTGCTTTTTCGTAACCTCAGGCTTCTCAATTTCAGTTATCTTTGGGGTTTGAGCTGTATTTGCATATCTCAACAGAAAGTGGTAAGGCGTTAAAGGCTCTTCATCATCAGGGCTGACAGGCAAATGAGTCAATGGGCGGTAATTCACAATATTTTCGGCTTTAATCAAAAGACTAATAAAGGTGTGCTCTTTCGGGGCGATTTCTTTAACCGTTACTTTTAGAACCTTTTTGACACATTGGACCATTCGCTCCCATATTCCACCTGCCGAAGGATTGTGTGGACAATTAAACTCCCAATCGATACCCTTCGTGGACAATTCATCTTGGATACGAACGACATCAAAGACTTCTTCAAACCGCTAGCTTCCTGGTTAGCTCCAATAAAGTTCTTACCATTGTCACTGCGCATCTTCAATGGGGTACCACGACGATTAATAAAATTTCGTATAGCTAAAATACATGCAGACAGATCGAAGGCTACTTCTAGATGTACAGCTCTGATTGGTAGGCAAGTAAACAGAGCCACCCAGCGTTTTTCATGACGTCTACCAATAGTAATATTAATGGGGCCAAAATAATCCACACCAGTATAAGTAAATGGACTCACATATGGAGTCAATCTATCATTTGGCAACTGTCCCATAAATGGAGAGACTGGAACGGCTCGGTGAATTCTACAAACATTGCATTTTAAAGTAGTCTCTCTTAAGACCTTCCTCAGACGCGGAACCCAGAATCTTTTTCTTATTTCACCGATAGTGGCCTCAAAGTTTTGATGTCTCATGTTATTGTGGACGTTGGCTACAAGCAGTTATGTAAAATGATGAGGGGGCGCCAAAATAATAGGGCGTCTAGCATCCAACGGCAATCAACTGGCAGCGTCAATACGTCCACTCACACGAAGCAATTTATTTTCATCAATATAGGGCGACAATTTAAACAAATCATTGTTTTTGTTCAGAGTACCACCAGATCTTAAGACATCTATTTCATAGGCAAAGCTCTCCTTTTGCGAAAGATGGCATAAAATGACCTCAGCATTATTCAATTCTTCAGTTATCAAGCATATCGAACCATTGTTTCGGAATTTCTTCTTGCAGCCATTGATGAATCTCATAACCCAAGCCATAGTACGTTTAAGCCCGAGAAATGAAGAAAAACGATTAAAATCAATAACTAAATTTGTACTAACCAACAAAGCAAATTTAGGGCGTAGTTCTTCTTCGCACGCAACATCTTGTGTCTCAGAATCAAATTTTGGCCATTCAGATTCATGCTGATATAGAAACTGTGGACCTTGGAACCGGCGGGTGTCCAGACCGGCAGCTTGCAGGTCTAATCGGGGAATGGTTATAAATTTCATCGGAGCACATTTTGTCTTTGCAGAGATGAAAGATACACCAATTCTTCCATCTGCAGTTGTATATCTCCAGTAGGCCACAGCACCGAAAGCATCCTCTCTGGCATCAACAAAAATGTGCAACTCCAAACTTAATGGCAAACCACTTCCAAAATAGAACCTTCGAATTTTTACATTTACTACGTTTCTCAATTCTTGGCGCCAACTGTTGCACATCGCTTGCAATGTTTCTGTCAGTTTCTCATCCCAAAGTGTACCGTGTCTCCAAACCTCTCACAATAATAACTTGGCAGTAATCATAAAGTGGCACAAGAAACCCATTGGATCAAAAACGGACATCATGACACTTAGTAACTCACGTTTTGTAGGATGGACATCTTTATTTACACGATGAAACTTCAAAATAAACTTAAATGCATCATCTGCAGGATCCCAGAACATGCCAAGTACCTTCTCGGTTGTAGTCTCCAATTCGTTTAAACTGCCTAAGAAACTGACTGGACGATTGTGATTGCCTTCTAGAGCCACGACGACATCAGAGGAATTTGAAAAATAATATAATAATGATATAGACACTTCACTACGTATCCTTGGTTTATCTTCATGCAATAACTTATTATGCTTCCTTTGACAATTTTCATAGCGGCACTTTGTGCTACGACGACAATCTTTACTTGAGTGGCTATTACCGAGACACGAGAAACACAACCTCAATCGCTTCACTTCACTCCATCTATTAGGGTCATCCAATTTTAAAAACTTCTTGCACTCATATATTTTTTGTGGTTCTAGGCAGTAATATGTGTGTGAAGTTAAATTTGAAATTTAAAACCCTAGACACAAACCAATGTTTTTAACAGAGCTCTGTTATGTAGTTAACATAGCTCTGTTAAGAACCAAAAATAAAGGGAATACACAAGGAATTCGATTTACCAGTGAACCAGGCAACGTGGGTGGACAAATGGGGCATCAGATTGTAGGAGAGGATGTTATCTATGGATACCCATAGTCAGAATCTATAACAGAGTGAGTGGGTAGGCGCTGTTAACAGTTTTTTAAAATATCAAATGTGAGATCATGCTAAGGGAGTATCGCCAGTTCCCAGGAAACAAGGCAACGTGGGCGGACAAATGTAGTATCCGGTAGTAGCTAAGGATGTTCCCTATGAGCTCCTGTAGTCAGAACCTTTAACAGAGCGAGTTGCTAGGAGTTGGCATTTAAAAAAAAAAAAATTCATATGTGGGACTATGTTAAGGGAGGATTCCAGATTCCTTGGAAACAAGGCAACGTGGGCGGACAAATGATGTATCGGGGAGTAGCTAAGGATGTTTTCTATAGGGTTCCATTGTCAGAATATCTAACAGAGCGAGTTGGTAGGAGTTATTGAGATTTTTCAAAAATTTCATATGTGGGACTATATTAAGGGAGGATTCCAGATTCTTTTTAAACAAGGCAACGTGGGGGGACAAATGAGGTATCGGGGAGTAGCATGAGGATGTTTTCTATACAGTTCCATTGTCATAATATCTAACAGAGCGAGTTGGTAGGAGTTATTGAGATTTAAAAAAAAATTCATATGTGGGACTGTGTTAAGGGAGGATTTCAGATTCCTTGGAAACAAGGCAACGTGGGCGGACAAATGAGGTATCGGGGAGTAGCTGAGGATGTTTTCTATAGGGTTCCATTGTCAGAATATCTAACAGAGCGAGTTGGTAGAAGTTATTGAGATTTTTCAAAAATTTCATATGTGGGACTATGTTAAGGGAGGATTCCAGATTCCTTGGAAACAAGGCAACGTGGGCGAACAAATGAGGTATCAGGGAGTAGCTGAGGATGTTTTCTATAGGGTTCCATTGTCAGAATATCTAACAGAGCGAGTTGGTAGGAGTTATTGAGATTTTTTAAAAATTTCATATGTGGGACTATGTTAAGGGAGGATTCCAGACTCCTTGGAAACAAGGCAACGTGGGCGGACAAATGAGGTATCAGGGAGTAGCTGAGGATGTTTCCTATAGGGTTCCATTGTCAGAATATCTAACAGAGCGAGTTGGTAGGAGTTATTGAGATTTTTCAAAAATTTCATATGTGGGACTATGTTAAGGGAGGATTCCAGATTCCTTGGAAACAAGGCAACGTGGGGGGACAAATGAGTTATCGGGGAGTAGCTGAGGATGTTTTCTATAGGGCTCTATTGTCAGAATATCTAACAGAGCGAGTTGGTAGGAGTTATTTAGATTTTTCAAAAATTTCATATGTGGGAATATGTTAAGGGAGGATTCCAGATTCCTTAAAAACAAGGCAACGTGGGGGGACAAATGAGGTATCGGGGAGTAGCTAAGGATGTTTTCTATAGGCTTCCATTGTCAGAATATCTAACAGAGCGAGTTGGTAGGAGTTATTGAGATTTTTCAAAAATTCCATATGTCGGACTATGTTAAGGGAGGATTCCAGATTCCTTGGAAACAAGGCAACGTGGGGGGACAAATGAGGTGTCGGGAAGTAGCTGCGGATGCTTTCTATAGGGCTCCATTGTCAGAATGTCTAACAGAGCGAGTTGGTAGGAGTTATTGAGATTTTTCAAAAATTTCATATGTGGGAATATGTTAAGGGAGGATTCCAGATTCCATGAAAACAAGGCAACGTGGGCGGACTAATGAGGTATCGGGGAGTAGCTGAGGATGTTTTCTATAGGGCTCCATTGTCAGAATATCTAACAGAGCGAGTTGGTAGGAGTTATTGAAAATTTTCAAAAATTTCATATGTGGGACTATGTTAAGGGAGGATTCCAGATTCCTTAAAAACAAGGCAACGTGGGGGGACAAATGAGGTATCGGGGAGTAGCTAAGGATGTTTTCTATAGGCTTCCATTGTCAGAATATCTAACAGAGCGAGTTGGTAGGAGTTATTGAGATTTTTCAAAAATTTCATATGTGGGACTATGTTAAGGGAGGATTCCAGATTCCTTGGAAACAAGGCAACGTGGGGGGACAAATGAGGTGTCCGGGAGTAGCCGAGGACGTTTTCTATAGGGTTCCATTGTCAGAATATCTTACAGAGCGAGTTGGTAGGAGTTATTGAGAATTTTCAAAAATTTCATATGTGGGACTATGTTAAGGGAGGATTCCAGATTCCTTGGAAACAAGACAACGTGGGGGGACAAATGAGTTATCGGGGAGTAGCTGAGGATGTTTTCTATAGGGCTCTATTGTCAGAATATCTAACAGAGCGAGTTGGTAGGAGTTATTTAGATTTTTCAAAAATTTCATATGTGGGACTATGTTAAGGGAGGATTCCAGATTTCTTGGAAACAAGGCAACGTGGGGGGACAAATGAGGTATCGGGGAGTAGCTGAGGATGTTTTCTATAGGGCACCATTGTCGGAGTATCTAACAGAGCGAGTTGGTAGGTGTTATTCAGATTTTTCAAAAATTGCATATGTGGGACTATGTTAAGGGAGGATATTCCCACATATAAATTTTTTTTCAAAAATGCTAATAACTCCTAGCAACACGCTCTGTTAAAGGTTCTGACTACAGGAGCTCATAGAAAACAACCTTACCTACAACCAGATACCACATTTGTCCGCCCACGTTGTCTTGTTTCCTGGGAACTTGCAATCCTCCCTTAGCATGATCTCACATTTGATATTTTGGAAAACTGTTAACAGCGCCTACCAACTCACTCTGTTATTGATTCTGACTATGGGTATCCATAGATAACATCCTCGCCTACAATCTGATACCCCATTTGTCCGCCCACGTTGCCTGGTTCACTGGTAATTCGAATTCCTTGTGTATTCCCTTTATTTTTGGTTCTTAAAAGAGCTATGTTAACTACATAACAGAGCTCTGTTAAAAATATTGGTTTGTGTCTAGGGTTTTAAATTTCAAATTTAACTTCACACACATCTTTTCTTTTGATTCTCTGTTTATTCTATTGCCACTTGAACTACTCACTTGTATACTCCTCACTAGATTTGCAACACGCTGAAGCCAGGTACTAAAATTCAATACGGTTGGTAATTGATTTAAAGTTGAAACAAACTGGGCCCAATGTAAACGTTTACTCATAGGCAGTTTTTGTACCAGTTCTTCCATCAGGGTTGGATTAGACAAATGCTGTTCACCATTGGCAGTTTCTATAAAGGCTGCTAAGTTCCTCACCTTAATTGAGAATGGCACCAATTTATCGATAGAAGTTTCTCCAATGGGCTGAAATTCCTTGACTTGCTGCAACTGGCATCGTATTAGCAGCTCTGGGCGACCATATTGAAACTTAAGCTGCTCAATTGCTGTTGGCACATTATCCGGGTGGATGAGCAATGACTTCACACATTCAAATTTTCATTTTCAAATTCATTTTCAAAATTAGTATAACGATACGCGGCTGTTGAATGTTCAAGGGCAGACAAAAACATAGGCCAGTCCTCGGGAGCACCACTAAATTCAGGTAAATCATAAATTTTTCGGTGCATTGGAACCATGGATTGCATCTGTATTGGCAATGTAGACGGCTGAACATGTGGTGGCTGCGAAGACGACAAAGAAGAGTACGGTGTGGGATCTCGGCGATCGATCATCATTCGTCACAACTGGAGCAACATTTTTAGAAGTCGGCATACATCGTTTCTCAGCAACTCGCAAGGCTCGCTGGGCGTTGGCTAATTGGGCTTGCAATACACCAATTTGATTTTGAAGACTTACCGTGGAGGAAGGCATGGCTTGTTGAGGTTGGGTACTCACATTAGGACCAGGCATCAAAGGCGGCAGGCTTTGAGGCAATTCAGTAAAGGAACTGGCATTATCAATTGATATGACTGAAATTGGTTCTCCAAAGGTGCTAGTTACGGCGGTTGTTGTTCCGGCGGCACAGCTGACGTTAGGCATCGGCGGCACTTGGGACGCATTATCTGCAATCACAGTACTGACTGGTGCGGGACTATTCATATTTGGTTGCGTACTTACTGTGGGCAATGTCCCATTTGATGACTGGTTTCGTTGGCTTCTTCTCAAGGGTGACCGATACATTTCAAATCCCAGGAAACTCTCTCACAAAATTTCAAAAATATTTCCTTTGCAATAAATTTCAACAAATTTCTTTGAACGACAAATTACACTCTGATACAGTGAAAATACACTCGGAACGAAACCAAGCTCAACCAGTAGAACTCGATTAGATCATTTTACCATTTTTAAAATTTTCGATATACCCTCAAAATCGAAAGTTATCGATAAAGAACGATTTTTTTGGACTTAGCGGAGAAAAGAAGGCTTAACTGAGTCATTTTTACATCGATTTTAAATTTTAAAATGTGTTTCGACAGAAAACAAAATATACTTTCACTTCGTAAAGACCTTTTTTTAACATGACCAATTTATCATAAAAATATTTTCCGCTGAAGTTAAAATTTTATTTTTTTTTTTCGATTTTTTCAACTTCGGAAGCTCTTTTTCGTAAAATTTATCAGAAGACCTAATATATTTTGACTTAAAAAAAAAAATCATGGTTACCATTTTGTAAAACAAGAGTACTTTAATAAAATCGGAAACATATTAACAGAGATATAACAATTTTAGTAAAAAAGGTGAATTCAGTGTTATTTGTATATTAGAAAATTTTCTATACAATACTACGTTAGAGTGTTTTTTCAACCTTTTACGTAAGTAGAGAAATGGCGGTCGGATTATTATGGCATTCGGTGAGAAACGTGGCGCCCAGGCCATGAAGTTGAAAATTGCGTTTATAAGAAAAAATATGGCCAATTTTTTAGTTCTTGCAAAATTTAATTTTTTTCAGTAAAAATTTTAACAAAGTGTAAATATTAATTCATAATGTAGACTCAATTAGCTTTTTATCTACGTAAGTAGCGTAT
Source organism: Stomorhina lunata (assembly GCA_933228675.1). Lineage (NCBI taxonomy): Eukaryota > Metazoa > Arthropoda > Insecta > Diptera > Rhiniidae > Stomorhina > Stomorhina lunata. Next base: position 49,539,065 of record OW121741.1, on the reverse strand, counting down.
AAATCGGCTAAGGATTTTTTGAGTTATCGGAGATTTTCATAGAAATTTTGGGTCCTTGAAGACATCTATTTGATTTTATGATATTTGTTGATGGAAAGCAAATTGGGTCTAAATTACAAATTAACTTTCAAATTTTGTCAAAAAGTTAAGCTTATAGGTCAAAATTTGCAAAAACCGAAAAATTACACATTTTTTTGGCCGGCACTCCTTGAAATTCGAAAAAAGTGACTTAAGAAGTTAACTAAAAATGCTTCTTTTGTCTTTTACGGCTATAAAGAGTGTTCTAAAAAAAATATGCATTTACTATTTTAGACAAAATTTATCCATAGTGCAAGAAATAATTTATTTTTTGATCAAGTTAGTTTCTATAGATATGTCAGATACTATTATTTTAGAAATTATTAATTTTCAATAGTTATTCCAATCAAAATGGACTGCGAAAAAAAAGTTCGTGAAAATATAATTAAAACTTTTCAAAAAAATCCGTCATGGACTTTTAAAAAAATAGCTAAAAATTTGAAAGTTGACCCTCGAACGGTTTCTAATGCCATCAGACGGTATAAGGAAAACCTGAGCATTGAAAGAAAACCTGGATCAGGAAGGAAAAAAGGTCCTACTAATATTGGTAAGGCAAAAGAAGTCGAGCTACTCTTTCGAAGAGCGTCTAACACTTCTTTAAGAAAAGCAGCTCGTACGGTGAAATGTTCTACGAATTTTGCACATAGTGTCAAAGCTTATGCTGGACTGAAGACATACAAAGTCCAAAAGGTTCCAGATCGCAATGCTATAAAGAACTTAGAAGCAAAAAAACGAGCGAAAAAATTGAAGTCTGATTTTATAAAAAAATACACCTGTTGTGTGGTGGATGATGAAACATACGTACTGGCAGACTTTTCTCAACTTCCTGGTCAAGATTTTTATGTTGCTGATAAACGGGGCAATGTTCGGCAAGAGTTTCGCACAAAAAAACAAACAAAATTCCCTAAGAAGTTTCTCGTGTTTGCAGTTGTGGCAAAAGAAGTAAAGTATTTGTGGCATCTGGCACAATAAACACAGAAATTTATATAAAGGAGTGCCTACAAAAACGGTTGTTACCCTTTTTAAGAGAGCACAGAGTGACTACATTTTTTGGCCCGATTTGGCATCATGCCATTATGGAAAAAAGGCACTTGAATGGTACTCAAAGAATAATGTCATTTTTGTACCACGAGAGGCAAATCCACCTAACTGTCCAGAACTTCGGCCTGTGGAAAGGAATTGGGCTCTGGTAAAAAAGGAATTGAAGAACACAGGAAAGATTTCCAAGAACATTTCCGATTTTAAGCGCAGGTGGAACACATGCTCCAAAAAGGTATCAGAAGCAACTGTAAAATCTTTAATGGGAGGGTTTCCGAAAAAAGTCGATAATTTTGCAAAACCCGAGTACTAAGTAAACATTTTAATGCTAAATGATTTTGTATAATATGTCATTATATTTGCGTATTTTGTAGAGTTTTTATATTAAAAGGTTTGATTTTTACTTAAGAAAATCCAACTACATATTTTATTTAGAGCACTCTTTATACACTGTCACTCGTTTCACGTTTGAGTGACCAGCAGTAATTTGCTAGCATTTTTATTGGGCTTTTCCCACTATAAAATTAGTTGCAGAAACATTATGTAACTAGTTTCATAGTGTGAAAGCTGTATTACCGATCTCAAGTAAAAACCGTTGGGCTTCGCAATACCAGAAAAGGGTTTGGTCATGAAAGTTGGGATGATTTCAAGACAGTCAAACCGAGAACGGCAATAGAGGCATAAATAGAGCTTGGACATTATGTCGTACTTCTTTGTTTCTATCCTTTTTTAACTTCATTCATAAGTGCGTATAAATATAAGTAAATATAAAAAGTAAATATAAAAAGGTTTGGCATTCCTAACAAAATACTGCGGGAAACGGCGTCCCAATGTGAAAAAATCGAAAAAAAGAATAAAAATTTAAATTTGTTTGAAAATATTTTTGTGATAATTTGATGAAATAAAAAATCTTTTTTAACAAGAAGAAAGCCTGATGTCTTGTCTGTCTCAAACCGTGTTAAAATTTCAAATCGATAAACAAATGACTTAGCTAGGCCTATTTTTGTTCGAGAAGACCAAAAAAATCGTTTTTTATCGATAACTTTCGATTTTGAGGGTATATCGAAATTTCTAAAAATGACAAACTGATACACTCAATAAGGCCTATCGTTTGATATAGGTTTCCTTAAAAGTGTATTTCTTTTTCCTCAAAATGTATCAGTGTGTTATTAATATCCCGGCTAGAATGGATTCTCACAATATATTTTTCTTGTCTCCGGCAGTCATCGAGCAACACAAATTATCCTCGGAAAATAGCTTCTTTTTGTTCCGGCAGGATAAAAAAATTTGTCACTGGCTGCGATGTGAGCTTAATGTTGGGGCAGCGAATTTAACAGCATCCAAACGAAACACAAATTTAGATTTAAATATTGTTCGCAAGTTCGAGCGACAAGCGTTTATTTCTAATTAACAAATAAAAAAAAATTACTTAAAATATAAAATTATAAAGTTTTAACAACTCACCGCAGTCTTTGTCCCCAACAAACTAATTTCAAATTTTAAAAACAAGTTTTAACTGAGCCTACAAATTTCTACTTATTTATTTCTTTTAACGGCTCTTTTCCATGTACATAAATTCAACGAAAATACTGCAGTAGAATAAGGGACAAAAGGGACTGCGGTTTGTTCGTAAACAAATAGAAACAAGAAGATAAACAAATAAATAAATGTAACTAATGATCATACAAATGAGCAACAATAATGAACATTAGTAGGGTGACCCTTTAACAATAATAATTTATAAAAAATTAAACATAAACAAGGGAACATATTTCAAAAATATTATGAGCGTCAGCGACAATATTTTATCGCTCAAACTATACTGGGTATTTTTGATTTATATTTTTTTGCTCAATTTATCGCTCAAAGTATACCAGGCATTTTTGATTTATATTTTATTGCTCAATTCATACCGGGTATTTTTGATTTATATTATATCGCTCAATTATAATGGGTATTTCTGATTTATATTATATCGCTCAAATTATACCGGGTATTTTTGATTAATATTATAACGCTCAAATTATACCGGGTAATTTTGATTTATATATGATTTATACTATATCGCTCAAAATATTCCGGGTATTTATACCCTTCACCACCATAGGTTAAAAGGGTATTATAAGTTTGTGCTGATGTATGTAACGCATAGAAATATTGGTCTTAGACCCACCTTTTAGTATACCAATAGGCTTAGAATCACTTTCTGAGTCGATTTAGCGATGTCAGTCCGTCTGGCTGGCTGGACCCCCATGTAAACCTTGTAACCTACAGGTCGCAATTCTCAAAATAAAAAGATGAAATTTGGTACAGATCATTTTTTTGATAGTGGGACCATGGCTATTGAAATTCGTCAAAATCGGTCCATTATTTATGGTACCTCCCATAGGTCCCACTTCCCGGAATATCACAAATATCAATATTTTTCATGAAAATTTAAAAAAATTTTAAACATTTTTCTCAGGTCTTGTAAAAATGGTTCATTTTTGGTTGAAATTTCTCAAAAATAAAAAAATAACACATTTTTCGCCATACAAATGGTCTCTTAAACTTTGGACCCGATGCGCGCCCATAGAACGTTGTCCGATTTGCCTCAAATTTTCAGAACTAAATTTTTAGACCGTGAACAGCCGTGGTATAGCAGGTTAGTCATCCGCCTAGCATACCAGAGATCCCAAGTTCATTCCCCGGCCAGACTCACTTGAAAAAAATAAATTTTCAAAAAATCGGCGGTTCACCTCATAACTCAGCTAGTCACTGGTTATTGAGTATTAGGCTATGTAAAACTTCTCTAACTCCCTTTCAATGAGTCTAAAAATAGAATCGGATGTAGCTCATTGTCTGAGAGAAGTACCCCTTGTTATATTCAAAAAATGCTATCTACATTTTCGACCAAAATGGTTTTTAATAGAAACGTGTTCCTTGGCTTATCTGTCATATGTCATATAAATTTTAAGAAAGAAAAATAATCAAGGACTAAAAATAACGGGTATTTTTGAATTTTTAAATAAAAAAAGCAAGCATTAAAATTTATCTGTTCTGAAATTCAATAACACAGTTTTGATTCGTTTGACCTAAATTTTAATTTTATCGTAAGCCTTTTATTTTTTTGATTTTTATTTTTTTGGTTAGAAATATTTTTGTTATTTTGTGACTTTTATTATTATTTTAGGCAAAAATAACAGTTATTTTTGCTTTATATTTTATCGCTCAAATTATACCGGGCATTTTTGATTTATATTTTTTTGCTCAATTTATACCGAGTATGTTTGATTTATATTATATCGCTCAAAGTATACCGGGTATTTTTGATTTATATTTGATTGCTCAATTCATACCGGGTATTTCTGATTTATATTATATCGCTCAATTATAACGGGTATTTCTGATTTATATTATATCGCTCAAATTATACCAGGTATTTTTGTTTTATATTATATCGCTCAAATTATACCGGGTATTTTTTATTTATATTATATCGCTCAAATTATACCGAGTATTTTTTTTATTTATATTTTATTGCTCAACTCATACCGGGTAAGTTTGATTTTTATTATAAATATGTGACGGTTATTTTGATATAATATTATAACAAGCCTTTTATTATGTGATTTAATTTTTTTCAAGCAATTTCTGAGCGATCTCTTTTAAAATTGATTTTTTAGAGCAGGAATTTGATTTTTTTTATATAAAAATCGGAAATTTAAAAAATTTTCCATAAAAATAGGAAAACTCAAAAATTTCCCATCAAAAAGGGAAATTTGGAAAATTTCCATAAAAATGGGAAATTTTGAAAATATCCCTTAAAAATGTGAAATTTTGAAAATTTCCCATAAAAGTAGAAGCGCAAATGTAAGGAGTTAATAAGAAAACTTAATTTGTACAAAATCTTAGCCCCAATTTGTATGTTATTGTAAAACAAAGTTTAATTACTACTCATATAGTTAATGTCAAAAAAACAGTTTTTTCGCTCTCCTGTGAATTTGTAGATAGCACTTTTTGAATATAAACCCTCGATATATTAATTTTTAGACCTGGTGTCATAATATTCAGTTGAAAACCATTTGAAATCAAAGAAAAACATTTTACCTGTCACCTTGATATACATGTATAATACTAAGATGATTTCCGAACGATCTTACCAGTCTCTGGCAGTCGTTGTAATGCTTTATTGAGTTTTGCTTCAACTTATCTCCAAGATTCCTCATAGATATAAGCGTGAACCGCCGTGATATAGCAGGTTAATCATCCGCCTAGCAGACTAGCGGTCCCAAGTTCGATCCCCGGCCAGACCCACTTGAAAAAAATATGGAAGAGTAGCTTAAGACGACAAAGCGTTTATTGCATTACAGAAGCAAAGGCGCTTATTTGCTTGTTTATCAGTTTTAAAAAATTAGTTTTTGTCAAAGTTATGTACGTTTACTTCTTAGTTTAAGTTTTTTGAATCAATAATGCATTGATCAAAACAACTTATGTATACATATTTTTGTGTACATATTCATATTTTTTTTCATCATATAATGATTTCGCTTAACTTTATCTAAGCTGTATAAATGTTGACCTTAAATTATTTTCAAATAACTTATGTTTACATAAAAATACAAAATATATACATTTTAGTTAAACAGAACCGCTTAAAGTTACTTAAGGTCCAGTTCAACGAAAATTTCAGTTTCGAAAAAGAGCTTAAGTAGCATTACACAAAATTGATGTTGAGATATCATCAATTCTTCAATTCAATTTCAATTTTCGACTTAAGCTATTCTTCCATATTGGCACAGATATATATAACGATGGGTCGATTTTTGTTATTGATCGACTTCTAATAGTGAAAAATGATGTCAATCTGAAGTGTGCAAAATATTATTGATTTTTAGGAGCCCATTTGTATGGAGAAAAATAGGAGCATTTGCTGTTTTTGCTATATTTCGTCCATATACAATTTATTTTAAAAGAAAAGGTAATGAAAACTAAAAGTGAACTAATGCAGCTTTCCTTAAAGTCACGAAAATTTGAAATCCATAAAACAGTTTTGGAGTTATCACGATTTCTCGCCTAAAATTTCTATCCTTGACGACACGCCTAAGGATAAACAGTTTAATTTTGTTAAAATATAAAAATATTTACTTAGTTTTTTGAAACCCACCTGAGAAAAATGAGCAACTCATTTTCTCATTTTTTAATTTTTTAAAATTTTGTTTAACAAATATTACAAATTTCTCTCATCGGTGTGTTAAAATAGATAAATAAGGCAATAAAACTCAAAAAATTTAGGTAGATATTTTAAACCGTTTCCCGTACCTTGTGTTCAAATTCTGCGAATTTCGCAAAAAAGTATTTTTGTTGATCATAATTTGAGTAAATGATTCATAAATCTTATTTTTGTTCAATTTAAAAAATGTTTATATGGAATAAAATAATCCATTCTATGGTAAATATAAACAGATTAAAAAAAGTACAGAAGACTTAACCCTTTTTTCGGGGTCAAAGGTTTTTTATCCAAATTGATCTCAAAAAACTGCTTTTTTGATAAACATATTAAGAGCCACCCCGTCGTGATAGGTATTTTTTTTTTTTTTTTTGTTATACCCCAAGGGTATACACTTTTGGTTATACCCCAAGTGTATACCCTATAATTCTAAGGCCTGTATACATTGACAAAACTATCATTGTTATAGCCTTGATCTAAATTGGTCCGCTAACTTCAGAGTTTTACATAACTAATCAACTTTTACTAGTTGGATGATACGTACCCTCACTGGGCACTGCGTTTTTGAGTTGCATGCCAGATAACTTAATCTTCATCAAATTCGAAATCGAATCTTCGAAAATCGAGAACCCAAGTGACGCTGCCTTCGACATCAGCCACCTTTCCAACTTAACCTTTGGGTCCATAAGTAGACGAGATGATGACGCCACCTAAAAGCTTTTCGTTTTCCGACTCTTAATTTTAAAACTCTTTGCATATAATACTAGTATAAGCAAATATTGCTAGGACTTACATTTGGTATGAACAAAAGAAAATTAATATACATATCAAGCATTTGTGTGGCTCAACTAAGTCAGTAATCAGAAACTATATAATTATCATTATATTCTTACGATATTGTACATTAATTTTGGAACACCATTGGTGAAGGGTATCCAAGATTCGGCAAAGCCGAATATACCACTTTTACTTGTTTTTTTTTTACCCACAATCAAAAAGAATGGGGGGTATATTGAGATTGTCATTCCGTTTGTAATTTCCTTAATATTGGCTCAAAAACAAACAACGATTTATATTCTGAATCCTTATGAAATCCTTAATACTTTTGACAATTGGATATTTATTCAGGTCCGTTCTGAAATGATATCCAATAAATTTTATCCGCCCATCTCCTAAGATTTTAGAGAAAAGGACTAAAGTCCTTTTTAAAAATCAAATTTTTTAATAATTCCGAATAAAACAAACTGTTACCACTTTTGACCATTGGATATTTATTAAGGTCCGTTCTGAAATGATATCCAATAAATTTTATCCGCCCATCTCCTAAGATTTTCGAGAAAAGGACTAAAGTCGTTTTAAAAAAAATTCCGCAAAAAACAAACCCTTAACACTTTTGACCATTGGATATTTATTTAGGTCCGTTCTGAAATAATATCCAATAAATTTTATCCGCCCATCTCCTAAGATTTTCGAGAAAAGGAATGAAGTCCTTTTTTAAATTTAAAAATAAAATTTCTTAATAATTCCGCAAAAAACAAACCCTTAACAATTTTGGCCATTGGATATTTATTCAGATCCGTTCTGAAATGATATCCAATAAATTTTATCAGCCCATCTCCTAAGATTTTCGAGAAAAGGATAAAAGTGCATAATGATCATTAAGAATTTTCTTTTTGTTTTTTTTTTCGACATATTAGACGTAAAAAAAATTTCTACTCAAACATTTGTAAATATTTTGAATCTGGGATATACCTATATAGTATATAGCAGTATTTTTTTTTTTTTTTAAGCTGATGACATCCATATCATTACTATCGGTCCAAAAATAAGAGTGATATATCGATTTATATTTCGGAACTTTAAAGCACTATATCTCACAAACCAGAAGTTTCTTGATAAAAATTTGTATACTAATGTTCTTAAAATTAAAAGTTTTTTATGGTTAATAAAATTTTTTAAGTTCGGTGCAGTTCACCTGAACTAGACTTTAGATATGAAAGATAAAGTATGTAGTAAAATTCAATATTTTTGTTTATAGTTCCTTAATGGCTTAATAAAAAATAAACAAAATTATCTCATCTGAAAGACATTTTGGAGCACATTCACATGACACATTGTTGCAATCGGTCCAATATTAAGAGTAATAAGTCGATTGATATTTCGAAAGTTTAAAGCAATGTATATCCTAAACTAAGTTTCTTGCCAAAAATTTGTATACTAATGTTCTTAAAATTAAACTAGACTTTAAAAATTAAAGATAAAAAAAATCAACTTTAAACCCCAACATCTTTGTTACCTTAAAAGATTTCAGCTATTTATTAGTATCAGATGAAAGCTTAAAAGGTTGACTTAATAAGTCTACACATCATTGGATTACGTTATATCGGTGAGTTTTTGAGATATAGAAGGAGGTACAATTGATGATTTTAAACAAAAAAAAAATAATGAAAAATTTGGTTACAAGCACTAGTTTTCGAGAACCTGCAATCTATATATATATTGGAAGTTAAATTAAAATTTCAGTTAGTGCGAAATTGTGTGTTGTAATTAAAAAAAAAAAGAATATTAAAAACTTAATACAAATTTACGATCTTTTTGACCACCAAATTTCTGGACATGTGCCTGAATTTGTCTTGCCGGTTTTAATAGATTGGGGCATAATACCTTTGCCAAAATCGAACGATTTTTTTTTAATTTGCCTTTAATGTGGAAGCTAATAATGCAATTAAGCACCGCAGGTGAAAAATTATTATTAAAATCGCGCGATTTTTTGAGAATAATTTTTTGAAAAATAATTCTTCCATCACATACATAAGTTTGCAGATAAGACATGGAATTGTTTTAAATAAACCGTTTACTACTTTCCCGTCATAGAGTACCGCATAGAGTGCGATCATATGTTTTACTAAGCACAAAAAAAAATAGCAAAAAAAATGTATAATGACATTTCTTATATGAAGATGACGTCTTTTAAATGTACTTTTGACGTCTCTTAAATGTACTTGACAGTTTCGTCCACAGTCTAGTTCTGGTTTATGTTTCCCGTTGTCAAACCTCAATAGAAATGGATTCACAAAACAGTGTTACCATATTTCAGAAATATTACTGTATTGCAATATAATTATAGAAAATCTTTTTAAGACACAAAATTACTATTAGCCAATTCACAGTCTCTGCTATTGTGTGATATTGTCCTATTGTCATAAATATTTATGACTGTCATAAAAATTTTGTTGGTATTTCCCATTAAAAAATATTATATGACAATATCACTTTGAAACCTATGTTTACTCACCGTGCTATTTAAGTCAGTGATGCCACGCTCATATTTCAGCGCTTTTTGTTTGAAAAAAATTGGCATGATTGATCTTATCATATGTTTTCTCTTGACAGATAATCTTGCGCCAAAATAAAAAAAAAATTGCAAAGAATTAAGAATTTGTTACAAAAGAAAAAATCTAAATGAAATAAATCACATACATTTTTGGAAATGGAAGCTGATAATGTGGTATGTTCCTGTTGGCTTAAGAAATTAGTTTCTTGGGAAACTGTAAAATTGTTATGTTTCTTTTAAGGATAAGAAAAAGCGGATCCGCAACAATCCTATCAGGAAGTGGTCCCCTGCTGAAGAAAATGCTCTTCTAAATTTCCAATGGATAATAAAGATTTTTATAATTTCAATATGTAATTACGCGTTTAAAATATTTTTGTTTAAATTTTGGCGATTGACGTTTATGAAATGTCTATGTAGCAGTATGACGTTTATTAAAATATACAATGTTTAATACATAGAAGAATATATAGAAGGTCGTCAGCTGATCCGATAAAATTTAGTATTCTACTAAATCACACGTACACGAAATTAAAGCTTTTTTGACAAACAGAAAAGCTTTTTGTACTCAAAATTTTGTTTGAAAAATTACGCGTTATTTTGAATGAAACGCACTGTTCTAAATTGCACACATAAAATGTTATTTTTTTTAAATATTTTAACATTATTTTGATGTCGAAACACTTTTTATTTTTTACAAACTGAACATTTTTTATTTTGTTTTCTTTCGACATTCTTTTTTTTGTTTTTGCTTAATTTGTATTGAACAAGTAGGGCTGCAATTTTTGGTATTAAAAAAAAATAATGAAATTTAGAATAAAAAATTGTTTATAGATTTTAATTATCCTAAAATCAAGTAAAACTCATTCTATGCCTTAAAATATGGATTTCTCAAGAAAATTTCTTAAAATTACGGAGAAAATCTTGAAGAAAATTTTCGTCCCATCATATCATACTTTTTTGTGCAACTGTTTGTATTCATTAAGAAAAGTAAAAGCTCTTTTTAGGCTTACCAATAGACTATTACTGACCCGTACTATTGACAGGTCCCAGGTGTACTTTGACGTTTCGTTGACTTTCTAGGTATTTATTTATTCTATGGTTTAATATACGATAGGTTGTTCACAGCAGTGCTATTTGACCTCAAATATTACTTTAGGATTTAGGACTTTAGCAGACATAGTGAATTGGCTATATATAATACAAAATATTTTTGATTTAAATTTCATTGGGATCAAGGCGAATTCATTACAGGTGGTGGTAAGAATACAACAAATACAACATGACAAAATGAAACCCCATGTTGTTTTTGTAGGTTTGCTTACATTTTGTCAAATTTTTGTTCGTTAAATTTCCAGGCGAATTCATCAGCTGGGCTCTTGATACCACTTTCATTATTACACTATGATTGGGATCAAATTTTGATGCCACCAACAATAAATTTTTATTACCTTTCCAATGACACCAAGCCTATATCTAGGAAACCAGGTCGCGCCGACCAAAATTTATTCTCCGACCCACAATAAAAAGTTCTATTAGCCCTAGAAATTTGGGCTCAATATCTGCGGCTTGTAAACTCCCTATCAGAAAAAAATTTTAAAAATTGTTGCTGTTCACCTGAACAAGACTTGTTCCAACGACATAAATAACAAAGGTATCTTTAACAGTAGTGTATGAAAATGCGGAAAAAAACTTAATTTACCTTAGGATTATCATCAGGTAGACCATCAGCTAATAATCTACGCATAACATCAGCAAATATTTTTTCAGCTTTTTTGAATTGTTCTCTTTCCATGGCTAAATTAGCCATTAGGTCATATACATATGTAATCCCATCTTTATTTTGTAAATCTTGAGCCATTCTCAAAGCCAAGTGTAGCATTTGTTCAGCTCTATCATATTGTTCTCTTTGAATGCATAAAACCGATCGCTTTATAGTTGTAATTAACTTATCTTCTGGCACTTCTTCATCACTTTTAAATAAACCAAAAAAACTAAGAGAAGTAATGAACAACACATTTTTATAGGAATTTTCCACTTTTAAATAAGTACGTTTGTAAAATTTCTCCCCGTTATTGGTAACATTTCTAAGGAACTCAATTTTGGCCAATCTGAAAATTTTCAAAAAACTCAATGAAGTCCTGGGAGAGCGAAATAAAATATAGCTCATATTTTGTTCACAAAATAACAACAAATTTACTAGTGACGTAATAAATTGAAGATATTTAAGTTTTTTTTATGAGTAAGCAAATCAAACCATGGTTATTTAATCGATGTGAAGAAATCACACTTTTTTTATGGTTGCATAAAATAGCATACTTTTGGTACTATTTTTTAATAGTATCTATATAAAAAATGTTTTATCTTAACCACCCTGTTTCAAAATGAAGTATGTAAACAAAGATTGGAAAAAATTAACTAATTTCCAAAGTGAATTAAATAAATGTTTTTACTTAAGTTTTTTACTTTAAGACAAAATTCTATTTAAATAAATATTTAAAGTGTCTAGTATCTAATTATTTATTGTTTTTTATTATACGTTTTAATATAATAAAGTGGTGTTATATTTTACCTTAATATCTTGGTGTTTATATTCATAAAAATATAGGTTATAAAGAGAATCTGAACAAAAAAACGATTCCGTGTACATATACAGGGTCTAGGGGCATCGATAAAGGACGATAATGTGATTATTTTATGCTATAAAACACTCTTAAAAAGACTTGGGGTCTATTGCTATAGACTGGCAAATTTTCGAAAATTAAAAGTTTAATATACTATTTCAAGTGTGAATTCGTATTCCCAGACAAAAATCATTAACGATTCCGTGTGCATCCACAGGGCTAGGGGAAATCGGCAGAAAATAGTACTGTGATTCTTTTAAGTTATTATTAAACCCTGGAAAGACATGGGATCCCTAGTTATAGACCGGCAAATTTTTTAAAATCCAAAAAAAAAATCTAAAAGTGAAATCGTTTTTGAACACAAAAATCAAAAACGATTCCGTGTGCATCTACAGCGCTAAGGGAATCGACAGAAAACACTCCTAGAAAGACTTGAGGTCCCTGGTTATAGAACGACAAACTTTTTAAAATCCAAAAAAAAAATCTAAAAGTGAAATCGTATATGACCACATAAATCAAAAACGATTACTTGTGTATCTGCAGGGTTAGGAGGAATCAACAGTACTGCGATTCTTTTAAGGTATAATACACTTCTGGAAAGACTTGAGGCCAAGACTTGGTTATAGACCAACAAACTTTGGGTAAATTTAGAAACTTTGAACATAATTTTTCACATGGTTGATAATTATCATGAAATAATACCAAAGAAAAAGACTACTGGAGGGGCTGAGAAATATTTTTATTACACAAAGAAATATTTCTATAAAAATTTATTTTTACAAAATATCTATTTATTCATACTAAACAAAATCTATTCTTTGAAGAGCGTTGTTTTTGTGCACACAATCTTCTGTTATTTTTACAACAAAATATTTGAGCCCTTTCAGTAGGGTTTCCCGTTGGTATTATTCCATAATGGATGGAATGAAATGAGAAAAGAATGAAGGAAAAAACATTGAAAGAAAATAATAATGGAGAAAACAAACTTTGTAATAAAATTTGTAAACAATTACACAGGTCAACAGCAAAAATGTGCTCGAGTAACCACTATATACATTTGAAGTATCATGGCTACCTTTGTACAAAAATGGTAAAATTTTTAAATTCTATGGCAAGATTTTTTTTTTAATTTTTTTTTTTTTAAATTGCAATTTTTTTTAGACGTTTCTTTAAATAATTAATGATAACTCAAAAGCTACTAGTCCGATATTATTAAAATAAAATCAGAAAAATTAAGATTTACATAGACTTTAATTCGTCTATATATCAATCGGATCAATAGTATCGGAGTTATAATTAAAAACTTAAGAAAAAAATATATTTTTTTCATAAAAATGGCAAAAATTTTCATTTTAAAAAAATCATGAAAAATCGAAAACGGCAAAAGACTTCCAGATTTATTATTTTATCGCATAGCGACATATAACAGCAACAAAATGAGATATCGACCATGAAAATCGATTGATTTTTTTTTATTTATTCACAATTTAGTGAATTCGCTCATTTTCACAAAATTTTAGTTTTTTGCTTGATATACGCATTATAGCGGGTTTTCAAATGTATGAAAAAAATAAATTTTCCAATTTCAATGGGTGCACGTCGGATTATTGTGAGATTTGGTGAGAAACTTCCACCCACAAAATTTTAGTCGAATTGGACAACGTTAACACGTAGCGCATAGGCCCCAAATCTGAAAAATAGCGTTTAAATCGAAAAAAATTGTCAAATTTTCAGTTTTTGCAAAATTAAAGCTATTTGTTATCCCTTTTGCAAAAAAGTGGATCCTGGTCCTTAGGGCAAACACAATGAGATTTCTAATAAGCTACATATCTTTAAAATCGGTTAAACAGTTTTTGAGTTACTACAATTTGCACTGGCAATCCTTGAGAACTTGCCGAAGGCAATTGACCAAAAAATGTGACTAAGTCAAATCGATGGAATAGATCGAAAATGCATTTCATTGTTTTATTCATGTATTTTATTTTATTTTATATTTTATTATTTAAATTTATAACAACTTATAAAATAAGGAAATAAATAAATATTATAAACTACAAACTTTGGAATTTTCTTTTATGACATTTTCTATTATTGAATAACGAAGTGTTGCTCTGAATACTCCAGCAAAAATCTGCCATCATCCCAGCGACCCTGGTATCTTTCCTCCATTGTCAGAATATCTTGGTGAAATCGTTCACCCTGTTTCTCACTTAAGTCTCCTAGATTTTCAGGAAAACGATCTAAGTGACTGTCAAGGTAATGTAACTTGATGCTCATGTTGCATCCAAGATTCTGGAAGTGAGTTAACATCTCTTCAACGTGCGCAACATAACCATCATCCTTGTTATTTCCTAAGAAATGTTGAATAACCCATGCAAACGAATCCCATGCATTTTTCTCAATTTCTGACATTGAACTGAGAAAATCATTATCTTTGACCAATTTGCGAATTTGTGGGCCGTCAAATATTCCTGCTCTCAGCCTTCAATACTGTATTTCCACAGTAACACGTGTCCCACAGAAATACGTGTTTTGCCCAAAACAGTATTTCGCGTACTTATTTTGCCATACATTTCTCATTCATCCAAGACACTTTGGCAGTAACTGGATATTGTATAGTGGTTTCAAAAGCATCGAATTTTTTATTTTGTTGCGTTGTGTAATAGGAAGGTATCCGTCAATTTTAGCGAAATTTTATATTTTATTGTTGACATGTATATTGTAAGTTAAAAAATAAAAAAATTTAAACTAAGTAAAATGTTTTTGTAAATTGTCTTCGGCAAGTCCTCAATGACATGTAATGGCCAGTGAAAATTGTAACAACTCGAAAACTCTTTAACCGATTTTAAAGGCATGTAGCTTATTGGAAAAACCATTGCCTTTGCACGAAGAACTAGAATCCACTTTTTTGCAAAAGGGGGAATAAATAGCTTTAATTTTGCAAAAACTGAAAATTTGTCAATTTTTTTCGATTTAAACGCTATTTTTCAGATTTGGGGCCTATGCGCTACGTGTTAACGTTGTCCAATTCGAATAAAATTTTGTGGGTGGAAGTTTCTCACCAAATCTCACAATAATCCGACATGCACCCCTTGAAATTGGAAAATTTATCTTTTCATACATTTGAATACCCGCTATAATGCGTATATCAAGCAAAAAACTAAAATTTTGTGAAAATGATCGAATTCACTAAATTGTGAATAAATTCGAAAAAAATCAATCGATTTTTATGGTCAATTCCTCATTTTGTTGCTATTATATGTCGCTATGCGATAAAATAATAAATCTGGAAGTTTTTTGCCGTTTTCGATTTTTCATGATTTTTTTAAAACGAAAATTTTTGCCATTTTTATGAAATAAATATATTTTTTTCTTAAGTTTTTTATTATAACTCCCATACTATTGATCCGATTGAAACGCGAAATATAGACGAATTAAAGGTTATGTAAATCTTAATTTTTCTGATTTTATTTTATTAATATCGGACTAGTAGTTTTTGAGTTATCATTAATTATTTAAAGAAACGTCTAAAAAAAATTGCAATTTAAAAATTTTTTTTTAAAAATCTTGCCATAGAATTTAAAAATTTTACCATTTTTGTACAAAGGTAGTCATGATACATCAAAATTGTATAGTGGTTTTAAGAGCACATGAAATTTTTTTTATTTTGTTGTGCTGTGTTATTGGAAAAAAATACCGGATTTCCAAAGGGATTTTAATAAGATTTTTTAAATAACTTAAAGAAAAAATTAGTGTAAAAGAATATTCAAAATATTAGATATCAAGTTAAATATTGTTTTATTTTGTTACTTTTAATTTTAATATAATAAAGTGCTGTGGAAGTTTGCCATTATATTTTGGCATTTTCTTCCATAAAAACAAAGTTGTTGCTTGTGCTCATTATGGTGTAGGTGGATTTCATTCATCACGGATAAAAACCCCCTTTGGAAAACTTTTAATTCTTTTCTAATCATTGTTTACAAATTTTATTAAAAAAGTTATTTTCTCCTTTATTATTTTCTTTCAATGTTTTTTCCTTCTTTCTTTTCTCATTTCATTCCATCCATTATGTATTTTCTTCTTTCTTTGTTTTCTCTTTTCATCCGTCATGGAATAATACCAAAGGGAAGCCCTACTAGGGGGGCTCGATGTTTAATTTTGTATATATTGTTACGTTTTTCCTTTAAAAACGTGGAAGGAATTCTTTTTGCAAACAACCGTAATTAAATTAAAACACTTGTAGTATGTAGTTTTACAAAGCAATACTTTTATTAAGTTTAGAGGCTATCACTTTCACAAATACTGTAAACAAACTTCACAAAACTGCTTTACAAATACTCTTAGTCACACTGTTCTCTTTATACGAGTCTTAATTAAAACTGTTCCCACAATACTCGTCCATCTGCCTTATATAGAAGAGAAGAGAGTTTCTAGCATTTTCTGCAGACGTAAACAAAGAGTTGATTACACTAATGTTGCTTACGAATGTTCATGTATATTCCACTACATTCTCACATGATCAAGAACACTCTCACACATACGTTGTACAAATAGATTATTTGAAGTTAAAAGTAACAGAGAGAGAGAGAATGTAAATAAAAGAGAAACATGTTGCTATACTCTTTACTGTACATAAGAGAGACATGTTGCTCTGCTTATAGGCACAAACAGAACAACAACAAGTAAGAAAGTGCTAGAGTCGGTCAAGCCCGACCATACGATACCCTTCACCACTAAGGTCAAAGGTGTTATTTTTCCTATATAAAGACAAATATTTGCAAAATTTTGCCATCATACAAACATTTTCTCAAAACTTATATATTTAAGCTGTTTCCGTCATTTGGACTTATATGAGAGCTAGGGTCAAATGTGGACCGATTATCTCGAAATTTGGCAAATTGATTACAGCTGTTACAAAACTTATGTATGCCAAAAATAAACTAAAAATTCTGATTATCTTTAGATTTACGAGCGTTTTAAAGATTTTGGTCTCATTTAGTGCGTTTTTATAGAAGAGTTTGTATGGGAGCTATGGTCAAATGTGGACCGAAATTTGGTACAGTGATTTTAGTTTACATAAGCTGTATTTGTTTTAAATTTCATGAAAAAATATTGATATTTGTAGCCAACACATCAATTCCGGGAAGTGGGACCTATGGGAGGTACCATAAATAATGGACCGATTTTGACGAATTTCAATAGCCATGGTCCCATTGTCAAAGAAATGATCTGTGCCAAATTTCATCAAATTATTTTTAGAATTGCGACCTGTAGTTTGATTACAAGGTTTACATGGGGGTCCAGCCAGCCAGCCGTCCAGCCAGCCAGACGGACGGACATCGCTAAATGGACTCAGAAAGTGATTCTAAGCCTATTGGTATACTAAAAGGTGGGTCTAAGACAAATATTTCTATGCGTTACATAGACAAATATTTCTATGCGTTACATAGACAAATATTTCTATGCGTTACATACATCATCACAAACTTATAATACCCTTTCCACCTATGGTGGTGAAGGGTATAACAACGTCAACAGAAACATTCTAGAAAACTAGGGGAAGAATTAAAAGTAGTGAACTTTGCACAATGGGGCGGATAACTTAAAAATTCGTGACAATATATTTTAGCAAACTTTTAACGATATAAAAAAGTTTATTTTATAGTTAAACGTTTATTTTGATTATAATCCAAGATAGGCAACCCTATCGCCGTGGTATAGCAGGTTAGTCATCCGCCTAGCATACTAGAGGTCCCAAGTGCAATCCCCGGCCAGATCCACTTGAAAACAATGAATTTTCAAAAAAGCGGCGGGTCACCTCATAACTCAGCTAGCCACTAGTTATTGAGTATCAGGCTATATAAAACTTCTCCAACTAATGCATTTGCAGTTCGGAGCCGGCATTAAAACGTAGGTCCCTTCAATGAGTCTAAAAATAGAATCGGATGCATCATTGTCTGAGAGAAGTACCCCTTGTTCTAATTGGAATGCTGTCGGGGAATTATATTATAAATAGGCAACCCATACTACCGGTAGCCGCAGACTATTTGAAATTTTCTTTAATATCATGATCGTTAATGAAACTCGTGGAAATGAGTATTAAAAGCATTTGCCTGAGATTTGGATTATAACAAAGTCGGTTGGTGCCGATTTGTTAAAGAAAATACAAAAACAAAAAATATACAAGAAACAAAATCAAAATGCAATTTACAGCAACAATCAATACGGTTCGAGAGAACAAAGAGATATAATCTCGAACTTTGTTGCCAAGACACTATTATTTTGTAAACATTGTTTAAAGGAAATTTTTCAATTTTTTAAAAATGTTCTTTTTATCGAGCTCTCTAACATAAAATTCTTGGTTTAAATAAAATTAATTTCTTTCAACGAAAATTTTTCTATCGAAAAATATTTTTATCGAACATTTTTATATAGAAAAATATATTTATCGAAAATTTTTCAAGAGAAAAATATTTTTATAGAAAAGTTTTCTATTTAAAAAAAAATAATTAACGAAAATTTTTCTATAAAATAATAAAAATTTTTCTACAGAAAAATATTTTTATCGAAAATATTTTTATTGAAAATTTTTCTATAGAAAAATATTTTTATCGAATATTTTTATGTAGAAAAATATTTTTATCAAACATTTTTTTATAGAAAAATATTTTTATCGAAAATTTTTCTATAGAAAAATATTTTTATCGAAAATTTTTCTATAGAGAAATATTTTTATCGAAAATTTTTCTAGAGAAAAATATATTTATAGAAAATTTTTCTATAGAAAAATATTTTTATCGAAAATTTTTTTATAGAAAAATATTTTTATCGAAAATTTGTCTATAGAAAAATATTTTTATCGAAAATTTTTCTATAGAAAAATATTTTTATCGAATATTTTTCTATAGAAAAATATTTTTATCGGAAATTTTTCTATAGAAAAATATTTTTATCGAAAATTTTCTATAGAAAAATATTTTTATCGAAAATTTTATATTGATCGAAAATTTTTCTGCAGGAAAATGTTTTTATGAAAAAGTTTCTGTAAAAAAAATATTTTTATCTAAAAAATGTAAGACTGTTTAATATTAATAAAAATATAAGACTGTTTAATATTTGTATTTAATTCTATTTCAAAAAATATTCCAATTAAGATACATTTATTTTAAAAAGTAAATTTTTGAAAAATTCCTTCAAAAAGTTAATTTTTGAAAAATTACTTTTAAAGTAAATTTTTGAAAAATTTCCTTTAAAAAGTAAATTATTAAAAAATTTCCTTTAAAAAGTAAATTTCCAATAAAAAGTAAATTTTTTGCAAACATTTTTGATAAAAATATTTTTTTGTAGAAAAATTATTGATAAACATTAGAACTTTATTTAAAAAGTTTTACTGTAGTTTATTGCACTAAGAATCCCAATTTATTACAATTATTTATTATTGTAATAAATAGTTTTTGATAAAACCAAAAAATGTTGGTGGGGAAACCTTTCCTCGACGCGTTTCGATGGTTGGTTAGACCATTTATTAGAACTTTATTTTGAAAAATATGCAAATTTTGTTTAAAAGTATAAAAAACTGCAACTCTGTCCACGTTTGTTCTGTTCTCTATACCACTAATTTTAATGGATTTATTATTAAAATAATGTTGACAAAAAATACGTTCTTCAAAGAATAAATTATAATGAAAAATAAATTTTTAAGAAATAAATATTTCTTTTGGTAACAAACATATTTTTCGAAAGAAAATCTATTTTGTACCAAAAAAATTAATTTTATACAAAAGTCTTTGTTTTAATGCATCTAATATGTTTGTTACTGAAGAAAACTGTTTTATTTCATATTAAACATTTTTACTAAAAATAAAAATACATTAAAAACATCAAACATTTTATTTCGTTAAAATTATACCTAGCTTAACAATGAAATAAAATGATAATACTTCGAGCCCCTCTAGTAGTCCTTTTTTTGTATTATTTCATGACGAACGAAGTGAAACAGAGAAGAAGAAAAACAGTGAAGTAATTATCAACCATGTAAAAAATTAAAAAAGTTTCTAAATTTACCTAAAGTTTGTTGGTCTAAAACCAGGGACCTCAAGTCTTTTCAGGAGTGTGTTATACCTTAAAAGAATTGCAGACCTCTATCGATTCCCCCTAGCCCTGTATACGAGTTTACCGGTCTATAACCAGAAGTCTATTATAAATTAAAAGAATCACAGTACTGTCCTCTGTTAATTCCCCTAGCCCTGTAGATGTACACGGCAAATACGATTTCACTTTTAGAATTTTTTTTTTTTTTTTTTGGATTTTAAAAAGATTGCCGGTCTATAACCAGGGACCTCAAGTCTTTCCAGGTGTATTATACCTTAAAAGAATCGCAGTACTGTCCTCTGTTGATTCCTCCTAGCCCTGTCTATTTGATTTTTGTCGGGGAATACGAATTCACCCTTAGAATAGTGTTATTAAACTTTTAATTTTCGAAAATTTGCCTGTCTATAACAATAGACCCAAGTCTTTCTAGGAGATGTTTATAGCTTAAAAAATCATATTGTCGTCCTCTATCGATACCTCTATTCGCTGTATATGTACAAGGAATCGTTTTTGATTTTTTTTGTTCAAATTCTCTTTATAACCTATATTTTTATGAATGAAAACACCAATATATTATGGTAAAATATAACACAACTTTATTATATTAAAACGTATAAAAAAATAAAAAAAAACCTAAATAATTTGATATTAGACACTTTAAATATTTATTTAAATAGAATTTTGTCCAAAATTAAGTTAAAATACTTATTTAATTCACTTTGGAAATTAGTTAATTTTTTTACAATCTTTGCTTACATACTTCATATTGATACAGGGTGGTTCAGATAAAAGAAAAAAAGTTTGTTTTCCCCTGTTTGTTTTTTTCTCATCGATTAAAAAGAGCTTTTACTTTTCTTAATGAATAATGTGATGAAAAGTTTCTTCAAGATTTTTTCCGTAATTTTAAGACGCGCGTGAAGAAATCACACTTTTTTATCACACTTTTTTAATGTTATTGTGAATGGTTGCAAAAAGGGAAAAATGAAAAAAAAGTACTATTTTACCAATTTTTGCAACCGAAAATCGTATAGGGGATCACAAAAAACTGTGTACTTACTTTTTTAAGAATATGATACTGAAAATGAAGAACATTTATTTAATATATAAATAGATGAAACCCATCAGAAAAATAATTTTTTGTAATAAAATTTCGTCTTAACATAATTATACAGTTGTTACTGTTTTTAAATTAGCTTTAAGTGGGTATAGAATACAAAAGTTAATGTATATAGTTTGCTGATCCCTTGATTCAGAATAGCTAGCGGTGCGAAAAATTTAATGATGCAATTATGTGGACAATTATTGTCTAAATCCGACTATGCGGTACTTTTGAGAAATTAGCCGATTTTAGGGTATCCCCTATTATATATTATACTATATAAAAAGTATGATGATCCGTAAAATCTGAACCGATCCCGGTGCGAAAAATTTGATAACGGTTTTATATGGACATTAACTGTCTAAATCCGACTATGCGATTGTCACTTTCGAGAAATTAGCCGATTTCAGGGTATCCCCTATTATATATTATACTATATAAAAAGTATGATGATCCGTAAAATCTGAACCGATCCCGGTGCGAAAAATTTGATAATGGTTTTATATGGACATTAACTGTCTAAATCCGACTAGCCGGTTGTCACTTTCGAGAAATTAGCCGATTTCAGGGTATCCCCTATTATATATTATACTATATAAAAAGTATGATGATCCGTAAAATCTGAACCGATCCCGGTGCGAAAAATTTGATAATGGTTTTATATGGACATTTACTGTCTAAATCCGACTAGCCGGTTGTCACTTTCGAGAAATTAGCCGATTTCAGGGTATCCCCTATTATATATTATACTATATAAAAAGTATGATGATCCGTAAAATCTGAACCGATCCCGGTGCGAAAAATTTGATAATGGTTTTATATGGACATTAACTGTCTAAATCCGACTAGCCGGTTGTCACTTTCGAGAAATTAGCCGATTTCAGGGTATCCCCTATTATATATTATACTATATAAAAAGTATGATGATCCGTAAAATCTGAACCGATCCCGGTGCGAAAAATTTGATAATGGTTTTATATGGACATTAACTGTCTAAATTCGACTATGCGATTGTCACTTTCGAGAAATTAGCCGATTTCAGGGTATCCCCTATTATATATTATACTATATAAAAAGTATGATGATCCGTAAAATCTGAACCGATCCCGGTGCGAAAAATTTGATAATGGTTTTATATGGACATTTACTGTCTAAATCCGACTAGCCGGTTGTCACTTTCGAGAAATTAGCCGATTTCAGGGTATCCCCTATTATATATTATATTGGTATACTACTATATAAAAATTATGATGATCCGATTTCAGGGTAATCCCCACAGTATATAATATATAACATTAGTATATTACCGTATATATAGTTTATTGATTCCTGAAACCGGAACAGTTTGTAATGCCATAGATTAAATTAAGATGTTTCGTATACAAATATTGTGTCAATTCGACTAAGTAGTCGTCATTTAAAAAAACTGATTTCAATGTATCCCTTATTATATGTAATATAAGTATAGGTTTCTTTACTTTCTGGTTGAGTTCCTGCAAATAGGAATATATTTTTCTCTTCCAAACAGCAAAACTTACACGAAGTAGGGAAACACAAAATAGCAAAATAAATGTCCACAATTGATTTAACCCGTAAATGTTTTCAAAACCTCAACATTTTAGTTTTTCTATATTTTTTAATTTTAATAACAATTTTTCAAAATTTTTTTTTTTTTTGTTTTTAATCGTTAAATATTTTTTTTGACAATTTTAAAATGTTTACCAGAAAAAATTGTTCTGGCAAAACATGTAAGTTATTGTTAAGAGAAAATTTTTCAAAAATTGGTTCTCAATTACATTTTTGTCAGTACAGGAACACTTAATTGATAATATCTGATTAAAACTTGTACAATATTGTACATTATATATATTGTTTAGACATGTAAACTTCTTTTAAACAAATGTATTTGTTGCTTATATGTTAACATCAAAAATCTAACTCCTCTAAAAGTCCAAAAACTATTAATATACCAAAATATCTGTTTATACCATAAAATAAAAAGCTGTAATATAACAAAAATAAAAAGTGTTTTTTTTAATTAAGTGATTAACTTCCTTTTTCTGTAAGTGTAGTACCTAAAGAAAATTTTCAAGATCTGGTATCTCCACTAAACAGATGACAAGAACACAGAGTTGCTTTAGGACAAAACATAGTGTTGCATTAAATAATTCATATTGTTACAATATACGAATTGTTTTACACTATTTGGAGTGAACCTTCGTAGAAATAAAAGAAGTTATCCTATAAAAAAAATTTTCTATAGAAATATTTTTTATGGAAAATTTTACTATTGAAATATTTTTTATCAAAAATTTTTTTGAAGAAAAACATTTTAATCGACAATTTTTCTATTAAAAAAATTTTTTAATAGAAAAGCTTTTATTAAAAATTTTTCTAAAGAAAAATATTTTTAAAATATTTCTATAGAAAAAATAAATTGTATAGAAAAATATTCGATAAGAAATTTTTTCTTCAGAAAAATGAAAAAAAAAAATTAGAAAAATGTTAAAAAACAAAATTTTCTATAAAAAAATTTTCAATAAAACAATTTTTCTATAGAAAAATTTTCAATAAAAAAATTTTTCTATAGAAAAATTTTTAATAAAAAAATTTTTCTATAGAAAAATTTTTAATAAAAAAATTTTTCTATAGAAAAATTTTCAATAAAAAAATTTGTCTATAGAAAAATTTCCAAAAAAAACTTTTTCTATAGAAAAATTTTCAATAAAAAAATTTTTCTATAGAAAAATTTTCAATAAAAAAATTTTTCCATAGAAAAATTTTCAATAAAAAATTTTTTCTATAGAAAAATTTTTTTATTGGAAATTTTTCTATAGAAAAATTTTTTTATTGAAAATTTTTCTATAGAAAAAGTTTTTTTTGGAAATTTTTCTATAGAAAAATTTTTTTATTAAAAATTTTTCTATAGAAAAATTTTTTTATTGAAAATTTTTCTATAGAAAAATTTTTTTATTGAAAATTTTTCTATAGAAAAATTTTTTTATTGAAAATTTTTCTATAGAAAAAGTTTTTTTTGGAAATTTTTCTATAGAAAAATTTTTTTATTGAAAATTTTTCTATAGAAAATTTTTTTTATTGAAAATTTTTCTATAGAAAAATTTTTTTATTGAAAATTTTTCTATAGAAAAATTTTTTTATTGAAAATTTTTCTATAGAAAAATTTTTTTATTGAAAATTTTTCTATAGAAAAATTTTGTTATTGAAAATTTTTTTTATTGAAAATTTTTCTATAGAAAAATTTTTTTATTGAAAATTTTTCTATAGAAAAATTTTTTTATTGAAAATTTTTCTATAGAAAAAGTTTTTTTTGGAAATTTTT
This sequence comes from Stomorhina lunata, assembly GCA_933228675.1. Classification (NCBI taxonomy): domain Eukaryota; kingdom Metazoa; phylum Arthropoda; class Insecta; order Diptera; family Rhiniidae; genus Stomorhina; species Stomorhina lunata. The sequence continues at coordinate 49,514,255 of OW121741.1, read as the reverse complement.
CTATAGAAAAATTTTTTTATTGAAAATTTTTCTATAGAAAAATTTTTTTATTGAAAATTTTTCTATAGAAAAATTTTTTTATTGAAAATTTTTCTATAGAAAAATTTTTTTATTGAAAATTTTTCTATAGAAAAATTTTTTTATTGAAAATTTTTCTGTAGAAAAATTTTTTTATTGAAAATTTTTCTATAGAAAAATTTTTTTATTGAAAATTTTTCTATAGAAAAATTTTTTTATTGAAAATTTTTCTATAGAAAAATTTTTTTATTGAAAATTTTTCTATAGAAAAAATTTTTTATTGAAAATTTTTCTATAGAAAAAGTTTTTTTTGGAAATTTTTCTATAGAAAAATTTTTTTATTGAAAATTTTTCTATAGAAAAATTTTTTTATTGAAAATTTTTCTATAGAAAAATTTTTTTATTGAAAATTTTTCTATAGAAAAATTTTTTTTCTATAGAAAAATTTCCAAAAAAACGTTTTCTTTGGAAAAATTTTCAATAAAAAAATTTTTTTATAGAAAAATTTTCAATAAAAAAATTTTCTATAGAAAAATTTTCAATAAATTTTTCTTTACAAAAATTTTCAATAAAAAAATTTTTCTATAGAAAAATTTTCAATAAAAAATTTTTTCTATACAAAAGAAGACATTCTATACAAAAGAAGACATTAATGTCAATAAATAAATTTAATTTAATTATTCCAAAAGAATTTTATTTTTTTTAAAATTATTATTATTTGAATCATAAAAAAATTTTATTTTATTTTTCTTCGGGTGGGGTTTTGTCTGCGTCTTGGGAAGTGGTTTGCTTATCTGGTGCATCTTGCGGAGGGGCTGGTGCATCTTGCAGAGGGGCTGGTGCGTCTTGAAGAGGGGCTGGTGCGTCTTGGGGAGAGGTTTGCTGGGGTTCAACAGCTGGACCATACATCGAATAATACCACTGGGCGTATCTATGTGGTGGTGGGGGGTGGTCGCCAAACCCAGTGGGTACGGTCCAGTTATTCTGAAAAATAAGATTCGGAAATTTAACAAACATATAAATATAGTTACGCCTTTTTGTATTTCGCGTTACGATATGTGTATTTACACATATCGTCACCTAAAATGCAAAAGGGCGTAACAACAAAAGATGAATATGAAAATCGCAGACTAGAAATTTAAAAAATGAGAAATGAAAAATTAACCGACATTGAAAACGCACGTTCTGTACCTCGTTTCTGTATTTCTCGCATCGAGTAATTTCTCACATCGAACAGTGAAAATATGCGAAAAGCAGTGTAAGTTGAAACTATTAGTTGGCAACACATATTACTTTTTTAACAATTTCACTGTTCGATGTGAGAAATTACTCGATGCGAGAAATACAGAAACTAGGCACTGGTCTCAGCTTACTGCTTTTTATAAATATGTACCATTCATCTACCCAAATTATGTAAAAAATGTACTTTTTCACGTGTTGTTACGCCCTTTTTTCATTTTAGGTGACGATATATATATATATGTATTTATATACGTAACTACACTTCATATATATTCCCAAAAACCTACCTGTTGTCCTCTTTGACCACGTCCTCGACCACGACCACGACCACGTCCTCGACCACTTCCTCGACCACGTCCTCGGCCACGACCATGTCCACCTCCACGTTCACTGCCACCGTCACTTCTCCCACCAGAAGCAGGAATTTGTCCTATCAGCCGCAGCAACAAATAACCAACCACAAATAACTGATACCATCCAGAAAGAAACCTTGAAAGTGGTAATATCACTAAGTTTGGCAATTTCACCCGAAGGATTATTATTGCGCTGCAATATACGTTCAGCTCATTTATCCATCCAGCCTTAAAGTAAAATTAAGAAATATTATTACCTTTTTAGTCCAGCAAGAATACAAAAAATTTCTTTACTCACCTAATATAAGAGCACAAATAATGACATGACACAAGTTGCGGATGCAAGCAACAGTACCACACCGATAGCCCTATGGTCGGGATAATATTTTGTTACATAATTGTAGATGGGCTGCATAACCCAAAAATTAACCGTACTACCAAAACGGGCCACTGACAACTGCAAACCGAATACCATATTCAGTTCCTTACCTTTAAACCACAACACGGCATAATTGTTTTGTGCAACAGCCAACGACTCAGCTCCAATACCGAATATAAAACGTCCCACTATCATAATCCAAAAGGTTCCCAATATACCTCCAGATGCAAAAAGTAATTGACCAATCAATAGTATGAACAAATAGATAATGGTACCCAAACGTATGCCAAAAACACTGTCAATTAGAAAACCTCCCAAAAAACATAGAACGACATTTGGCCAAGAGTAAATGGAATATATAAGAGTAAACTCAGTGGTGGTTAAGTTTAAGTCTTTCTTGAAAACTTCTTGCAAGGCGCCGGGATTGTCATAGCAAAAGTAGGAACCTAAACGAAGTGGCGAGAAAATATAAACAATTTGATTATAAGCACCTTAGAAATTTGCTTACTGAATTAAATGTTCATTTACAACTATTCGCATTTATTTTTTTTTTTAACACACAATTAAATTTTTAAGCCTAAGACTACATACAACCAAAAAGGTATTATAAAAATCTTCTTTGTCTTTTGCCTTTTTTCTTTCTTTCTGTCACTTTTCATGATGGCGGCTTTTTTTTAATGATATTGCCATATTATTTTAGATGAGGAACAATGAAAATGAAATTCATCCAATCGGTACACTGCGAAAATGCCACTTTTACGGTACACTATAAATAATTTCAAATATACAAAATAATACATATAATTAATATAAGTTAATTTAACATAATATAAAATGCTTAATAAAAAGATTATTAAAACTTTTTGTAATCATAGACAAATTAAAGGAAATGTACTTTGTTTTTTTTTTTTAATTATCAAATTTAGTTTTCCTTGTGTTAAATTAGTATATGGCTTATATGACACCTTTTTATAGAAAATAATTATTATTTACAATGATACTTTTAGTATAGTTCTTTTGTCAATGATTGAATAACATAATGGATATCATATCTTTTCTTTCAAATGTGCTGTAGATAAAAAAACCAAACGGGAGGGAATTGTAGTATTTTTTTAATTTAATTCATTTATACTATTTGCAGTTATATTTCCATAATTTTTTATCAAAAACATAATAGGGTTTTACATATTAACACTTTTAACAATATTTTTTTTAAATTATTATACAAAAAGCTCTTCTAATAATTTGTAAAATGCATGGTGTAAAACTATCCTATTTAATTTCTTAGTAACACGCAATTATTTGACGTTGAACACATTTATAAAAAAATAAGATTAATTTAGACCTCCAAATAATAACTCTGTACCAGCTGTTTATTTGAGCATGAAAAATACTACATTTTTTATAAATAGATACCTTTGGAAAAAAGTACCAAAAGTATACTATTTTATGCAACCCTGAAAAAAAGTGTGATAAAAAAGTGTGATTTCTTCACATCGATAATTTTAAGACATTTTCATGAGAAATTCAATTTTAAGACATAGAATGAGTTTTACGTCAAAAATACATTTAAAAGACGTCATCTTCATATAAGAAATGTCATTAAAATTTTTTTTTTGCTATTTTTATACCCTTCACCACCATAGGTGGAAAGGGTATTATATAGGGTTGCCAGTCAGGCTGGATTCGACTGGATTGTCCAGCTTTTTTAGTTCTTGTCCAGTGTCAAGCTAAATTTAAATTTGTCCAGCTGAAAGGTGAGAAATGAAATTGTTTGAATATTTTAAAGAAACTATTTTTATGAAAAAGAACGCAATAAAACATTTTGCACAAGTATATTTTTTTCTTTTTTACTTATGTTATTTATGCGTTGACTAATTGATTGATCATTTTGTTAAAAATTACTTTCTATAAAATTCTCCATTGTACTTACTTTACAAAAACCTCTTAAGGTCAAAGGCCGAGTATATTTTAAAATTCAATGCGCTTCAATCATGTGCTCTTATTCTTCAATTCTAGGTCAAGTTTTGAAAGATTTTTTTCTACTTGGTCTTTCCATCGAATTTTCGGACGTCCTCTTTTACGAGTTCATTCGGAATCGTTTTAGAATACTTTTGTTGCTGGAGTATTTTCATACATTCGCACAACATGTTCCAGCCAACGCTGCCGGTGCTGTTTGATGCGTTTTACTATGTCGATGTCAAAGTATAACTCATACAGCTTATTGTTCATTCAATGTCGATATTCAGAAGAATTTTCGTAGAATCTTCCTCTCAAAGACACCAAGAACAGCTTTGTCTGCTTGTGCAAGTGCCCATGGTTCACGGGTAGTATAAGCGTTTTGTAGAGCATAGTTAAAGTTCTTATAGAGAGAGCTTTATTTCTTATCTGCCTGCTTATGCCAAAATAGCATCTGTTGGCAAGTATGATTGTACTTTTGATTTCGAAACTTATGTCGTTATTTATGTTGACGGCGGTACCAAGGTAAACAAATTCTTTTACAACCTCGTAGCCATAGTTCTCAACGATCGCATGTGGTCCAATTCTTGAGGATTGCCCGCTTGTAAAAACCAGTAGTTTTTTTTTAATTCATTGACCCATTATATTATCATAGATTTCTTCTCGATACTTGAAAAGGCGGTAGTCAAATCGCGCAATGTTCGTCCCATGATGTCAATGTCATCGACAAACTCTAGTAGCATGTGTTTTTTGTTGAAAATTGTTTCAGATCTCGAACGATTTCATTTTCTTTCTATATCGCTGCGATTAATTACGGTATTCGCAATTCGGTTTAGCAAAAATTAAAAGATTCATCGAAGCAAATTACTAAAGCAACTATTTTATTATTAATGTCCAGCTAATTTTTGGGTTGTCAAGCTTTTTTTCCTTATGTCCAGCTTTTTCAGGATTTGTATCTGGCAACCCTAGTATTATAAGTTTGTGCTGATGTATATAACGCATAGAAATCTTTTAGTATACCAATAGGCTTAGAATCACTTTCTGAGTCGATTGTCCGATGTCCGTCCGTCCGTCCGTTCGTCTGGCTGGCTGGACCCCCATGTAAACCTTGTAATCAAACTACAGGTCGCAATTCTAAAGATAATTTGATGAAATTCGACACAAATCATTTTTTGATAATGGGACCATGGCTATTGAAATTCGTCAAAATCGGTCCATTATTTGTGGTACCTCCCATAGGTCCCACTTCCCGGAATTAAAAATTTGCCACAAAAATCAATATTTTTCATGAAATTTAAAACAAATACTGCTTATGTAAACTTAAATCACTGTACCAAATTTCGTTGAAATCGGTCCACTTTTGACCATAGCTCATATACAAAGTACCAAGTGATAGTGGACAAGATGACATGCCCGAACAAATCAAAATGAGGTTAGAATCACAATAAATGAAAAGTAATAAATCTGCGGGTGCCGATGGTTTGCCAGCAGAGCTTTTTAAGGCAGGAGGTGGGAGTTGATAATCACTTATGTCCCAGCTTAAAAAAACCATATAGTTAGAAGAACGTATGCCGGACGATTGGAGTCTCAGTGTTCTTTGTTCAGTCCACAAACAAATTAGATAAAACTGTATGTGCCAATTATAGAGGTATAAGTCTTCTTTCAAATGCATATAAGATAATATCGACCATATTGTGTGAAAGGTAAAAGGCCAAAGTTAACGAAATATTTGGAACCTAATAATGTGGCTTTAGACCGGGTAAATCTATCACTGGTCAGATCTTCACTTACCTCCTCGTGGTGTCACCTGGGTAGCTACCTTAACACCCGTTAAAGTAGTGAGCTAACAAGTGCCGCGTGTTCTCCCATAAGAACTATAAAAACATGGGTTTAGGACGTCGGGCTAGTAACCCACTCCTGGAAAAATCAGCTACTATGAAAAAGCAAATTTTAAAAATTAAAACGGCCCCCCCTAATGTTGACGACCATGGCAAACGTAAAAAGGATCATGATTTAAGGATCAGCACCTGGAACATCCGAACCCTTTACCCCTAGAACGTCATCCTTCGTCAAAATGACTACGGGAAATTTTATTTTCAAAATAAAACAAAAAAAGAGGTCTATAATATGTTAAGTTTTTATTAATAATTCAGAAATAAACAAATGAATTTCTTTAAAAATTTATTAAAAAGAGTCTATTAATACATAAGAAAACTATTTTGGTATCCATTTTTGCTCACGAAGAGTTTTATAGTCTGTTATCTTTTAAGATATTGAATACCACTGTATTCGTTACGAATACTTTGGGTATCTCTATTATTATTTTATTACCGATTATATTATATATATCTAGCACTAGCTTGAATTTTCTTGTTTCATCTTGTACTCAATCTTTCGAATAATAAGAACTGAATTTAACATTAAATAAATATATCTTTTATTGAAATACAACATTGGTGTCAGAAGTGGGATGAAATGAGTATGTCACCAGAACAGATGAATGCCATTGCGGGCATGCTGGCAGAAGCAATGAGAAGCGCGATGGCTGAAACTTCTTCGACAGCGTCGTCACCTGTGCCGGAGGCGGCTACAAAAACTCCTCAGTTCGGTATTGGCGAGTACAAGGAGAGCGATGGGACAACCGTAGCTGACTACTTCATTAGATTTGATTGAGCATTGGAGTTGTCAAAAGTAGCAGAGGGTAATTTTGCAAATTATGCTCGCGTGTAAATGGGTAGTCAATTAAATGCTGCGTTAAAAATTTTGGTAAGCCCCAGTGATCCAGTAGAGTTAACATATTCACAAATTAAGGATACACTTGTGAAGCATTTTGATGGTAAGCAAAATAAATATGCCGAAAGTGTAAAATTTAGAGCGTTAAAACAACAGCCGGGTGAGTCCATAGCTAATTTTTCGCTGAGACTAAGACAGGGAGCGGTTTTTTGTGAATATGGAGCTTTCTTAGACCGCATGCTAATTGAACAGTTGCTGTTGGGCTTAGAATCGTCACCCATATGTGATGAGCTAATTGTAAAAAAGCCCTCTACATTTTCCGAAGCTTATGAGCTAGCGTATAGTAGAGAACTTACACAGAGTGCAACAAAAGAGGTAAATTCACACGACGCGCCGCAGGTAGAACAGACTTGTAAACTGGGATTTGTCCCGGCAAAAATGAAGAAAACACCGGCATCACAAAGCACAACATGTTACAGCTGTGGCGGTAATCACATCAGGGCGGATTGTAAGTTTAAGAACTCAAAATGTTTCACGTGTAATAAGAAGGGCCACATAGCAAAAATGTGTCGTAGCAGAGCCAACCAGGTATCTATTAAAGAAGACGATGTCATGGAACATGTAAATCGAATTATTAAGGCTGTCAAGTCGGACTTAGGGGACCGTAAACTCCTAGAAGTGTTGATAAATGGTAAGTGCGTACAGATGGAGTTGGACACAGGAGCGCCGTGCAGTATCATCAGTAAGAAGAATTTGTGGGCTATAAAAAATAAATGGAATCTGATCAAAGCGAACAGAAGGTTTATAAGTTACACTGGTCACAAAATAAATTGTATTGGACGGGTTGTCGTACAAGCAACAATTGGAAAAACGAGACGTATGTTGAATCTGTATGTTGTGGAAGATGACCTAGACACTCTTTGCGGCCGTGAGTGGATAACACATTTTGCCCGCGATATTGATTTTAAGAATTTGTTTACACCACATGGAAGCGAGGATGGTGTAGATGATGATCGGCAATTTTCCTTAAATAAAATAGACAATATAGTGTCCAATGCATGTGTCCTTACTCCGAGTGAAAAGATGCAACTTCAACAAGTCGTTGAGCGGTTTGAAGGTGTTTTTGGCGAATCAGCCGGTAAGCTAGCAGGTCCGCCCGTGAAGGTACACATGAAACCAAATGCAGCTCCTGTTTTTGCTCGTGCACGAGAAGTACCATTGGCTTTAAGAGAGGCTTATGCTAAGGAAATAGATGCTAAAATTGCGGCGGGAATATATGAAAGGGTAGAGTATTCAGAGTGAGCGTCAACGACACATGTGGTTACAAAGAAAAACGGGTCGATACGTATTACTGGTAATTACAAACCCACAGTTAATAATCAAATGATTATAGATGAGCATCCAATACCGAAGGCGGAGGATTTGTTTAATAGAATGCAAGGCGCTACTATTTTTGCCCACCTAGATGTGACTGATGCATACACTCACCTTACCATAGATGATGAATTCGCTCACATTCTAACGTTGAATACACCAACACATGGCCTCATAAGACCAAAACGAGCTGTATATGGGGCATCGAATATCCCTGCAATTTGGCAGAGGAAAATGGAGTCAGTAATCCAAGGAATACCGAATCTTGTAAATTTCTTTGACGATTTTCTGATTTTTGCAAGAGACTTTAAAGAATTAATTGTCATTTTGGAAATTACTTTGAGTACAATGAAAAAGTGGGGTTTGAAGCTTAATCGGAAAAAGTGCATCTTTGCAGCCTCATCAGTCGAGTTTTTAGGCCATCTAATAGACGCGAAAGGTATACGCAAATCAACAAAGCATATTGAGGTGATTTCAAAAGCTCCAAAGCCATCTAATTTGGAAGAGCTGCAACTCTTTTTGGGTAAAGCGTCGTACTACGGTGCATTCATTCCTGACCTGTCTACAAGGGAGAGACCTCTTCGTGAAATGTTGAGAACGAAAAATTTTGTTTGGTCGGCAGATGCCGATAAAGCGTATAACAATATCAAAAATATTTTAATTTCGCCTCAGGTTCTGATGCCATATGACCCAGAATTGCCACTTCTGTTGGCTACTGATGCTAGCAGTACAGGTTTGGGGGCCGTTCTATCTCACCGGCTGGATAATGGTCAGGAGCGTCCAATAGCCTATGCCAGCCGAACTATGAGCCAGACAGAGCGGAGATATTCACAAATAGACAAAGAAGCGTTGGCCATTGTTTGGGTAGTCTAGAAGTTTTTCAAATATCTTTACGCTCGGCGATGGACTCTAATTACCGATAATAAGCGCCTGACTCAGATTCTACAACCCGATAAGACACTGCCGGTCTTGTGTATTTCACGTATGGCTAATTATGCCGACTTTTTAAGTAATTTTAACTACAATGTAGTGTACAAAACCTCAAAAGAAAACGGTAATGCTGACTATTTATCGCGTGTATGTACAAAACCTCAAAAGAAAACGGTAATGCTGACTATTTATCGCGTGTAGTACCGTGCAGTACAAAAATTCAGCAAATCAAGGGTAACGGTTCCACAGCCGTGGAATATGATGAATTCGACAACTTTATAATTAGGCAGATTGAGCAGCTGCCTATTAGAGCAAGTAAAATTGAGCAGCAAACCAAAAAAGATGAGGAACTAGGAAGAATAGTTCAGTTATTGGAGAAAGGCTGTTGTCTATTGAAATATGGTTACAAATCCCCTGAATCAAACTATAAATTGTCAGGTGGTTGCTTAACGTTCGAGCACCGTGTGGTAATACCCCCGGAACTTCGAGACAGCGTTCTGAAGAGTTTACACACAGCACACTTAGGGATTGTGAAAATGAAGGGAATGGCTCGCTCATTCGTATATTGGCCAAAAATCGATGCCCATATTGAAAGAATGGCTAAAAATTGCGAAATGTGCTTGCAATTGGCTAACAAACCTAAAGCTTACGGACATCATCACTGGGAATACCCAAAGGCTCCGTGGGAGAGGGTTCATATGGATTATGCCGGCCCAGTCAATGGAATGATGCTCCTTATAATCACAGATGCGTATAGTAAGTGGTTAGATGTCAAGATTATGAAGTCAATAACAGCGGCGGCGACAATTGAACTGGTAGATGAGGTATTTGCAGCGTATGGGGTGCCTACTATGGTGGTAACAGATAACGGTACAAATTTTGCATCAAAAGAATTTAAGGAATATCTCACGAAAGTTGGCGTTAAATACCATAAATATTCAGCACCGTATCATCCAGCCACAAACGGCCAGGCCGAGCGAAGTGTGCAAACGGTTAAAAATGCGCTAAAAGCCATGGGGTCTACCGCTCAAACTCTTAAGCGAAATATTAATGAATTCCTTAGGCAGTACAAAAATGCACCGCATAGTACAACAAACGCTTCGCCATCACAGCTGTTTCTAGGACGCCAGCTACGCACAAGACTGGATCTATTACGGCCTGACGATGTGCAAACTAAGGTTATGTCTAAGCGACTACTTGAGAACCCTCCTGCTTACAGAATGTTTGACATTGGGAACAGTGTTTATTTTATGCCCAATAACAAAAGAAACGCACCATGGGTAAGAGGAACAATATTAACTCGAATTGGAGACCTACACTACGAAATCCGTTATGAAGAAAGAGTCGTCAGAAGACACGTTGATCATATTAGACGAGGTGGTAAAAATCAAAGCGGAACTTCTGATACGAAAAGCTCACCAGTGTACCGTGATGCAAGCCATCAAAGTGATTACAACTCAAGTGAAGTAACGCGAAACCCAGACGAGAATTTGATATCGCAAAGTACGCCACCAGAGATAAGTCAGCACGCACAATTTGAGAGAAACCTAAACGATACTCTGTCTAGGACTGGAGATGCGAGATGTTCAAATACGTCGGTTTGTTCGGAGACCTCAGCATCAAAGCTTTTAGGGTTCGAGACTCCAAGGCGATCGTCCACTCAAGATGAAAGTGGCACCGTTAGAAATGCAGCACCAGACGATGTACAACCTCCACCAGCACCTCGACGCTCCTCGAGACAACGCAAAAGAAGAGTCTTATTTTCTCCTTAAACAAATTGCCATGGAGGGGAAGAATGTTATGTTTTAAGATATTGAATACCACTGTACTCGTTACGAATACTTTGGGTATCTCTATTATTATTTTATTACCGATTATATTATATATATATCTAGCACTAGCTTGAATTTTCTTGTTTCATCTTGTACTCAATCTTTCGAATAATAAGAACTGAATTTAACATTAAATAAATATATCTTTTATTGAAATACAACATAGTCTCTTGAAGTATACGTAGTCAAAATGACGAAGGATGACGTTAGTGTATGTAAAATAAGGATGACTTTCCAGGGTTACAGAGGAGGTGCTCTGATCCAGTTAATGGATGTTCTCGATAAATATAAATGTGATGTGACTGCTGTACAGGAAATAAGATGGAATGGCCACGGCGTCGCCAAAACACCAAAAGGCGACCTGTATTACAGCTGTCATAATAGTAAGCATGAGTTTGGTTGCAGGTTCATGCTAAGCAAAAGATTGCGAAATTTTGTTACAAGGTTCACCCCTGTAAATGAAAGGATAGCAACAATTCGCGTCAAAGCTAAATACTTTTATCTAAGCCTTATTTGTGCACACGCTCCCACAGAAGATAAAGACGACGATGTGAAAGAAGCTTTCTATGACCGGCTTGATGTGAAAATAATCCTTGGTGATTTTAATGCAAAGATTGGAAAAGAAAGCATCTTTGAACCTACTATCGGTAAGTTCTGTCTCCATAATGTAACTACCGACGACGGTATGAGGCTAATCTCCTTTGCGGCGGCCCGAAATATGATATTGAGCAGCACCAGGTTTAAACACCTTGACATCCACAAGGCAACATGGGTTTCACCAGACCAGAAAACGAAAAACCAGATTGACCATATTTTAGTTGATGCGAGACACGCATCAAGTGTGATGGATGTGCGTTCTATAAGTGGAGCAAATATGGACTCCGACCATTATCTAGTCGCATCAAAGGTAAGAACACGCTTGAGTGTCTCTCGGAAGATAAAATCGGAAGCGCAAAGAAAGTTTAATGTTGCGAAGCTAAAATCCCAGCAAACTGCCATCGACTTCTCGCAAAGAGCAACTCAATTTCTCAGAGAAAATGCTCCGAGTTCCAGTAATATAAATGAGCAGTGGCAACATATTGCCAACGCTTTAAAAACTGCTGCAAAATCGGCACTAGGGTTCCAAACCCCTCGCCCTAAAAACTCGTGGTATGATGAGGAATGCCGTAATGCCACAGACGAAAAAAATGCAGCCTATATGGCGAAAAAAATGCAGCCTATATGGCAACTCTGATGAACCGCCGTGGTATAGCAGGTTAGTCATCCGCCTAGCATACCAGAGGCCCAAGTTCGATCCCTGGCCAGACTCACTTGAAAAAAAAAATAAATTTTCAAAAAGCGGCGGTTCACCTCATAACTCAGCTGGTTATTGAGTATTAGGCTATGTAAAACTTCTCTAACTAATGCATTTGCCGTTCGGAGCCGGCGTTAAAACGTAGGTCCCTTTGAATGAGTCTAAAAATAAAATCGGATGCAGCTCATTGTCTGAGAGAAGTACCCCTTGTTCCAATTGGAATGTTGTCGGGGAATTATATATATATATATATATATATATATATATATATATATATATATATATATATATATATATATATATATATATATATATATATATATGGCAACTCTACAGAATGTAGTTACGCGAGGAACTTTGGAAAGATGCCGCGAAAAAAAAGAAGGAAAAAGATAGAAATAGAGAATCTCGTTTTTGATGAAATTAATATGTATAAGAGCCGAAATGAGATGAGAAAATTTTACCAAAAAATCAAACACCAAACTGAAGGTTTTAGCAATTGTCTTCTCTCATGTAAGGACAATCAAGGAAACCTGGTGACGGATACTGAGAGCGTCCTGAAATTATGGAATGAGCACTTCTGCAAATTGCTGGTATCAAGTGAAAGTGACCATGACATGCCTGAACACATCAGTGATGACGGCATTATATGCCCACCACCCAACATAAGTGAGATAAGAGCTGCAATATCTCGTCTAAAAAATAACAAAGCTGCGGGTGTTGATGGATTACCAGCAGAGCTTTTTAAGACCGGAGGTGATGAATTAATAAAGTACATGTTTCAACTCCTGAATTCCATATGGCTAGAAGAGCGTATGCCTGACGATTGGAGCCTCAGTGTTCTTTGTCTTGTGCACAAAAAAGGTGACAAATCCGTATGCGCTAACTATAGAGGCATAAGTCTCCTCTCAATTGCCTACAAAATTTTATCGAGCATCCTGTGTGAAAGGCTAAAACCCAAGATGAACGAAATAATAGGGGCCTACCAATGTGGCTTTAGACCAGGTAAATCCACCACTGACCAGATCTTTACTCTGCGTCAAATCCTGGAAAAGACCCAAGAAAAGCAAATAGACACTTACCACCTCTTCGTTGACTACAAAGCTGCCTTTGACAGCCCAATACGAACAAAGCTGTATAAAGCAATGTCAGAATTTGGCATTCCTACGAAGTTAATAAGGTTGTGCAGGATGACATTAAGTGACACAACATCGTCAGTTAAAATAGGTAAAAACCTTTCAGAACCCTTAACTAAGCGAGGATTTAGGCAAGGCGACAGTTTATCATGTGATCTCTTTAACATTTTGTTAGAGAAAATCTTGCGTGGTGCTGCAGTTAATACAACTGGCACAATTTTTAGCAGAAAGCACATGTTACTCGCTTTTGCCAATGACATTGATATTATGGGGCGCACATTGCGTGAGGTGACTGCCGCATTTTCCAGTATTGAGAAGGAATCAATGAAAATGGGTCTAGTAGTCAATGAATCCAAAACAAAACTAATGGTCTCTACTAGCAAGCAATCCACTAGAATTGGACAACACGTAACCGTGGACAACTATAGCTTCGAGGTTGTTAAAGAATTTGTCTACCTTGGTACCGCAGTAAATATAAATAATGATATAAGTATCGAAATTAAAAGAAGAATCATACTTGCCAACAGATGCTATTTCGGCCTAAGCAGGCAGCTTAGGAATAAAATCCTCTCAACAAGAACTAAAATTACGCTCTACAAAACGCTTATACTACCAGTGTTATTATATGGTGCTGAATCATGAGCACTTGCACAAGCCGATGAAGCTGTTCTTGGAGTCTTTGAGAGGAAAATCCTACGAAAAATCGATGGTCTTTCGGCATCGATTAAATCATGAGCTGTATGAGTTATTTGCTGACATTGACATAGTAAAACGCATTAAACAGCAGCGTTTGCGTTGGCTAGGACATGTGGTGCGAATGGATGAAAATACTCCAGCAAGAAAAGTGTTTGAACATGATCCCGAGGGAACTCGAAGACGAGGACGATGTGAGGCATGCGTTTTACATTTATTTATAAATTTCATTATAATATAAAATTTCATCAAATATATATGTTTTTGGAAATGGTGTATTTATTAGTACAAAAATTTTGTTTTCCAACACCATAATTTTTAAATATAAAGATACAAATTCAATCAAAGTAGCGTTGAATACTTTATATTTTTCATTATAGAGAAAATTTTTTTAAACAGTTCAAATCAAAAATAAATTATTTGAAAATTTATTATTTTTTAAATATTGTGTTTGCAATATTTTCAATATTTATTCCAATTATATTGGATACATCAACTATTTAAATTATATTATTTGAATCCAATTCAAAGGAAATACAAATTTTTGGTAAGGATTTCCATTTGTGATTTTTGTTATATCAACTTTATATGTTTTGCTTTCTCATAGATTTTTCATTTTGGTACCAAAAGTCCTAGGTTCTGCAAAGAACTAGGACTTGGATCAAGTCTGTAGCCACCTATTTATTTTGGCTTCAAAAGAATTTATATCAAATTCGTGAAATTGCTCAAGCAACCAATTACATTGTGGAACTATAATTTTGTTGTCTCATGTGTTGTGTCAAGTATTAAAATTAAATTTCCAACAATCATCTTCCAAACTTTCATCAATATCTTTGGGAATCAGTTTCATCGTACAAATTATTGAATTAACCATTTTCTAAAATCAGTTACCAAAGAGATACACTTGATCTCAATCAATTCATCAAAATAATAACTTCTATTAAATCAACAGGCCTTAATATCTGTATCATCATCAAAAGAGACTTAATCAACAAGGTTACATTAAACAAACAACCAATAGACTTAACAAACAAACATTAGACCTAACATAATTATCATCGGATAACATAATTATCGTCACTAAAAGTGAAGATTCGAGATATTATCGTCGTTTTCAAACGTTTTTAAACTTAAAAATTATTTCTACAAAAAAAAAATCCTTTTATTTATTTTAAAATTTTTTGATTCATTCCATAGTTATTTAAATAATTTAAAATTAATATCTACTAATTCTTAATTTAGTTAACAGATTAAACTTCATTATTAAAATTATGTTTGACATTTAACTACTCTCATTTCAAATTCACTTTTTCGAACAAAACATTAATACATACATAAACATATACTCAATCATATCTTTACATTCTTACACCAAAATCATATCTGTAAATATTTTACTAACAGAATGAAAATTAACATTCAAATTTAAATAATGATCATTCTAAAGCTCATAACCATCGACTACAGGCCTATTCAGCGTGGGACATACAAATGGTGAGTCAAATGTATTGTAGTTATTTATTTTCATTCTACACAACTATTTACATACACTCACATTAATTTGCATACAATTTCTAAATTTCTTTTTGTTTGTTTCTTTTTATGTTAACTAATGATTAGAATTTTACATACATTTTTGCTTTATGTTAACTAACAGTTTAACATATCAATTTTTTTTCTGTTAAATAATAAATTAACAGTTTGTTTATATGTTAAATAACATGATGATTTGTAATACTCAAATCCTGTTAAATATTCTAATTAAAGCTTTTATCAACATAGATAATTCAAATGTTTTTAAAACTTTCAAATTTCAATTAGACTACTCTAATATATCTACCTATTAGATTATCTTATTGGACATTATTTTTTTTTTTAAATAGTAATTATTAAGTTTTTTTGTTATTTTTTTTTTAACATTTTAGTTAACATAGTCAGCTTTGTTTCCGGTATATTTATATCATAGTATGTAATTTAACATTTTTATATGTTTAATAAATTGATTTCCTTTTATATTAAATATACAGTGGAATCGCAATAGAGTGAACTAATTCGTGCAAGGCCTGTTCACTCTATTGAAAAAGTTCACTCTAAAGAGTCTATAAAAAACACTTTTTTATATAAAAAACATCTATATTTATTAAATATTATTATATAATTACAAAGAAGTAAAGTAATTTTCAAGAGTTTTTTGCTTTGTACAAGCATTTTTTGCTTTTTGCACCGCTAAATCGCAGAATTTATGCAAAACTAAAATATTTTCGTAATTGTTTGTGTTATTTTCTGCCCAGTCAATAGCTTTTTCAAAAATCTACACGGCCTCTGCTGCTGTAATGTCTGGTTTGGCTACTGCTACTTCCTCGATGTCAGTGTCAGTCTCAGAAATGGCATCGGAAACGACTTCAGCAGAAATTGGAAATTTTGCATAACAAAAGTTCACTCTATTGAGTTGGTATAGTTCACTCTATAGAGTAACTAATAAAATAAACAAAAAGAGAAGAAAATTAAAACAAAAATGTTTTCAAATTCAAGCGATATCCTAACTGTTTCATAAAAAATTATGTAAAAAAACTATAAAAGGTGCGTCTTTGTCAATTATGTATAAGAAAAACAAAAGTTCACTCTATTGAGTTGGGTACTGTTCACTCTATAAAGTAACTAATGGAAAAAATCGGGAGTTCGTAGTATCAAGTAGTTCATATTACCAAGTGTTCACTCTATTGCGATTGCACTGTACTTTTGTTTGTAAAATTGTTATTCAGGATAATGACAGATAATTATAAAATAAATAAATTATCATTTGATAATATGTCTGGTTAGATTTATTTGAATTTTGATTTCATGAAAGGTTAAGGGTAGTTGATAGGTATGTCATTTTCGGGCTATCTTAGACTTTTCAAACAGATAGTATGGTTGGGTGGGTAAAGACATTGAAGAGGACTTAACATCTGATCCTCTTCCACTAAACGTTTACTCTTTTATTCTCTTTTCTCTTCTATTTATTATTTTGAATTTTTAGTTTATTTTTATTTCTCATTCTATTCTTTTGGTCGATTCGGTTTTTAGCTACCTAATTTAAAATTTTATGTTCGAACCCAGCTATCTTGAGACAGGAAAGATTCCACCCCATTTTCCCTGAGCACGGCCGGTTCTAAAGGTAGCATGTTCCTTCGAGAGATAGGCCTTCTTTGGGTTGGTTCGTTACAACGACCGAAACTTCGATGGAAAGGCCAAGTAGAAGAAAATTTATCCAAGCTTGGCTTACGAAATTGGAGAATATGCGCACAAGATCGAAGCGCATGGAATTCTAAAATATGCTCGGCCTTCGACCTTAACAGGTTGTAATATAGGCTATTTAAGTAAGTAAGTAAGTCAGATCTTCACGCTACATCAAATCCTGGAGAAAACACAAGAGAAACAAATTGATACATATCATCTCTTTGTTTACTACAAAGCTGCTTTTGACAGCCCGATACGAACGAAGGTGTTTAACGCAATGTCTGAGTTTGGCAACCCTAGGAAGTTAATGAGACTATGCAGGATGACATAAACGGATACAACCTCAATAGTTAAAATAAGTAAGCACCTCTCGGAGTCCTTCATGACTAAACGGGGATTCAGACAAGGCGATAGTTTGTCATGCGATCTCTTCAATATTGTGTTACCTGAAATCGTAGATCGCACAGTGCACGAGGTAGCTGCCGCCTTTTCATGTATCGAGAAGAAATCTAATAAAATGGGTCTAGTTGTCAATGAATCAAAAATAAAACTGATAGTTTCTACAAACAGAAAGTTCACAAGAGTTCGACCACATGTGATCGTTGAGAACCAAAACTTCGAAGTTGTAAAAGAATTTGTTTACCTTTGTACAGCCGTCAACATAAATAACGATATAAGTTTGGAAATCAAACAGCAGCGGCTGCGTTGGCTAGGACATGTTGGGCGAATGGATAAAAATACTCCTGCAAGAGAAGTATTTAAAAACGATCCAGAATGAACTCGTAAAAGAGGACGTACGAAAATTCGATGCAAAGGTCAAGTAGAAGTAGAGGAAAATCATTTAAAGCTTGACCTACGAAATTGAAGAATAAGAATTCTAAAATAAGCTTGACCTTTGGCTTAACAGGTTGTAAATATAGGCCATTGAAGTAAAGTAAATACAATGGGAAAATTTGATAGATAATTTTATTACAAAATTAACTTGATCAAGTAATCAATTAATCAACTCATAAATCACTTAGTAAAAAAGAGAAATACAACTTTTTCCTTCATTTTTCTTTAAAAATATAAAAAAATTCAATTCTTCACCTTTTAACTGGACAAATTTAATTTTAGCTTGACACTGGACAAGCACTAAAAAAACTGGACAATCCCTAATTTACTACTATTTAAATTTAGCAACCGGTAACAATTACCGGTCGTCTGTGTAGCCGTAAGTATATTTTTAATTTTTAATATAATTGAACTAAGTGTAGTTAATTTTATTTATTTTATTACCTTGACTTTTTAATATAGAATATAGTAATGGGCGGTAGAAGTAGTCCGGGCTCTTCAAAGATTTTGAAAAAGCTGTGGAAAGATGGCTGGATGAAATTGAATCAAACATTAGTGATTTGGATTCTGATTATGAGGAAAGCGACAATGAAACTTCATCAGAAATAGAGCCAGACGATGAGGACACTGATGATCTACCAATTGATGTTGATGAAAATACCAATTATTTCTACGGCAAAAATCGTTTTAAATGATCAAAAGAGCCTGCAGTATCTAAAAATACCAGAACATTGCATCATAACATTGTTGTCAAGTGCCCAGGCCTTAGAAGTCACACAGCGAATGCAGCGGATCCTGAGGAAGTTTGGAATTTATTTTTTAATGACAATATCCTTAATATTCATCCTTCTTTCAACCAATTTAAAAATTTAGAAATTAAGACAAATATATAAAAATGGAGAAAGCGTCTCTGATCTTCGAGATTTGGATCTCATCGAATTGAAATCTTTCTTGGGGCTACTAATTTTAGCTTCTATATTTAAATCCAACCACGAAAGTATTCGATCAGTTTTTGCTACGGATGGAAGTGGAAGAGATATTTTCATATGTGTAATAATTAGCAACCGTTTTCAAGTAATTGTTTCTTGTATAAGGTTTGATGATTTGGAAACCAGAAACGGGCGGATAAAAACCAATCCACTGGCTGCTATATCGGAAGTTTTTAACGCGTTTATTGCAAACTGTCAATCCGTATACAGTGTTGGAGAAAATGTGTGTGTAGATGAGATGCTGGTTGCATTTCGCGGCAAATGTAAGTTTAAAATGTATATGCCTCTTAAGCCAGCCAAATAAGGTATAAAAATAATGGCGCTAACCGATGCAAGGACGGGATATCTCCTTAATGCATATGTTTACTGTGGAAAAGATTCAGATGGATATGATCTCAGTAAGGAAGAAAAGACATACTCAAAGCCCTCACATGCTGTGCTAAAACTTGAGAGACCTATTTATAACACGAATCGTAATATCACTGCTGATTTTGGTTTTCGTCTATTGAACTAATAAATGTGTTGAAAACTAAAAATGTACCAACATTGAAAAAAAATAAAAGAGAAATTCCGCATTCGTTTTTGCCATCAAGACAAAAACAAATTAACTCGTCTATTTATGGATTTACAAATAACATTACATTATTGTCTTATGTCCCAAAAAAGGGCAAAGTTGTATTGATTGCTTCATCAATGCATCATAATCAATACAACGATGTTAAAACTGGTAAGCCAGAGATAATTGAATTCTATAATCTAACAAAAGGGGGTGTTGACAGCCTAGATCAAAACTGCAATATTTATTGCTGAAGCCGCAGGACTCGTCGTTGGCCCATGGCTATTTTCTATAGACTTCTAGACATAGCATCTGTGAACTCATTTATTGCCCATCAATCATATCGAGATAATAAGAAAATGGAGCGCTCTAAACAATTGCAATGATGTTGGTAGAATCAAAAATTAAACGCAGGCTTCAAACCTTCCACGCGAACTTGGGCTTTCCTTGCAGCGCATATTAAAAATGGAAAACTTTCAATTAAGCAATGTAAAAAGAACAACCTGTAGGAGGTGTCCAGCTAGCAAAGAAAGGAAAACAACACATATATGCTCCATATGTAAGACACCAATATGTTTGCAATGTACCGAAAGAATATGTAATGAATGTACGACCTGAATTTTTGACCAAATTTACCTCTTGCAGTTTTTTTTTTCAAATGCATGTTTTTCATTTTTATTATTATATTTTGTATCTGAATATGTTATATTTTAAGTTTCTATAATAAAATGAATTAGTTTTTTGTTTAAATATTTTTTTATTCTCTTTTTTTAAAACCTTAAAAAATGGTTAAAAAACGTAAGTGAATACATTTTGCTTTAAAAAAGTTTGCACGGTTTTATCAAAGTAAATAATTTTACAACTTTTTCTAGATCTTGATACATAAGAAAAATAAAACAGAAATATATTAAAAAAAATGTTCAATTGCTTTACAAAAATTTTATATTTTTATATAACCGGTATAATTTACCGGTGGTCTGTACTAACGTTCATATAATTTGATGTCTGTAGTTATGGGTTAATACCAAAAATTGCAGCCCTTCTTGTTCAATAAAAATAAGCAAAAACGAAAAGAATGTTGAAAGAAAACAAAATAAAAAATTTTCAGTTTGTAAAAAATAAAATAAATATAAAGAAAAAATAAAAGTAAATATAAAAATAAAATAAATATAAAAATAAAATAAATATAAAATAAATATAAAAATAAAATAAATATAAAAATAAAATAAATATAAAAAAACAAGTAAGAAATTGCTATAGTCGGTCAAGCCCGACTATACGATACCCTTCACCACTAAGATCAAAGGCATGAAATAATAATACAAGGAAGTTTCATTCTCTCTCTTCCAAATTATTTTGAAGTATATTAGGTTTTTGAAGTTTAATATTTGAAAACAATTGAGAGAAAAACGTTGCCACATTAACAAAAGGGGAACATAATAATTGGGAATTATTAATAAAACTGTGTAATTTCTAAATTAAACAGAAAATTATATGAATAAGAATTAAGACTCGCGTAAGTATTAAGACGTGCGATTAAAAATTAAAACATGAGATTGTGAGATTTATTTAAAATTTTAGTAAGTATACGTAAATTTAAGTCTAAAACTAAAAAACACGGTCAATACGAGTTATTAATAACTATGTTTTTCTATACATTTCGAAGTGGATCAACACAATATATATCATAGAAGTTTGACTGTAGAATTCAACTGTTTAATTATAATTGCAATCCTCCGCAATCGACATCAAAAGAAGATTTTTCGTTCTGTGAAGTGGGATTGCAAGAGCACAGCTCAGCAGTTAGACAACCATCGTTATAATAGTAATGATTAATAAAATCCCATAAAGCATGGTCAACGGTTAAGCAGGTTTAATACAGATATAAGGCTTCGGAAATTCTCAAAATCTTTCCTGGATAATGCATATAAAGTGAAGTTTTTTTTTTTTTTTAATTAAACCTTATTAAATTTATTGCACTATTTCTAGTTTAATTCTGTTCCATTGTAGAATAAATTCCAGTTACATAATTTATTGCTGGAAAATCTTCGGAACGTATGTATGTCAGATTTTTCGATCAAGCTGCTGCTAGAACTCCTCTGGCTTTATTGATAAATTTTCGAATAGGTCAGTGGCTTAATGACTTGTAGAACGCCACATGGATCTAAATGTGATCCAATTTTGTATTTTAAATTAACATTTGTTTGTTAAATTTATTGAAAGAAATTAAAAAAATATGAACACAAAATTT
The DNA here is from genome assembly GCA_933228675.1 of Stomorhina lunata. Taxonomy (NCBI): domain Eukaryota; kingdom Metazoa; phylum Arthropoda; class Insecta; order Diptera; family Rhiniidae; genus Stomorhina; species Stomorhina lunata. The sequence continues at coordinate 49,492,463 of OW121741.1, read as the reverse complement.
TTTGTTATTTGAATTTTTTGAAATTTCAAAAAATGTACTAACAACAATAAGAGAAAACTGGGATTTTTGGCAAAAATAAGGTAGCACAACTTTTGACTATCCTAACAAACGTCAGAAAGTTATCATGGCGACAAAAAGAGAGAATGGAACAAGATTCAGTATTATTAAATCATGATCAAAGGTGTTCTTTTTCCAGTATAAAGACAAATATTTGCCATTATACAAACATTTTCCCAAAACTTTTATATTTAAGCTGTTTCCGTCATTTCGACTTATATGGGAGCTAGGGTTAAATGTTGACCGATTATATGAAATTTAAATTAAATGAAATTTGGCAAGTTAATTACAGATTTTACAAGAATTATATGTGCAAAAAATGAACTCAAAATTCTTATTATCTTCAGATTTAAGAGGTTTTTAGTTATTTTTGTGCCTCATTTAGTGCGTTTTAACAGAAGAGTTTGTATGGGAGCTATGGTCAAATGTGGACCGATTCCAACGAAATTTGGTAGTGATTTTGGTTTACATAAGCATAACATGATATTTGTGGCCAATATATCAATTCCGGGAAGTGGGACCTATGGGAGGTACCATTAATAATGGACCGATTTTGACGAATTTCAATAGCCATGGTCCTATTATCAAAAAAAAATGATCAACCTGTAGCTTGATTACAAGGTTTACATGGGGGTCCAGCCAGACGGACGGACTGAAATCGCTAAGTAGTAGTAGTATTTATTTAGTAGTATTTTTTTAATACTTTAAAATTAACATATATGTTTTTTAACTAATCTCAATTTACAAAATTCTGTTTAATGAAGTATACAATTTTTCTTTTAAATGCATTTATATTTGTTTCATATTTTATATCATTCGGAAGCATATTGTAGTGTTGTAATCCTTTTTGTAGTAGAGACCTCTGCATTGATGTAGTTGTTGCTCTTGGTAATCTGAAGTTGTTGTCATTTCTCAGATGATACGGTTGCATATCTCCAACATACCTTAGTTGCTCAATAAGATACTGGGGGGCATTTCCATTTTTCATTTTTTGTATAAAGATAAGTGTGTTCATTTCTAGTCTTTGTTTCACGTTGAGCCATTTAAGCGCATTAAGCATTCCTTCTATCGGCGTATATATATTACATTTTAGAATCGAACGCATTCCTTTATTTTGTAGTTTTTGAATTCTTTCTATTTGTGTTTGATTGCAGCAAGTATATAGGATTGTTGAGCCAAACTCAAAATGTGGTTTTATCATAGTGTTATAAATATTAATGGCAGTAATAGTAGATATTTTATTACGTATTCGTTTAAAGAAGCCGATTTTTTTACCGATTTTTTGCATATATATTCTATATGTTCCTTTAGTTTTAATTTGTTATCGATTATGAAGCCCAGATATTTAATTTGATTAACCTTTTCTATTATTTGATCATTTATTTTAAAAATTGTATCACTACTCATATTTATTTGCATAAGTTTCGTTTTATTTTCATTTAATTTTAACTTATTCATTTTTAACCATTCATTAACTCTATTTATATCATGTATCATATTATCGTAGCATTGCTGATCTGTATCTCCTTCTGTAAATATTAGGGTATCATCTGCATATAGTATTATTTCACTTTTTTGAAGCACTTTTGGCATATCATTTATATATATAATAAATAGCAATGCTCCTAATATTGATCCTTGAGGTACACCAAAGTCATTATTTAGGTATCCCGACCTTATGTTATTCACTTTCACCATTTGTTTTCGACCGGTTAAATAAGATTCAAACCATTTTAGTTCATTTTCTTGTATCCCGTAATTGTAAAGCTTTTGTAATAAAATGTCTCGGTCAATTGTTTCGAAAGCTCTTTTAAAATCTAGGAAGATAGCCATAATTTTTTTGTTCTTTTTTATATACTTCCATCTATTGATTACATAGTTTAAAGTTGTTTCGCACGAAAATTTTTTTCTAAACCCAGATTGGTATTTAGAGAATATATTGTTTTTTTCGAAGTACTCTTCAAGTTGTTGTTTTACGACCTTTTCAATAATTTTTTCACAAGTCTTTAATGTATTTATTGGCCTAAATTCTTCACATTTTTTTGTTTTTGGCGATTTTCTCTATTGGGGTTATTAATGATATTTTCCAACTTTCGGGGAATTCTCCTTTTTCAAAAGATTTATTAACAATATTTAGCAAAATATTGCCTACGGTGTTCCAATTATCCATTATTATCTTCATTGATACTTTATTAAAATCTGGTTTATTTTTAATATTTGTACATATATCCTTTAGTTCTATAAGATTGATTGCACGAAACTTAAATTTAGAATTTATCACAGGTATTTGGTTTGTGTATTGTACTTGTTCTATTGAATTTCTAATTGATTTAATACTATCGATAAAATAATTATTAAATTTATTGGCTATTAAATGGTCTTCCTTAAACTCTACTTGATTAAATATCACAGATTGTATCACATTTTGTTTTTTATTAACTACTAATTTTTTTATTTTTCTCCACATTTCCTTTTGGTCTTTGGCTGTACTAATACTTTTATTAATATATTTATTTTTTTCATTTTTTATTTTTGTTTCATATTTATTTCTTATTAGTTTGTAGTTATTCCATGCTTCACTTGTGTTCAGTGTTTTCGCCACATAGTATTTTGTGCTTTTATCCTTTTTAAGTTGTTTTAATTCTCGATTGAACCACTGTTTTGTATTATTTTGTTCATTTATAGTTTTCTTTATCGTAAATTTTTTTATTGTACTCTCAATGCAATTATCGATATTATTAGTTAAATCGTTTACGCTATTATTTCCAGAATGACTAATAGTATTTATTATTTCTCTATTAAACAAATTTTTATTATATTTAAATATTTCTATTACTTTTTTTGTTGATTGATTTATCTCTTCACTTTTTAGTATTATATCTATTGCTTCGTGGTCCGCATTTTTATTTTCATTATTGTTTTTGGCTAATACATTCATATTATTAAATCGAAAGTGATTATAAGCCTATTGGTGTACTAAAAGGTGGTGAAGGTTTTTTTTTGTGTGCAATTTAGAACAGTGCGTTTCATTCAAAATTTCGCGGAATTTTTCAAACACAAATTTGAGTGAAAAAAGCTTTCCTGTAGTGCGATTCACTAACTTTTAAAACTTTCAAAAGGTTCTACCATTAACAACACATTTTGATGTTTGCACTAACCACTATGTTATTCACTAATTTAGTTTAAGCCACGGTAAAGTTATGTGGCAACTTTGTCAAAATAAGAGAAAAACACAAAGAATAGAAAAAAACAAGCCAAAAACTATTTTTGTTGTAAATTTTAAGAACAACTTGAGTAAAATATTAAAAATAATTATTATTTTAAATACATTTTTATTTATTTTGATGATATATGAATACTACTGAATGAATACATACTACTATCAAAAGAAGCCGGTCGTCTGCTGAGCAGCCAAGTCATATAGTTAAATTATATTTGTTGTTATATTCTTATATTATATTTTCTTTAATTATAATTTTCGATCTATATAAAGAAACAATTTTTTAATACACTTTTCTAAATCACTTTTCTTAACCACTTTTCTTTAACATTAAACAGTATCAAAAATGTTGGCGTTAATAAACAACAATTTATTTGTTTATTAATAACAGCTGATTGAAACAGCTGACTTTAAACGTCAACAGAAATCGTTAAAGTGTTAGTGAATAGCAGTGTGGTTAATTTAGTTGTTTAATAATTTTGAAGAAACAATTGTGGTTAAAAAAGCGTAGTGAATCGCACTACTGTTTGTCAAAAAAGCATTTATTTCGTGTACGTGTGTTTCAGCAGAATACTAAATTTTAGTGGATCAGCATTTGTAAAATATATTTTTGAAATAATTTTCGGTTATTTCTTATTTATTGGAAAATAACTGAAAATTATCTCAAAAATGTATCTTATACGATTTTTTTTAAATAAAAAATACATTGAATTAAAATACCAGTAAAACTTTCTTTAAAAGAAATACATTTAATAGGATTTTACAAAATTTTAATGTTCCATTGTTGCAACAGATACATCTGGATCAGGAGTTTCAGTATCTTCCGGCGGCGATGAAATATCATCTTGGGAACCCGATATGACAACTGCAGCTCCTCGTTCTTTTGCCATGTTTAAATACCTTGAATTTTCTTCATCATTAAGTATTTTAAATGGTTGGTTGCGACCGACAATAGCTACCGATATATTCTGTAAAAAATTGGTAGTTTTACACATAACCATCATTATCGTTTTTCAAAAGTAATAATTACCAATACCGATGATCGATTGTCTTTGACACCAAGCTCTTCATTTGGAAGTGAACCTCGTATTGCTTGAATACCATGACAAATTAACTCATCTTTGCTACAGTCGTTAAATGTGGTCAAATGGCGTTCCAAATATGTACGAGCACTTTGAGAGCGAGATCCTATAGACATAGCTTTGCAATTAAAAAAGTTGGCAGACGGAACAACCTGGTATATATGTGGTCCCATTTCGTCGTATCCAGCAACTAGAAGACCTACTCCGTAGGGTCTACGGTCATAACGTTGTGTAGTAACTTGCATTTTGTTACCAAGGTTTGTTATTAACCTGGATACTGGATAATTAGTATCGTATGAGTACTTGTAATTGAGGCACTCTGTACGTAAATAACGGCTCAAAACCCTAGCGTCTGCAGTGATTCCGGAAATTGATATTCCCAAATGATCATCTATTGGAATAATTTTTCTTTGTGAAGATGATAATTCTGAAGATGCCCTGCGTAAAGCCACTAAAACAGCATAATCCTTATTCTTCAATCCTACTGTTGCCGATCCAAGTTTAACAGCTTCCATCGCATACTCTACTTGGTGAAGTCGCCCTTGGGGACTCCAAACAGTAACATCGCTATCATATTGATTACGGAACTGCAACAAAGTATTTACAAAAAAAAAAAACAAAAAACAAATTCAAAAATATTTACCATCGCCAAATATAACTTGAACTGAAAAGCAATGACAAACAACTTTTAATGCAAACAATTCTACCAATAGTAACTATATGACTACACACAAAATTATAATTAAATTGGATATAGGGTGTTACATATATACATATATTAATAAAATTTGTTAGCATGACGTCTATCAATATCAACAATTTTCTAACATAATGTCCACATATTTTTGACATGAAAAATGTTAAAATTACTTCATAATAAAAAACCAATGTAGCTTTATGTGTTTTTTATAAAGTGAAACAAGTTCAAACACGCATAAGTCTAGTTAAGCTGAACTGCACCAAACTTAAAAGTTTGTATAGCCCATAAAGAACTTTTAATTTTAAGAATAATAGTGTACAAATTTTTGGTTGAAAAGTTTTGATTTGGGAGATATAGTGCTTTAAAGTTCCGAAATACAAATCGATATATCTCTCTTATGATCATTAAAAGCATCGGCAAATTAGGTTGCCACTTGGTATAGCTCTAATTATTAGTACACAGGCGTTGTCATGTATCCTGTATCTTATGCTATGTATACATGATGGTCAGATCTTACAATATTGTAAGAAAAATTGTAAGAAAATTTCTTACAATCGTGTAAACTTACAATTTTTTGCTGACAACGTTATCAGCTAAAGCATTGTCAGCACATTGTCACACAACCACCTTGCAATGAAATTGTCAGATATCTTACAATCGTGTAAATACTCTATTTAAAATTGGCATAACATTTTAAAAAATTGTCAGCTTCGTTTTTATTGTTAGCTGCATGAAATTCCACCATCTTACAATGCAATCATTGTCAGACAATTTTAACTTCTTGGTTTTAATTGAAAACATACGGGTTTTAGGATTTATGTCATTGAAAAATAAATAAATAAAAATAGCAAAATAAAATAATATTGAACATGCATTTTAATTGGGAATATAGTGTTATTATATATCAATCTAAAGAAGTTTTTCGAATAAAAATATTATAAAAAGATGAATTAAAAAAGCAAATAAAGCTACGTACAGACGATGGTCAGATCTTACAATATTGTCACATCTGGCAATGTGCTGCCAATAAAATGACAATAAATAATTGTCAGCAAAAGGCAAATTGTGTGTTTACACGGTTGTAAGACAATTGTAAGAAAAGCTGTCAATTTCATTGTCAGAAATTGTCTGACAATTAATTAAGCTGACAATCTCAGCTTACAATAAATTGGCAGTTCACACGATTATCAGATATGTGTACAAAAAAAATTGCCAGATCTATTGTCAGTCACAAAGCACATGAAAAATATTGTTTATTTTTGTGTTTTTGACTTGAAATTTATATTTGTTTATTATAAAATATTAATCAAAATGGAAAAATCAGACAATTGCCAAAATTTTAACAGTGTATGTTTTTGAAAGCAGTGAAGATGAATGTGAAGTGGAGAAAAAACGTCTCACAGTGGGATTGTGGAAAAAATTATGGAAATAAGTCTGCAACTTTTAAACCTTTAAGCCGATTTCAAAATAATTTTGGCAGAAATGTTTAAACATGAGAAACCTTGCTTTTACTATGGCGGCGCAACCGGCTCCCAAAGTGGGGCACCTCAGACTCATAAATCACTTAAAACTATATATAATTCCAACAAATTTGAGGAATCATACTATATAACAAATACAAATCCTATTTTTACAGTTTTCCTAACATTAAAATTTATTAATTTTTGTACCACACTGCACCGATTTTTTTACTATTATAACCAATAGGTAAAAGGGTATTATAAGTTTGCCATTCACTTAGTAATTTTTTCATTATTCGTCTTAGAACAAATAAAAATAATACCGATCGACTCAGGAGTCGGGGTCTAAATCGACTCAGAGAGTCGAATTTGACATGTCCGGCTTGTCAAAGATATCGTCAAAATACTAAACTTCGAATTTTAAAATCTTTTTTTTTTAAATTTTGAATTTTGGCGACATCTCTAGTGTTTATAAACCGATTTTGATGAAATTTAATAGCGTGCTGCGTTGGAAAATTTCCTAAAATCTGATATATAATTCGGACAAAATAAATACGGTTTTTTTAAATTTGCCTATTTGAGGACATCGTTATATTATGCTTTCGCAATATCTCAGTTCAAAAAACTATTTTTTTTAAATACAGTTTTTTTTACAAAAAAATATTTTAAATTCGGTAATTTGTGAGACATCGAGATTTGGCGATATCTCAGATTGTACCTATTTTGATGATATATAATATCGTTTTGCTTAGGATGATTTTCTCATATCTAATAATACGGTATACTATCCGTAAATTGAGGAATTTATACAAATTAAAAAATACAATTTAAAGAAAATACAAAATTTTAATTCGGCATCGAATTTTGGCTATATCTCAGTTGTTAGTAGAACTACGTGTTGAAATTTAATAGTGTACTTCGTAGAACACTAATAACATATAATACCTATACATATAAGTTATGTCGGTGTGCCATCTAGGAGCTCATCAAACTTGATTTCAGCACACCGAAATATATCTTAAATAAGTGTCTATTGAACTTTATTAATGACATAGACCTATTGTTTCAGGAAATTTCAATTTTGATCCATAATTTTTTGCTTAAAAAGTTTTATACCATCGCAAATATATTTATAAAAAATTTTTCTAATCCAAAATCTATTAATGTTGACTCAGATAAAACAAAAATGTTGGCTTTTTAAGTTTTTTACTAAAAGTGTTATTTGCTTATTTGCTTTTTTAATTCATCTTTTTATAATAATTTGTTCGAAAAACTTCTTTAGATTGATGTATAATAACACCATGTTCCCAACAAAAATGTATGTTCAATATAATTTTATTTTGTTATTTTTATTTATTTATTTTTTATGATATAAATCCTAAAAACCGTATTTTTTCAATTAAAACCAAGAAGTTAAAATTGTCTGACAATGATTGCATTGTAAGATGGTGGAATTTCATGCAGCTGACAATAAAAACGAAGCTGACAATTTTTTAAAATGTTCTGCCAATTTTAAATAGAGTGTTTACACGATTGTAAGATATCTGACAATTTCATTGTAAGGTGGTTGTGTGACAATGTGCTGACAATGCTTTAGCTGACAATGTTGTCAGCAAAAAATTGTAAGTTTACACGATTGTAAGAAATTTTCTTACAATTTTTCTTACAATATTGTAAGATCTGACCATCATGTAGACATAGCATAACACTTTTAGCAAAAAATTTAAAAATAGCCAACATTTTTGTTTTATCTGAGTTAACATTAATAGATTTTGGATTAGAAAAATTTTGTATAAATATATTTGCGATGGTATAAAACTTTTTAAGCAAAAAATTATGGATCGAAATTTCATTTTTGTTTTATCTGAGTTAACATGAATAGATTTTGGATTAGAAAAATTTTTTATATATATATTTGCGATGGTATAAAACTTTTTAAACAAAAAATTATGGATCGAAATTTCCTGAAACAATAGGTCTATGTCATGAATAAAGTTCAAAAGACACTTATTTAAGACATATTTCGGTATGCTGAAATCAAGTTTGATGAGCTCCTAGATGGCATACCGACATAACTTACATGTATAGGTATTGTATGTAAACAGTGTTCTACCAAGTATACTATTAAATTTCAACTTGTAGTTCTACTAACAACTGATATATAGCAAAAATTCGATGCCGAATTCAAATTTTGTTATTTTCTTTTAAATTGTATTTTTTTTTAATTTGTATAAATTCCTCAATTTATGCATAGTATACCGACATGAATTATATATCAGATATTAGAAAATCTTCCTAAGCCAAATTCGATGTCTCACAAATAACCGAATTTAAAATATTTTTTTTTGTAAAAACTTTATTAAAAAAAAAGTTTTTTGAACTATATATCAAATTTAAGGAAATAATTCAGCGAAGCTTGAGACCCTATGCTCCACTGGCAGTCAAGGATAACAGAATTTAGCGCAGCACAATCATCAAAATAGCTAAATCAATAACTGAGATATCGCGAAAGCACAATATTTCGATGTCCTCAAATTGGCAAATTAAAAAAAATAAATATAAAAAACCGTATTTATTTAATCCGAATTATATATCAGATTTTAGGAAATTTTCCAACGCAGCACGCTATTAAATTTCATTAAAATCGGGTTATAAACACTAGAGATATCGACAAAATTCAAAATTCGATGTGAATTGAAACATTTTTTTAACTGCATTTAAAAAAAAAAGATTTTAAAATTCTACGAATAGTCAAATACGACTCTCTGAGTCGATTTAGACCCCGACTCCTGAATCGATCGGTATTATTTTTATTTGTTTTAAGACGAATAACTGAGTGGCAAACTTATACCCTTTTACCTATTGGTTATATATAGGTCAGATATTAGTAAAAAAAATCAATGCAGTATGGTACAAAAATTAAAAATTTTAATTTTAATAAAACTTTTTACAGTTTTTTTAGAATTTGTATTTGTTATATAGTATGATTCCTCAAATTGGTTGGAATATGACAATTATATATAGTTTTAAGTAATTTATGAGTCTGAGGTGCCCTACTTTGGGTGCCGATTGCGCCGCCATAGTAAAAGCTAGGCTTTTCAGGTTTAAACATTTCTGCCAAAATTATTTTAAAATCGGCCTAAAGGTTTAAAAGTTGCAGACTTATTTCCATAATTTTTTACACAATCCCACTGTGAGACGTTTTTTCTCCACTTCACATTCATCTTCACAGCTTTCTAAAACTATGCTAAAAGAATGATGATAGTGCCCTTTGTACTCTTCGACAGTTGTAGCAAGTTAATTTTTTTCTTAAAACATAAACAATGTGATGTCATTTCCATTCACTTTATTGTCGGGGTTACATATTTAAATGTGTAATCAAAAATTACATGGGTTTTGAAATTAATATTACAAAATATTTATTCATATATAAATATTTTCAGTATAAAAAAGAATGCTAAATATATAATTGAAAAATGCTAAAAATAATGCTAACTGCAAAATGAAAAATTTGCAGCTAAATTAAAAATAAAAATGCTAAATCTAGCCGCAAAAATGCCAAAATTGCCACACTGCATATGACTGTCACTCGTGGAGAAGTTTCTATCCATAGAGTACCGCATAGAGTGCGATCATATGTTTTACTAAGCACAAAAAAATAGCAAAAAAAATGTATATTGACATTTCTTATATGAACATGACGTCTTTTAAATGTAGTTTTGACGTCTCTTAAATGTACTTGACAGTTTCGTCCATAATCTAGTTCTGGTTTATGTTTCTATCATCGTTAAGAAAGTCATTTTTGCAAGGTTGCATTTTTGACGTTGCAAGGTTGCATTTTTGACATTTTGTGACGTTATTTGGTGATTCCCAGAAAAATATTTTATCGTGGCGTGCATTTGTGAAAGAAAAATTAACGAAAAATTAAAATAAATTTTACAAATAACTAAAAAAAATTACAAAAAACTAAAAATAAAGTGTTTTTAAAACAAAATTAAATTAAAGAAATTGTTAAAAATAAAAGATAAAAATTATAAAAAAAATTGTGGTTTAAAAAAAAATTAATTTTAAAATAAATTAAAAATATTGTGGTTTAAAAATGAGTAAAAGGCACATTGAGAATTTTTATATTTAGGCATACAGGAACATTTTCTTTCAGATTCATTCGACTATTTAGATTCAATAGAGGAAATTTTATTAGATGTAGGAATTGACGGCTTAAAATTATTCAAAAGCTCGAACAGAGTATTGTGGCCAATTCTTGGATCAGTAGTAGGCTTTCCGAACGTCTGTCCTTTTATGATCGGCTGTTTTTCTGGTTTTTCGAAGCCAAAAAGTTTAAATGCTTTTATGACAGATTTTTGCACAAAAGTGAAGGTGCTTAAAGAAAATGGTGTTAAAGCTGGTTTGAATAAAAGGATTATACGCTTCAATGTTCGATTGTTTGTTTGTGATTCTCCAGCTAGGGCATTTGTTATAGGTGTGGTGTCTCATAATGGAAAGAATAGTTGCTCCAAGTGTTGTCAGGAAGGATCATACAAGGAGAGAAGGGTCTGTTTTTCGAAAAAAGTTGGTGTTTCAAGAACAGATGAAACATTTCAGTCGAGGTCGAATCCATCTCACCACAGGGAAGAATTTAAAGAAAGAAGAAGTTTTTTGGAAGATTCAGGTTTCCGAATGGTTTCTCAATTTCCTTTAGACAGCATGCATTTAGTTGATTTAGGGGTCACTAAAAAATCGATGAGACTTTTGATTTCTAAATCTAATATAGGAAAAATAATTTAAAAAATTAGTTGTATCGCAAAATATGTACCTTCGGAATTTTGTCGTACACCTAGGAGCTTAGATGAACTGAGTAATTGGAAATCAACTGAATTTAGGCAGTTTTTGCTCTATACAGGTATTTTTGTGCTAAAAGATTGTGTAAGTAGTGACCAATATTACCACTTTTTGTTTCCCAAAACCTATTGGAAGATTTTGTTAACTATTTCGGTATGTTATATGGTGATGAGCTAGTCAGTTTTAATGTCCATGGTTTACTACACTTAGCAGATTCTGTAAAAGAATTTGGGCAGCTTGACTCTTTAATATAAATTTGAAAACTATATGCAATTTATTAAAAAAATTGTGAAAAAGCCTAATGAAATTTTACAGCAAATAGGTTCAAAGAAATGCAAAGTCTGAAATCGAGTAACGTTTCTAATTTGGGAAGTTTTTCTATAAATTACAAAAAAGAGAAAGATAGCTTTTGTTTCAGCAACAAGTTTGGACCCATGAAAGTAATCAGCAAGGAACATATATCGGAAGAATATATATGTAAAGTTTTCCGAAAAACAGAAAATTTTTTTGAGCAACCATTTCAGTCTTTTAGAGATCTCGGCATAGTTGTTGCAAGCGACGAAGGAAATGAAACCACAAAAGTTAAAAGGGATGATATTATCTATTAATATGTTTGTATTCCTCACCATGATAAGTTTCTTCTTATACCCCTCTTACACCACCTTTTCCATTCATTTTCTTCATAATTTTTTAAAATTAATGTTCCATATAAGATTTAATTAAGTAAAATAATCAATACTAATAAAAAAGTTACATGGATATTTTAGGAAATATTTTCGAAGAAAATAATTTAGCAGAGCAGTCAGTATTGCCGAGGACTACCTACAATATTGAAGGACAGACTGATTCTCCTGTCAATGCTGGTAAGTAATTTAAATAATATTTTCTAAAATCTTATGTTAACATTTTTATTTTAGGAATTGTGACTCTCTTGAATCACATATTGGAGCGCCAAAAATCCATCCAGAATCAGATATTGGAGGGCCAAAAACCCATCCAAAATAGATTGGATAAGCTGGAGGGGGCCGTCAATATCGTTACTCATAACCAGCAATCATTAAGTAATGGATTGTTGACAATAAATAAAAACGTACTTAAATTTGAGAAACAAATGGTTGAAGATATCGTAAGTACCTACGACTAAATAATGACTTGATTTTTTTTTTGTTTTCAAATATGTATTGCTTTCCAGACTTTATTGAAGGCTAAAAACATGGCGCAAGCCAAAATCCTGATGGAAAACAAGGTGGCCATAAAACGAATTCAGGAATCGTTCTGTCGGATGACAGGGGAGACGTCCGACAAAGCGGTTGACGAAATCGCTAGCCTTATTCCTTTTCGGAATATCGAGGCCGTAAAGGAAGTTGAGGTGAAGCTAGTCTCTAATGATTTCGTCAAGGCAATGGTAATTAAATAAAACTTCTTATTAGTATTATATTTCTTATTTTATATTAACCACTTGTATATCAATTACTTTTTAGACCGCCTATGTTCAAAAAGTGAAGGGAATTTCAGAGGATGTTGGTGACGTGATCCGTACAATATTCGCGATGACGTGCTGGAGTCATATAACTATGACGGAAGGTGGTAGAAACTTCCTCTGGAAAATTTAAAGATTCTTCGAATAATGAAAGGTAAATAAATAAACACAAATAAATATTATACGAATTTATATTTTATCAAATTTACAGATGTTTTTTAGGGAAAAGGTTCTTTACGCTTTGAAAAAGACGCCAGAAAAGCGATAGAAAAAGCGATAGAAAAAGCGCATCATCGCGTAAAGCAGAGGAGTTATCTTCAATCAAAGAAAACCGCAAATCATGAAACCCAAAGTTCTTAGTTTTACGTTATTTTTTCACCATTTTCAATATAATTGAAATTAAGAATTTTTATTTGAATTTCCATTTGGAATTTTCTTAACTACAAATGAAGAATTCTCAATTTCAAATAAAAATTTCTGAATTACAAATTAAAATTTCTCAATTTCAATTGGAATTTTTCAGAATTCAAATGAATAATCTCAACTTCGATTGAAATTTTTTTTTCTTTTAAATTGAAATTTTAAATTTCAATTGGAATTTTCTCAAATTCAAATGAAAATTCTTAATTTCAATTAGAACTTTCTCATTTTCAAATGAAAATTCTAAATTTCAATTGGAATTTTGTCATTTTCAAATATAAATTTTCATTTCTATATTACAAATGAATTGCCCTAAAAGAGATCTCAAATGTATTATTAATTTTATTTTCTTTTTATAACTTTAATTTCCTATTTTGTTGAATTAGTAAGCAATGAATTTAAATATATTTATTTAACATTTTTGTTTTTTTTTTTAAATTTTTACTTTTTTTATTTGACTGTACATATTTTGTTTTCCTTTTGTTGTTTTGTTTTTAATTATCTTTTTATTTATTATTTTTGTTATATAAATAATATTAATATTAAATAGAAATATTATGTGTTTTACTTCAAATTAAAAAGTCCGTCACTAGTGACGAAGAATTTATCAAGGATTACGTGTCACCTATGACAGAAATTATTTCATACTGCTGTCACTAGTGACAAAGAATTTGTTAAGCTTTACTGGCCACCTGTGACCAAAACCATTTCATTGCTCGCGACTTGTCCGTCACTAGTGGCAAAATATTTATCAACCGTGACCGGTCATCTGTGAGCAATAGCAAAGGAATGTTGACTAGAAAATAACATTAGAGAGAACAGCTCAGATATATGATCTGTGGTCGAAAAAATGTTTGTGTTAGAGAGAGATACAAAATCACACGTACACAAAAGTTTCATTCACATTTCTCATATTGGCTTAATAAAATGATAGAAACTTTGTTCTACGCGATGATGGAAACTTTGTCACTAAAGACAGTCATATGACCGGTAAAATGACTGTTACTGTTCTTGCAGGGGTTCTTTTTACACAGTGAGCCAAACAGTAAAAAAAAAGACATTGTAAAATACTGAAATGTAAAAATTGCTTTATGTGCTTACATACACCTGTCAAAATAAGAATACACTCATTCAGACGGAAATATTTTTTTAGCGTCGACGCAGCCATACGACTACCGACCACCGTTGTAGCTGTAGCCAAAATTAAACTAATTTCTATTTTTGTTGGCGACAATAACAGATTTAGTGCTGTCAACACCATAGAATATCGAAATAAATGAGCGATTTAAACCACTTAACTTTATTTACAATAATTATGAAGGAAATTGAAATAAGCAATTAATTATCAAATATTTATAAATATAATGTAATATCTGATAAACATAAGATATACAAATTTATATTTATATAACTCTTCCTCAATAAAAATACATTTTTAAGAAGTTAATTTTTTAACTGTCATAACTCAAACGCTTCATATGCTAGAACTACGTAGTTTAGGTTATATAAAAGTCCAGTATGTATGTATAAAATCTATTATTTTAAAGAGCATATTTTATATCTATGTTGTTTTAAGATATGCGTATTTTTATAAAAAAAAAATGTTGGTTGTAAAAATAAGTTTTTAGGATATGGGCTCTTAATCCATTATAAATCGGAAGAATATATCATTTGAGAAGTATTTTTAGTAGCTTTTGTTTGATATCAAAAAAGTTATATAAGCTTCTAAAGTTGTGCCCTATAATTTTTAAAATTTAAAAAGCTCATAACTCTCAAACTATTAGTGATTCCACTAAAATCTTTCTATTATAATTTTTTGTTTTATATATATTATCAGGTACATGAAAACCGTTGATGTCGGAGGTTCATTACTAAAAAGGATTTATGTAATTTCTGCCAAAATATAAATCGTTATTTTGCCCATCTTATAAATACAATATTGGCATCACTCATAAGCAGCTGTTTATATTGTAGACATTTTAATTTATTTTTTTTAATTTTTCTGTCTGTTGGCTTTTGTTTTATTTGGTAAGTTTATTATAACTTATTCTTAATTTATTATTGATAAGAGTTCTTAATATATTTCAGCCCATGGATGAAATGATAATAGAGGAAGTTGTCCAAACGTCCAAAATCTATATCAGCTGTTTTCAATGCAGCTGCCGTCTTAAAAATAATTAAGTAGCTGACTACAAGGCGGCTATTGCAGCCAACGACTTTTGTAGTCGATGTTCGTGTAGCCTGCTGTCGTGATTGTGTTTCTAGCATAATTCTTGAAATTGAAAAAGCCCATAACTCTTAAACTATAAGAGATTACACCAAAATCTTTCCATAAGATTTCTTTTATTTAGACATTCGTATTTTTTTTCAGGTTAAAAATGTAATTAAAAAAAAAAAATAAAGTAAAATTTTAACATTTTAAACATTTTTCTAAGAGCTACATATCTTAAGAATAAAATAAGCTATAAACTATAAAAATTAAAAATGTGAATTTTATTACCAATTTACCGATTACCAAATTACCAATTTTTATAAAAAATACCGTTGTATTTTAGCTTCATTACCTAATAAAATCTTATGCAAGCCACACACGTTGCAATAGTTGGTCAAACTTTACATTGTTGCAAAGCTGATTGTCGTTGTGTGTAAGTTGGGGTTGGTTGTACAAAAGATCAAAAAATTTTGATTTTTTTGCAAGTTGTACAACAGAATTGAAACGTTTGTGAACAAGTTTGTGCAATATTATTCAGTTTTGTTCTTCATTTTCATACTGACAGCGGAGAAGTGATCATCTACTCTCTTTAAAAACCTCATCAATTAGAGCACAAACAGCCATCTTTACTAACACCTTCACCTTTTAAAATAAAATTGTATATTGAGATTGTACTGAAGTTGTATTGTTTGTAAGCAAAGAGCACAACCCGATTACAATTAAAATTGTACAAACAGTCGCACGGTGTATGGCGTGCATTATGGTCATATGTAAGGTTGGTTGCATTGCAATATTGGGTACCTGCGGTAAATTGGTAATTCACATTTTTAAACCGATTTTTATGGTTAAAATTTTACTTTATCTTTTTTTTAATTAAATTTTTAACCTGAAAAAAATTACGAATTTCGCACGAAAAAAAAATTGTTTCTCCATTAATTTCTAAATAACTCCAAAAAAAATTATATTAAATTAAAATAAATGCAATTTTGTTATACATCTTTAAGTGTTTTAATTTTGAAAATCGGATAAGTCGTTCTCGAGTTAGGACGAAATAGGTCTCCGTACCTGACTAACTTAAGGGGAAAAATTTGCCACGCCCATAAAAAATCCAGATCTGATGGAAAAAAACCGACAACGGATCTGAGTTTAGTGCATCAAGATCCATATAGTCCGCATAGTTTTATTAAAAGGAAAGACTAAAAATGAATTTTTGCAGAGCAGTGTAATTAGTTAGCTGACTACGAGGCGACGAAAGCAGCCAACGACTTTTGTAGTCGGTGTTCGTGTAGCCTGTTGTCGAGATTGTGTTTATATCATTATGTTTAAAAAACTCGAAAGGAAAAATCTATCGTACATCTTTTAAATTGCTTTGAAGAATGCTGTGAATGTGACCAAATGTTAAAGGGGCAACCAGATTTAAGTTATCGAGTACTCAGAAGTTTTACCGGTATTGAGTACCCATTATTAAACAACTTTTTCCCTATTTAGCATATTCAATGTGACGTGTAAATAAGGGAATAGAAGTTTTCGATATGTTTAATTATCAAAATCGTATAATTCTCCTAAAGCAATGTGCTTTAATATTGCTGCTTTTTATAGTAGTGTTGTCTTTACCATCATTATGTGTTAGCCATAACAATGAAAGCCCTAGTTTTAAATACTCCCGTGAAGCCAATGAAGAGAATTCGTACAGAAAACATGAAACTCATAGTCCTCACAATCATCATCATGATGGCCACAACCATCATGATCACCACCACCATCATGATCACCACCACCATCATGATGATCATCATCATCATGATGAACGCCACCATGATCACCATCAATTACACCAAAATGCTTTTAAACCTGGTAAGGTCTTACTCGCTTCGCTTTGAAAAATTAAAAAATTACAAATATTGATTTCTTTTAGATATGAATAAAATTTGGCTATACTCAATGGCATCAACTTTATTTATTAGCGCAGCCCCATTTTTGATCCTATTTTTAATACCATTGGATAATACTGATGAAATGAGACCACGTCTTAAAGTGCTTTTAGCTTTTGCATCAGGTGGGCTGTTGGGAGATGCATTTTTGCACTTAATACCACATGCTATTAGTCCTCATCATAGTCATGGACATTCTAATGATGATTCTCATGGTCATTCTCATGGAAATCAGTCTCATGATCACAGTAAAGACACTGCAATAGGACTATGGGTTCTAGGAGGAATAATTGCTTTTCTTACTGTGGAAAAATTAGTACGCTTAATAAAAGGAGACGAGAATTTAGGTCATGGACATAGTCATGGACCTGTTAAAAAAGTTCAACAGGAACCTAAAAAAAATAATGATAGGAACGTTGACAAACCTAAGAAAAAAGCTTTAGAGGACACTCATAATGAAGACAAAGTTTTAATTTCTGGTTATTTAAATTTGGCTGCAGATTTTGCACACAATTTTACAGATGGCCTTGCAATTGGGGCATCATTTTTAGCGGGAAACAATATAGGTTTAGTAACTACAGTGACAATTCTTTTACATGAGGTCCCACATGAAATTGGGGACTTCGCAATTCTAATTAAGTCAGGGTGTTCAAGACGTAAGGCCATGCTTCTACAGCTTGTGACTGCACTTGGCGCAATAACGGGAAATGCATTAGCTTTAATAGGTGTGGGAACAGATGCAGATGCTGCACCATGGGTGCTTCCTTTCACTGCAGGAGGCTTTATATATATTGCAACAGTGAGTGTCTTACCAGAGTTGCTAGAAGAATCCACAAAGCTTGGTCAGTCAATAAAAGAAATCGCTGCGCTTTTAACTGGTGTTTTCCTTATGGTAATAATCGCTAATTTTGAATAAAATTTTTAATTTATTTATCTTTACTTAATAAAGTTTATGTAATTAACGTTTTCCATAATTATTCTTTCTAAATATTACTATTCAGGGGTGTCATAGAAACCAAGTCAGTTTTTAAATTTCTCGGTTTTGAAAACCAATACTGGTTATATTTGGCGTCATGAAACCAAGTCGGTTTTGTTATTATTGGTTTTAAATCAAACAAAATGTTCGAATCAATTGTTTATTATTTTATTTGAAATTTTTTTGAAACATCAAAAATCAAATAAAAAAATGAAATAAAAATTATTAAAGAAAATTATTTGAAGAAAAACTTTTAGTTTTTTGCGATGTTTGTGGTATAGGTATAAAGAAAACGCTGCGATTTGGACAACTGAAGCTTGTATCATGAAATGACCGAATTGTGGACTGGAAAAAATGTAATCTACCTACACCAAGAAACAAACCACAGCCAATCAAAGGACGATTGTCACTTACATACGATATTCATTAAATTGCAAAAAATATGTTGATATGCATTTGCTTCGCCAGTACCTCCACACAAAGAATATTCTAGCTTTACAATTTTTCCCATTTTTGATATTTTTTATGTTTGTCGATACGATTCATTGATTCCAAAGTCAAAAGACAAAAATTACCTAAACTTGGATTTATCTTATTACATGATACAAAATGCTGTGTAAACTTTTCACCCATCTCTTTTTATTTGAAAGTTAAAGCTAAAAAGTACCAAAAATATTTTTTCACTTTTTCTCCCCTTTTTTCGAAAAGTACTTACCACTTGTACTGTTATTTTTTATTATTTTTGTAACTGATCCAAACTCGATTTCAATTTTGGTTCTATTGTTTTTAGTTTGGGAATTATAGCGTTATTGAATTTTCCCTTTTTTATCCTCCATAGGGCCAAATTTTCAAAAATCTGTTCTTAGTGGATCTTTAAATCGAAAAAGGCACCAGTTGGCCAGTAACGCCCTTGTTTTAAATTGATAGACCAATTTTGAAATGAAATCTGTTAACTGTAAGTTGTTAACTGTAAGTTTATTTCCAATACTAAACCAATAATAATATTTTCTGTGACACATAAAACCAATAGAAAATATAGCTCGAACATTAATATTGGAATTCATGACACCAAATTAATTTTTTTGTCGTTTTCAAAACCAATACCAATGAAATTGGTTTCTATGACACCCCTGATTAATTGAATTTTTAAGAACCACTTCTAATTAAATACCAGTTCAAATAAACAATATAAATAAATTGTTGAGTTCATGGTAAGACTTGGTGAAAGGACCTATCAATGTTCCAGTATCCAATAAAAAATCAAACAATCAGGAAAATAAAATTGTTTGAATATGCTTAAAGCATTGTGTTTCAAAAATAAGGGATTTCAGAACAGATGGTTCTGAAATCGCTGATTTCAATTTTTTCTGCTTGATTTCAGTTTATCGAAATAACGACCGAACCAGCTGTTTTATTTTGTGTACAAATAATTAAAAAATATATATATAATTCGCCGATAATATCCCAGTTAGAACAAGGGGTACTTCTCTCAGACAAGGAGCTGCATCCGATTCTATTTTTTGTTTAGACTCATTGAAAGGGACCTAAATTTTAACTCCGGCACCGAACGGCAAATTCATTACATAGCCTAATACTCAATAACCAGTGACTAGATGAGTTATTAGGAGAACCGCCGCTTTTTTATACCCACCATCAAAAAGAAATGGGGGGTATATTGAGAATGTCATTCAGTTTGTAATTTCCTTAATATTGGCTCAAAAATCAAAAACGATATATATTCTGAATCCTCATGAAATTCTAAGACGATTTAGCGATGTCCGTCTGTCTGTTGAAATCACGATAACGCCTGAAACTTAGTGAAAACATTCTTCATCTATGAGAAAATGTTGGTGTTGAAATTGGGTAAAATCGGTCAACATTTCGCTTATTTGCTAATATATGACAAATTATAACAGCTATGATGACAAAGTTTGGTATCTAGAAGTTTTACATAAGAACTAGGCAGCATATAAAATTTCATCTAAATCGGTTCATATTTAACCATAGCTCCCATATAAAAAAACTTACGGAAACAGCCTAAATTCCACCTGAAATTCACTTAAATGCCAATACATGATAAACTGTAATAGCTTTGGCCACTAAATTTAGCACGAGGAAGTCTTATGTGAATGCCAGCCAGTGTGCAAAATTTGTCACAATCGGTCACCATTTGACCATAGCTCCCATATAAAAAACTTACAGAAACACAAAAATACAAAAAGAAAAGGGGGTTTATGTCCGCCTGTCCGTTAGATAAAAGCGCGATAGCGCCTTAACTAAAAGGGCTACAGCAACAAAATACAAAAGGAAGTCTTATGTGAATGCCAGCCAGTGTGCAAAATTTGATTATAATCGGTCACCATTTGACCATAGTTCCTATATAAAAAAAGCTTACAGAAACACAAAAATACAAAAAGAAAAGGAGGTCCGTCCTTAACTACAAAAGCTAGAGACAAAATTTTACAAAAGTATTTTCGACATGTAACAAAAGTTGTGAACAACAAATGGGCGAAATCGGTTAACAGTTATTTGGAGCTCCCATATAACCCCGCCCCGGTAAACACATGAATGCTGATAAATTGAGTACAATTGTAATAGCTATGACGACTAAATTTAGAATAGAGAAGTTTTATGCAACTATTGATCAGTATATCAAATTTTATAGGAATCGGTCCATAATTGACTATAGCTTTCATATAAAAAACACTTCCGAAAACCAAAAAATATTTAGCAAGGACCAGTTAAAAGCTATTAAATTAGAAACTGTGACAGCTATAACCAAATTTTGCAAAAATAAGCTTTATATAAATACCAGCCAGTGTGTGAAACTTTGTTACAATCATTTGGCTATAATTCTTATATACAGTTTGTCAAGTAATTGTTTGCATTAAACAAAAATAGTGAAAATGCAATTTAAATTTCGAAAATTAAACATCAAATCGTTTAAATTTGTTTATTTTGTTTAACACATACCGTTAATGTAACTGTTTACTACAAAAAGTCGTAAAAAAATGAAATAAATACATTTTAGCGATCTCCCTGGCGGATTTGCCCTTATAGTGATGGAAATACGCTAATTCTTTAACGCCTTTCGAAATTAATTTTGCAGGCATTTTTTTTAATATAGGACAACCAATGCAAACATTTTTTTACAATACTTTTTATATCTTCAATTTCATTGGATATTACACATTATGTGTAATGTGTAGGGATGCCAATCGGGAAAGGTTTTTCCAATTCCCGGGAATCGGGAGTTTCTAATAATTCCCGGAATCCCGATTTCGGTATTTTCGGGAATTTTAAATCTCTAAAAAAAATTAAAATCTGTTATGTTTTGTATATTCTTCAAATAAAGTTTCAATTTTTATTTCCATTGCATATAAGTAAGAATGGTATACATCAAAACTCTTATAACAATAAAAAGCATTAATTTACATAATATTTTATTAAGAAAACCAAGAATGATATCAAATTTATCATTTTAAGTAGCTTCTCAAAAAACTATGGCATCTAAAGTTTCATCTGCCAGTCTTGAACGAATTTTGTTTCCAACGTATGCTGCCGTAGAAAAACACCTTTCACATTCTACGCTTGTGGGTAATATTGTTTGTAAATATTTATAGTAGGATTGTAAATAATTTCCTCTTGCCCCAGTGGAAGTAAAAATGTCAATCTCTTTTGAAAGTTGTATATTGAAATCATTGTTGCAGTCCTTTCGAAATTTTGTAGGACTTTTGCATTTTTCAATTGCGTATTGTAATTTTTGGGCAATAGAAATATGCTCCGTTTCCTCGTCCGATAATATATCGATCTGGTCCGCTTCTCTTGTGTTATTGTTTGTTCTTAGGCGGGATATTATTTGCTTTAATTCATGCTTTAATATATTGAGATCCACGCTGTGATCAAAATCGGATTTGACGTTAGGATTTTGTAAAAAATTTAAGAGTGTTGAGTACACTGTTTTTCTCTCTTTAATAATTTTTTGAATAGATTTATACAGATCTTTACTCAAGTCAAAATTAATTTTATGTATTTCATTTAACATGAAACACAGGCAGCAGCACTTAATACATCAACAATTTTTTTAATCAAAGAAAATTCTTCATCCAAGAATTGTTCTCATTTTAAGTCGATCAAAGCCTTTTTCAGAGGAGTCTCCAGCTCTAAAAATCGCTGACACATTTCAAACAAAGTGTTCCATCCTGTTTTACAATAGCATCAATTGCTTTCCTTTTTCCTCTTTGACATATTTCTGGAGGATATCATTTTTTGTTGGAGATTTTCTAAACATCTTTACTATTTTCCTTACTTTCTCAATTACGGGTCTCACGTAAAAATTATCCGTAATCTCATTTGGATTCTTGTATAAACATTCTGTTAAAAATTCTACTTTCCCCTCATCATCATCATCAGATGATTCCTCGTCTGTAAATTGAATTAAATTTATAGATTTTTTATAAATTACATCTACCACTGCAATATGTAATTGTTTGCATTGCAGATGCACCATCAGTAGTAAATCCTACTATGTCTGATGAGAGTGATATATTAAATTCATCAAGTTTTTCTTGTATGTAGTTTACGCAATTCACTGCTGTGCCTGACTTTTTAAGTCACCAAACCGAGATTGAATAATTTCTCGTTTCTATTGGCAATGATATTAATATACCTTTTGTTTGACGTCGAAGTCCACTCATCGAAAGCAATACTGAATTTAGCTCCTCGTGACTTGTTTTTTGTTATTTCTGATTTCATGTTTTCTTTACATTTTATATAAAATTCCATAAATTTGGTTTTAATCGTTTCCTTGGATTTTGGAACATCGAATCATCGAGCTTGAAGTGACTTTTGTAATTCTGTAGAGGTTATAAATAATGAAAGAGGTATCCCATCAAGAGCAATCAAACGACTTATTACGGCTGGAAAATTTTTCTTAAACTTTGGTAAAGTAAAATCTGTTATTTTTTTTTATTTTTTGCTGTGGTTCATCGGGCTCATTTTTTTGAGCATTATTTTATGGATCTGAAAATATAGCTCATTGTTGTATTATATACATTAAATATTCATTTTAACTTACATTATTAAGGTGACTTAAAAGACCTTTTGTTGATCCACCTCCGGTCTTTAAAATTTTCTTGCATAATTTACATTGTGCATGTGGTGAACCTTTACATTCAACAAAAAAAATGATTCCAAACAGAGCTTGTATCACTTTGGTTTTATGCTCCTCAAAATTCAAATTTTTATACAATTAAAAAAGACAAATTTTCAAAGAAATTACACTTGTTTTCACCGTTTTATGTTTAAAAATTACAAAGTTGTTGTATTAGATAAAAACAACGCTGATTTTAACAGGGCGATTCGAATAATTATTATTTCATTTAAAATTATGTGGATAACTCTCCTCTGCGAAGGGTAGTCATCTTGTCGTGATGCAGGGGCTTAAGCGTAATGAACTCTAAGGCTATGCTGGGGGAGATTGGTATCATCGCTATCTCCGGCAGGGTCACCCATACCAGACAGGCTTAGAGGGAGCGCACTACTAAGAACTACCCACCCACCCTCTCCCTACTGGCGTCTGTTTACCCATATTGGGCGGCCAGGTGGGACCCCCTGTTTTGCCCCATATGTTTCCCATGTACGGCACCATGGGATATGGCGGCAGAACTGTCCGTTTTGGATCTTCGATCCTTGATTTAGGTCCGTCCGGCAAACCAAATCCACAGAGCGTCTGTTTCCCATATTGGGCGGCTCTGTGGTCTGCGTCTGATCCCCAGTGGGGCGGCAGTTTATTTCAGGTCTTGGTAGCAAGGATAAAATACGAAATATTTTAATCATGAAACCCCCCCAATGTCCAAAAAATTATGCCCCCTGTATCCGGTCGAGGGCTTCATAATCTCCGGAGACCCAGTTCCACCGGTGCCTGTCCCGGGCTGTGTGGAATGGTGTGCGACTGGGACTACATCGGCTCAAAGCTCTTCGTCTAGCTTGGTGGCGACACCTGGCCAAGCTAGTCTGCCGACCACAGGTTCGAAGGTTAGTCTGGTGAAAGCACCTATTCAGGCTGGCCGAAAAACTGGTGCTACTGCAACTGGTGTGGGAAAGAAGACTGTCAAATCCAGTCCTTCCCGCACAAAAAAATCGCCTGGTAAAGGCAAATTACTCTTTGAAGTACCTCTTAGCCATGCTGCGAGTACTTCTAAAGCCGCAATGGCCAAACCCCCTGCTTCGGGTAAATCCCAAGTGCTTCCTGTGCAGAAAGGAATCGTGATCCCATGTTCAGATTCCCCACCTGCACACACCCCTAGGAGTCAAGGAGATGCGAATAATTCTTCCTCTCTGAAAACTCCTATCCCTGCAAAGAGGACCGGGACTAAACCCTCGGATCCCCTATCTGATCGTCCTAAGAAGCACATTTCTCCGGCTAGAAGGGCTTTTCTTCAACGGCGCGCAGCCGAGCGGAAATTGCAGCAGCTTGGCGACAAGCCTGCTGAATCCCTTACTCCTGAGGAGATTGCGGCGAAAGACAGGGCTATAAAGACTCTGGCTGAACTCCCGAGCAAGGTTACCTCAGCACCGAAAGGTGTGCCTAAACGGCAACGTTCTGAGGAGGACCACTCGTTAAGCCAGCAGCCTGGGGCTAAACGTCCTAAACCCTCTGTCATGATGGACAGATCCTTTAGCGAGATTGCCAAGGGTAAGCTCGTTAAGGCCATCATTGACAGGGGTAACCCTGACGGGTCAATTACCACCGAAAGGTGGGACTTGATCCAAGTCAAACTGGTGGGGGTTTTCATCAGGGTCCTTAGGGAAAACCCTGGTCCCCCTCCAGACTGCGACGACGCTGGCTGGTTCCAGGGTCGTGTTAAGCTGATGGCATGCCATAATGAGAGGTCCGCCTTTCTCTTGAGAGAGGCGATCCGGCTCATTGAAGGTATATGGGATGGAGCTAGTCTCGACGTGGTTTCTCGTGAAGAGATTCCACGTAGGCCTAGATCCACTGCCCTTGTACGCGATGGTGTGTCATCTAAGGAGGAGATCCTAGAGCTCCTTAGACTCAGCAACCCCAATCTTCCTGTCCATGATTGGAGGGTAGTAAAGGTTTCTGAGCCTAAGGATTCTCTTAGAAGGATCACTGTTGTCCTGACCCAGGAATCCCTGGAGCCACTTCGGCAGATGCGTTGGAAGATTCTCTACGGTTTCGAGAAAATCATCCTACATGTCTACCGAGGTGACGACAAGGGTCCCGAAAAGCAGGATGACAGTGTACCGGATACCCTCACCAAGGACGACGTACCTTCCGGTTCATCTGCTCCTCCCACTTCCCAGCTGAGCCCAGGCTCCCTGAGTATTGTGGATGAGGAGATGGACGAGGAATTGGACGAGGAAGCCCTCCTGAACCCCGATCTAGACGACGAGGATCAGGATGACTTCAACGTCACGGTTATCCCCCTCTTCGAGAATGATGAAGATTACTCAAATTAATCTTCATCATTCTAAAGCGGCCTCAGCCGCCCTGCTCCTTCGCGTTTCCGAACGCAAGGAGGAGCTAGTGATAATCCAGGAACCTTGGATCGTAGGAGACAGGATTCGTGGATTATCACTAAGAGGCTACAAGCTAATACACGCCAGTGGATCAGGTAGGCTGCGGGCATGTATTTTAGCTAAAAGCACTTTAAACGTCTTCATTCTATCTGATTTTAGTGATGAAGACACGGTAGTGGCTGCATTGGAAACCAGCGCAGGCCCTATACTGATCGCCTCGTGTTACATGGGCCATGACCAGATTGAACCTCCACCCAACAATTTGGTCAGGAAGACAGTGGATATGGCTGTCAGCAGAAATCTGCCGCTAATAATAGGTGCGGATGCAAATGCCCATCACACCATCTGGGGCAGCTCTAACATTAACGATAGAGGTGAGTCTATTTTTGATTTTCTTCTTCGTAGCAGTTTAGATGTTGTCAACACAGGGTCAGAACCCACCTTTGTAGTAAGCAATAGGCAAGAGGTTCTTGATATTACTTTGGTAAGCTCTTCGCACCATAATCTAATTAAAAACTGGAGAGTGTCAAATGATTGCTCCTTTTCCGATCACAGGTATCTTGAATTCGAACTTCAGTTCACTCAAGATAAACCAACACCCTTCTTAAATAGGAAGAGAACAAACTGGGACATGCACAAAGAATCCCTCTGTCGACTCTTGCCCACTGTACCGCATATAGACTCTTGCGAAGACATTGATCTAGCTGTCAACACACTGACCAATGCCTTTCAGCAAGCTACAAATCAAGCTTGTAAGAAAATCACCAGGAAAGGTAAATGCAAACCACCCTGGTGGTCAACCGACATTGAGAAGATACGCAAGGAATGTCGACGTCTGTTTAACGAAGCTAAGAGGACATCCAACTGGGTCCCCTACAAAGCTTCAGTTAACAGATTTAAAAATGTCGTCAGGAACGCGAAGAGGCAATCGTGGAGAAATTTCTGCAGCGGCGTGGAAGGATCTTCCGAGACTAGCCGACTTCGTAAAATCCTGACCTCCTCTCCCTCCGTCACTGGCTATATTCAAAAAGCCTGTGGCAACTGGACCACCAGTAGTTATGAAACCCTTGAGGTCCTCATGGGCACACACTTCCCTGGATGCAGTGCTCTGCATCGCGAGCCAGTGTCCAGTAACTCGACTGTCATCGGGTCCTCACCCATCCTCATTGATAGAGGAAAAATCAAGTGGGCTCTTGACAGTTTCAAACCATACAAGTCAGCGGGTCCGGATGGAATCATCCCAGCTGACCTTCAGCATAACGCTGAGACTATAACTCCCTGGCTCATCAGGATTTTTATGAGCTGTCTTAAATTCTCATATATACCGGAATCCTGGACCAGATGTGAGGTAGTATTCATCCCTAAAGCGGGTAAAGCTAGCCACACAAAATCGAAGGACTTCAGACCAATCAGTCTCAGCTCCTTCCTTCTTAAAACTCTAGAACGCATTATTGATGGTCACTTACGATCATCAATCAATCCACGCTTTCTCTCTAAATCACAGCACGCCTATAATAAAGGTAAGTCTGTTGAAACAGCACTCCACTCACTTGTTAGTTCCTTAGAAAAATCACTTGAGTTCGGCGAATTTTCACTGGTTGCCTTTCTAGATATAGAGGGAGCCTTTAATAATATTAAGCCCACGTCGATTACTTCGGCAATGGCGGATATAGGAGTTGATGACTCTATCATCTCTTTTATTGGAAAACTTCTTTCCTATAGAATTATTTTCTCTACCTTGGGAAAAGCTACAGTATATAAAGTAGCATACCGAGGTACTCCTCAGGGGGGTGTTTTATCTCCCCTGCTCTGGAACCTTGCCATCAACAAATTGTTAATGGAATTGGACTCTCTGCGCTTCAAAACTATTGCTTACGCAGATGATGTCGCTATTGCAGTTTCGGGCAAGTACCTAAACACTATCTCGCAGCGACTCGAAGTCGCTCTCGCCACACTTACTGAATGGAGCGTTTCCAATGGCCTGGGAGTTAACCCCGCCAAAACGGAACTCGTTCTTTTCACTAGGAAATACAAGATTCCCCAGTTCAATCTTCCAAAGCTTGATGGAACGGAACTGGTACTCACGGATCATGCCAAATACTTAGGTGTGATCCTGGACTCTAAGCTGTCCTGGAACTTAAACACCCAATCTAGGGTGTCTAAGGCTTCCATTGCACTATACTCGTGCAGAAGAGCTCTAGGAAATACGTGGGGCCTATCCCCTTCCAATACAGCCTGGCTCTTCGAAATGGTTGTTAAACCCATTCTCATGTACGGCGCTCTTGTCTGGTGGCCTGCCCTAAACAAGGCTAATCAGCGAGGACTCTTTGTTAAGATCCTTAGATCTGCTGCTCTCATGATTACGGGTGCTTTAAGGACTACTCCTTCAAAGGCACTCTTTACCATGCTTAATTGGCTTCCGGCTGAGCTAATGGCCCAATTAGTAGCCCTCAACTCAGCTATCAGGTTAAAAACCACCGGTGAATGGTCTACTTCGTCTCTAGGCCACACCACTATTCTGGAGAAACTTAATCTCCCTGATAATATAGACTACTGTATTCCCTCACCCGCTTTCGAGCAATCCTTCACTGCGGATATCTCAGGGGCCCATAACGCTTTTAGTGAAGAGACCCTGGTTATCTATTCGGATGGATCCAAATCGTCACGTGGTGTGGGTGGGGGCTTCTTTATCCCATCATTTGGGATTAAAGTGAAACTCAAGCTCCCTAAACAATGCAGCATTCTTCAAGCTGAAATTTCAGCTATTTATAGGGCGAGCAAGTGGCTCACGTACCACCGAGTATATCCCAACGATATTCGTTTCTGTACAGATAGTCTTGCCGCCATTCATTCCCTTTCATCGGTCTACACGACATCCGTTCTTACCCGTGAATGCCGGGCGTCTCTAAATGAGATGGCGAGACATTCCAACATTGAACTTTTCTGGGTACGTAGTCATAGTAATGTACCAGGTAACATCATAGCGGATAACCTAGCAAAAGATGGTGCTCTTCTTAGTCAAGAAAACACTGATCAATTCATAGGTATTCCGCTCTCAGCATGCAAATTGCTCATAAAGCAGTTTATTTTTAGGTCCGCACAGACCAACTGGTCCACAGAAAGTACCTGTACGATCTCCAGACTTACATGGCCAACTTACGACAGTAAGCGCTCTGCAATCCTGGTCAGCTTTTCGCGCCATAGACTTCGCACCCTTATTTCAGTACTCACAGGACACTGTCTTATAGGTATACATGCTAGAAGACTTAATCTTCAAAGCAATGACTACTGCAGAAGTTGTCACAATGCAGAGGAGGAAGAAACAATATCCCACTTCCTCTGTCACTGCCCAGCACTTGCTGAACTTAGAACCCTCCATCTAGGATTCCCATTTCTGCACGATCTATCAGAGATCTCGAACATCAATATTCGTAAAATAGGCTCTTTTATCGATGCATCTGGCTGGCTCTAACTGAGCCTCTTACTCTCGGTAGTTTTAAGAATTTAATTCTCTCTATCCTTGCAGGAATTACAAAGGGACCTATTTATGGACCCAAGTGAGGTGGACCTTACAGTCTGCATCCTGCCTAACCTAACCTAACCTATGTGGATAACTCAAATATTATAAAAAGTAAAAATCCCGGGAAAAAATTTTAAAAATCCCGGGATTCGGGATTTTGCAATTCCCGAAATTCCCGGGATTTTCGGGAACGACAAATTCCCGTTTGGCATCCCTATACACATAAAACATCATAAAATAAAAAATATAACGGTAAATAAGAACATTTGGTGTTATTTTTACTCATTGTGTAAACATTTATTTGACGCCTTTTTAATTGGGTATGTTTCTTTTTGTATTGTTGTTGTTGCAATGTGTTAAACAAGTGTATCCCAAGGAGCAATCCGAAATATACAGGTAAAACCGAGGTATTCATCTACAGTGGCTAGGAAAAATCTACTTCTTTCAACATAAAATATTGAAAATCACTTCATGCTTTCTATTTCGCACTTAAAATTAGTATTGGGGTACATTTTTTCTCTAGTCATGCTAAAATGATGTATCATCATGATGGATCCCCAAAAGTTTGGAAGCCGAGTTAAGTGCCCTTTAGTAAACTTGAAGAGATTTTTAATATGTTGCGTTGATAGCAGTATACTTTTCCTAGCCACTGTAGATTAACATTTCAGGTTTACCGGTATATTTCGGATTACTTCTTGGGATAGACATAGCCCATGATCATTTAGGAGGTAAGCCCCTAGTGCTGGAGTGCCACTTTTTCCAGACGGTTTTAATAATTTTACTTTTAATTCATATTGTATATTATTTTGGGCTGCATGGTTACCCTTTTAATTCCAATATTCTCTAATTGTCAATACGGAATCTGAACATTTTAGCGTTGTCCCCGGCGGATTTGCCCTTATAATGATGGAAATACGCTAATTCTATAACGCCTTTCGAAATTAATTTCCCAGGCATTTTTTTAAATTTAGGACAACTAATGCACAAATTTTTTTACAATACTTTTTATAACTTTAATTTCATTGGATAACACTCAAAAAACATTATAAAATCAAAAATATAACGGTAAATAAGAACATTTGGTGTTATTTTTACTCATTGCGCAAACATTTATTTGACGCCTTTTAAATTTGGTATATTTCTTTTTTATTGTTGTTGATGCAATGCATGTATTTATTTCTATTTGTTTACGACTTTTTGCAGTAAACAGTTTCATTAACGGTATGTGTTAAATAAAAGAAACAAATTTAAACGATTTGATGTTTAATTTTCTAAATTTAAATTGCATTTTCAATATTTTTTTTTGAATGCAAACAATTACTTGACAAACTGTATATATTACATCCCCTTTTTATATCTACACTCAAAAAGATTCGGAGGTACAAGCAGCATATTAAGATTATGTATATGGTAGATGCATTAGGAACTCCTAAAAAATATATGGACATGTCGTATTACTATCAGCTTCTTTATCCTAAGTCTAGTTTTACACAGTTCAAGTTTAGCACTTCAGGTTTTGCCAAATTTTCTGTTAAACTTGCATTAGCTTTTAGACACAAATTTCATACTTGAAGTCATTTCTTTCTAGTTTCTGGATTTTTGACATTTCATTTTGATTGTAATTTTTTTTGGCAAAGTGTGCGTATTTTATTATATTTAAAAATTGATGCAACAAAAAAAATTAAATTTTATTTACGCAAAAGTAAAATTTCTTTTAAAATATTTTTAAAATGTATTTTTATTTCTTGCTTATTGTCATCACCAAGCGGAGAAAAAATAATGAAAAGAAATGGCAAAATATTACATTTTAGTCATGTATTTGTATAATAGCGAAAAAGGTTAAAAGCAAAACTGAAGAAAACGTTCAGGTTTGTACCCCGTTCTATTCCTTTTACCTCACCCTCCTAAAAACTCAAGACTTGCGACTTGCACTTGCCTTGAGACTTGATTCGTGTAAAAGTAGACTAACTAAATATTAAGCTAAACGAAAAATATTGAACAACTTATTAATGTAAAACCATACCCGGTTACGATAACGATTTTTTTTCAAAGTAAATAAATACTAGGGAAACCACGTACACACTTTTAAATGTTGAACTATAAAGCTACTGCAACCGAAGTTATTCCAAATATTTTACCAACAATACCAACTAGCGTAACAACTTTTTCCAATTTGGTCCACGTTTTGAATTTGCTGCACCCTCGTAGATATATAGATATGTTTCTAAATTTAACACAACTTGATGGTGGGTATATAAGATTCGGCACAGCCGAATATAACACGCTTACTTGTTTATTTTCAAGTCTGGCCGGGGATCCAACTTGGGACCTCTGGTATGCTAGCGGATGACTGACCACTATACCATTGCGGTTCACTAATTAAAAAATACGATACAATAAAAAGTAAAGCAAAATGTCTAGATAAGCTTATTTGGCCCTAATTGAATCAAAAACAAGAGTGGTAAATTCGTATATCGCTAACTTAGAGTGCAAAGGTGCCAACTGCAATTTTTTACAAAAATAAGATTTTAACGCAAAACAAAAGAGAATTATCAAATGTGTACATCGTTTGAAAAAAAAAAAAAAAACAAAATTGTGGCAACTATTTTTTTTCAAATGGTTTTGTGTTAATGCGCAAAAGTGCCATATACATAGCTGACAAAATGCGTGCGCAAAAGTGCCATTTACACATGTGATTGTTGCTAAATTGATCTGGTTGTTCGCTAGTCTTCCGTAAAAATTATTTTTGCTGTTTCTAACATTTGTTTTGCTTATAGTTTCCACAGTGATGGAAATGCCCGTAAATCAATTTGGGGCAAAGTCTCTCTGATTTTATATTTTGCTAACCCTAGGGTTAGGAAAATACAAAATAAGAGAGAATTAGAGAGACTTTGCTCAACATTGCCGTAAATCCAAAAGTTAAAGAAGAAGAGTGCAAGTTAAAAGCACTGAAATTCCGACAAAAAAATTATTTTACAGCGACGGATGCTCATACAAAAACAGAAATGTGACTGTGGGTTATGCTTTATTGAATGCTACTATTAAACATAAAATAACAATAGAGAAAAACATTTTATAAACTTTATACATGCAATTGAGGATGAAACCGTTTACTCTCTCACCGAGCATCGGACTATAGACGTACCTGTACAATATATTTACTTATTTAAATGGTGGAATGGAAGTTGTTTTTTCCAGGAGTGGGTTACTAGCCAACGTCCTAAACCATATTTTTATAGTTGTTATGGAAGAACTTGCGGCACATATTAGCTCACTACATTAACGGATTTTAACGTAGTTATCCGGGTGATACCACGAGGAGGTTATTGTCCACAGTTAAGATAAAGGATAACCAAGATAAGTCTGGGCTTACCAAGTTAAGACCAATCAGAACCGTTGCTTGGTATCCAACATCCTCTACATCACCCGGAATATATTGTTATTTGTAAAGATGTTAGAAAGAACCCAGAACCTTATGAAGTGGAATGTTTGGATCACACTTCTTTCGAAACATTTAAGGACCTTTATTGAGTGAAAAGTATTCGTCCTAGTCAACAGTGTGCCGCGTAGGTGGACAAAATTATTCTATGTAAGTCTACTTTTACACGAATCAAGTCTAGCACTCAGGTTTTGCTCAATTTTCTTTTAAACTTGCATTTGCTTTTACGCACAAATTTCATACTTGAAGTTAATTTTTTCAAGTTTCTGAATTTTTGACATTTCATTTTAATTGTAATTTTTTCGGCAAAGTGTGCGTATTTTGTTATATTTGAATGCAACAAAAAAAAAAAAAAAAAATAAATAAATAAATAAATAAAAAATTAAATTTTATATATGCAAAAGAAAAATTTCTTTTAAGATATTTTTAAAAAGTATTTTTATTTCTTGCTTATTCTCATCGCTACGCGGAGAAAAAATAATGAAAAGAAATGTCAAAATATTACATTTTAGCCATGCATTTGTATAATAGCGAAAAAGGTTAAAAGCAAAACTGAAGAAAACGTTCAGGTTTGTACCCCGTTCTATTCCCTTTACCTCTCTCTCCTAAAAAAAAGTAGACTAATGTAATGATGATTATACATAGTGTTGTAATCTTCAATCTTCTTTTATTCACTTCTCAAATTCATCTAATTGTTACAATTGCATCTTACATACTAATACTTATAAAGAAAATGCATAAATTCATATACATGTATTTGTTAAGGAAATGTTCAGAAAACATATGAGTTAGGATGACCCAAATCCTCCCCTTTTGATTGTTCAACTGGGGCTGAAACGGTTGACTGGACGGCGCTGATACCTTCTAGGTGTTGAATTGGCTCCAGCATCTTGAATGTTAGATGATGTTGTAGACGGCAATCTTGTGTTTGTACATTCGAAATTGCTGTCAGTTGTAGGACATGAACTTGGAACATCTTTTTGTGAAACTGAGCT
The DNA here is from genome assembly GCA_933228675.1 of Stomorhina lunata. Lineage (NCBI taxonomy): Eukaryota > Metazoa > Arthropoda > Insecta > Diptera > Rhiniidae > Stomorhina > Stomorhina lunata. Next base: position 49,458,587 of record OW121741.1, on the reverse strand, counting down.
CCCATAAACATCTAAGGCATCACACCAAACTTTCTCATCAGCAGTGTCGTCTTCATTATATCTTTTTGTTAATTGATTGACATGTGACCGAATTAATCTGCCAATCTGTTTTTGTTGGCATTTTAGCGACTGCTGCACAATTGTTACAATTTTTTAACCAAGGTTGTAATGTCTACATCTATGTTTGGCCAATAGACATAGCTCCTCGCAATTATTTTTGACCTCTCTATTCCTGGATGACCATGATGAATTTGTTTAAGCACCCTTTTACGGTAAATTGAGGGAATAACAATTCTATTGCCTAACATAATAACGTTGTTTACAATAGAAGATTCATCTTTTCTGATAAAATATGGCTTTAGATCTAAATTTGGTATAGTATCAGGCCATTTATTTTCAATTAAATAATAAATGTGTTTTAAAATATTATCTTTTTGTGTTTCATACTTTACCATTTTGTGTGTTATTGGTAATTTGTCTAAGTTTTCACATAAAACTTGTTCAACTTCATCCTCGAATTTAATTGCGGCAATAACATACTCCTCATTGTTTGACTGAAATGTATCAATAAGACGTGATAATACATCCGCATAACCAAAACTATGCGTTGAAATAAAACTGATTTCAAAATCATATGCTAACAGTTGTACTGTCCATCGCTGTAGTCGATTTGCTTGGTGTACTGCTATACCAGATTTGTTTCCAAAAATTGCTATTGCGAAGACCAAAGCTAGTGCTTCCCTTTCTATTTGACTGTACGATTTTTCAGCGGGCGTCAAAGATCTTGAGCAGTGACAAATAGCTTTGACTGTACCATCTGCGTACTCATGAAGAATACATGCATACATGCAAACCATAATTGTTGTTGTCGTTGTAACAGCTCTGACATTTACAATTTTATAATTTTGTTTTTATAGGGGATCTGCTTGGAGATCAAAGCCAAGAAATTGCGCTACTTCAGTTGGATGAGTCCACAAATCCTCAGGACTAAGTGAAGTAGGGTTGGCGGTGCAGTTAAAAATGTGGGGGTATCATGAGGACCCTGACCACAAGCTGGGCATATGTTGGGGACGGCACGATCTATGTGGGACCAAAAGATATTTAATATATTGCTTTATCCCGATCTCAGTTGAGCCAGAACGACTCTTGTTTTTCGCGGCAGGTACTTTTCTTCTTCTGCTATGGGCGGTGGGCGACCTCCTAATACAACATTCATGCGATAACCTAAAATCGTGGAGTTGGTGGCGTCTTTATGAATGTTGTTTAATGCTGCCATGTACGAGGTATGATCTAAAGGATCAAGTACATATCTTTTTATGCTATCCTCATACACGCGAAGATCTTTCCTGATATGCCTCGGGGAAGATGCCAACTGTGTGATGTTAAAGTTTGGATGATTTCTCCGATGACATCCCAAAAGGAAGTGCTGAGATAGCATAATGTTGTGTTCCTTTACTGGAAGGATCTTTGTTTCCTCGTGAAGATGATGTGGTGAGGTAATTTGTAGGCAGCCTATAATAGTTCTTAGGGCTGCATTTTGGCAGCATTAAATATATCTCCCCTGAGTATCACTTAGCGACGCTGACCATACTGGAGCAGCATAATTTGCTACTGACCGACCAATCGCTTTATAGGTAGGCAGCAAGGTTTCTTTGTCCATTCCCCAAGTACTGATCCCTCAATCGCGGGTTTCCTAGGTTTTAATATCGGGATCACTCTATCTACTTTCCAGACATCGGGTATAGTGAGGCTGGTCATAGATAGATTTATGACACCTGTCAAAAACTCGACTCCCCACTCGCCTAGGTGCTTAAGCATCAGCATGGAAATTCCGTCAGGGCCAATTGCCATTGAAGGCTTAGCTGTACGGATGGCCTTAGATCATCAGGGTTCATATTTCGGATCGCATCACGCTAATCTGCTAATCCCACTGCTTCTGCTGGGAAGTGCGGCCTCACTACGGGTATTCTACCAGCAGGGATGAAGCGAGTGGCTGCAGCGTTGATGGTTACGCGAAACTCCCTCTCTGCTTCATGCATGTTCGAGGGTGGTTGCATATTTCTAAAGTGGCGGTCGGTGAATTCTCTGAAGCCGTTCCAGTCTGCTTTTTTTCTGGTTTATGTACGTACGGCGTTCAGAGACGATAAAATCGTTTGGTCGCTCCAGTCAAACGATTATGTGCAGATGACCTGAAGCTAGAGACACAACTGCGCACCAGGTTACGCAGTTAATCAGACCAGGACTTGCAATTGTTATGTCGGGAGAACTGGCACAAATACCCATAATCCGAGTGGGGGCATCGTCATTTAGATTGCAGAAGATGGACTCGTCTATCTGTTCCGCTAACGACGCACCTCTTTGGTCTTCCCCAAGAAATTGAGTGCCAAAGATCATGGTGCGCGTTAAAGTCCCCTAGAACCAGCCGAGTTTCTCCTTCTAATAGGGTTCTAATATCGGAACGGTAGATAGTTGGACAGCTGGTTACAGGCGGAATGTAGACATTATAGAGTTCTAACTCCGTATCCCCTGATCTGACAACAATACCCTGAGCCTCAAGGTATTGGTCTCTATTGTCTAGATCAGGAGAAAGAACTCTATACTGCACTGAGTTATGGACAATAAATGCGATGCCTCCACAGTGACTTCTGGTGCGGTCTTTTCGGAGAACGTTGTACCCGTTACAACTTTGCAGACTGGAGTTGTTGTTCAGTTTTGTCTCCTGGACCGCTGCGACCACGATGTTATGTTGCTGTATAAATCGCGTTATTTCGGATATTTTGCCTTGGAGGCCATTGCAGTTGAACTGCAGAATTAATATCACCCCAGGAACTCGGACTGCAATCGATGGTGTTAGCGGCGATGGATTGTGCTGCTGGTGTAGATGCTGCCGTGGTTGTTGCGATTGCTGGACAGACGGTGGGGGAGTTGCGTATTGCGACGACGAAGATGACGATGTCGAAGAAGACGCTGAGTTTCGCCGTTGTTGGCAGCATGGCGCAACGAAACTCTCCGACCACTCCCTGTCTTGTTGAAGTCCTGAACAATTCCTGAGGTGACACCAGCCCAAGGAAGAGTTGCACAATAGCTGGATTTGCATATGGTGCAGGCGGTTCTGGCACACTGTGAAGATCCATGGTCCGAGATTTGTTTCAACTCCGGCACGGACCAAAAAATTGCGGAGCAGCACTGCCGGAATATGTTGCTCCAAAATTAAAAATTGGAAATATGTTGTTGCTGAGTTGACAGCCTTTGGCCGAGAAATCTCGGGTCATTCCGGTACGTAGAACCGGCTGTCGCGGGAATGCAAACCATAATTTAAGGCATCAGCTGCAACTCATGCCTCAAATTATGGTAGGCATCAGCTGCAACGATTATATTCTTAGTTAAAAGTAATTTTGAAGAAAGAATTTATTTTAGTTTTGCAAAACAGTTGGTATGAATTGTTTTCCAATCGAATTTAACGTTTGTTTGAAATAATTCGTCTAAAGGACCCCATAAGGCGCGCATATTATCTACAAATTTGCTATAAAAATTAATTGCTTCTTAAAATGAACGAAGTTCTGAAACATTTGTTGGTTGTGGCATACTTCGAATAGCCTTTATACGAACTGGATCCTCCAGCAAAAGAAGTGGATATTGGTGAGGCTCTAGAGCATTGTTTAATCCAGTGGAGAAATCTGCGCATATTCTGATTGAACCAGCTGCTTTTTTAATTACCACTATTGGTGCTGCCCACTCAGAATGATTAACTTGTGAAATTACTCCAGTATCTTGTAATCTTTGCAGTTCTCCTTCAACCAAATTTTGAACGGCATAATCTACTGGACACTTAGGACGAAAAACTGGTTGTTGATTTGGTTTAACAGTTAAATGTGCCTTCATTTTTGTACAAAAACCAAACTTCCCATCGAAAACTTCTGAAAAAGATTTTTTTAAAAACGAAATTTTTTTCATTCAAATTATCATCGATTTCCACGGATTGTGCTTTCACAGAATTTCATATATTATTTATTGACAAATCATTTAGTTGTAAAGCTTCGATCCAATCGAAATTTTATCTACAGAGAGTTTTTTAAAAATGCTTTCTGAAATGATGGATATGTCGGAAGCGCTATCTAGCTGTAATTCAACCATCGAATTATTAATTTCAACACAAATATATTTTGTATGTGTGTTAATTTTGTTAACAGCAAAAATGCTTTTAGTTTCAAAATTGGTACTTTTTGCTTTTTTAGTAAAATGCTTTTGTTTGGAATTATTTTGTTTGGTTTTGTTTTTATTTTAAAAACGTTACAGTACACTTCTTTGTGACCAACCACACTGCACCGTCATTTATGCTTCTTATATGAACATTCATTTGCACCACAAAACCAGCATGGATATTTGGGCACAGATTTTTGCTTTTTGTGTGTGTTTTTTTTACGTGTACGTCTTTTTAACGTCTTTTTGTTTTACCTGTACTTCATGTTTGGGCTTTTCTATGAGATTTGTGTCCACTTTGAGGTTAATCAATAGCTGACACTCGGTAGAAAGTAAATCAAGTGTTACTATATCTCCTTCACTCTCCAACTTGTTCAACATTTTAGTACGAATTTAGTATTCAGTTGATGATTTAAAACCTATGACGAAAATTGAACATTTGAACTGATCTAATGTAAGATCTCTTAATTTGAACAATTCACACTGTCGGTTAACGATTCCGGCATATGTTACAAAATCTGTTGCTGCATCTTTTGTAATTTGCATACAATTATACCTTATGTTAAATTGTGAAGTTTGAAGACCAAACAAGGTTGTAAGCTTTTCCACAGTTTCTTTAAACTGCAAATCATGAGCATGTTTAGGCAAAATATAATTTGTATATTTGCTGTGTACCATTTGACTGAGTTTTCGAAGTAACAAACGAACCTTAGCAGCGTCATCTAATTTAGCAGCATTTACATTAAACAAATTCTCGTACCTTGCGTACCACATGTCGAATGTGAGGTTATGTTCGTCATGATGAAACTCCGTGATGTTTGAAGCAAGTGCCTCTATAAGGAATTCCGCACTGCCACTTTTTACAATGGATATCCCTTTATCTATAGTGAGTTTCTTCATTAACTCCTGCATAGCCAAATGATCTTGATGCTGTTGCTCCTTTAGTTGCAGTAGAAGTGAAGTTATAGCAGCTTCCATGTTTCCGCGTTATTGTAATTTTAAACTACAAACGGTTTTTTTTATATTTTATTAGAAATGCAAATTTTTTCATTAGAACTTTTTCTAAATTTAAATAAAATTAGTTATTTTGCATTTATGTATGACTTTTTTCTTTCTCCTCGTCGCCAATGTTGTAATCTTCAATCTTCTTTTATTCACTTCTCAAATTCATATAATTGTTATGCTATGTCTACATGATGGTCAGATCTTACAATATTGTAAGAAAAATTGTAAGAAAATTTCTTACAATCGTGTAAACTTACAATTTTTTGCTGACAACGTTGTCAGCTAAAGCATTGTCAGCACATTGTCACACAACCACCTTACAATGAAATTGTCAGAAATCTTACAATCGTGTAAACACTCTATTTAAAATTGGCAGAACATTTTAAAAAGTGTCAGCTTCGTTTTTATTGTCAGCTGCATGAAATTCCACCATCTTACAATGCAATCATTGTCAGACAATTTTAACTTCTTGGTTTTAATTGAAAACATACGGTTCTTAGGATTTATATCATTAAAAAATAAATAAATAAAAATAGCAGCATAAAATTATATTGAACATGCATTTTAATTGGGAATATAGTGTTATATATCAATCTAAAGAAGTTTTTCGAATAAAAATATTATAAAAAGATGAATTAAAAAAGCAAATAACACTTTTAGCAAAAAACTTAAAAACAGCCAACATTTTTGTTTTATCTGAGTTAACACTAATAGATTTTGGATTAGAAAAATTTTTTATAAATATATTTGCGATGGTATAAAACTTTTTAAGCAAAAAATTATGGATCGAAATTAAAATTTCCTGAATCAATAGGTCTATGTCATGAATAAAGTTCTAAAGACACTTATTTAAGACATATTTCGGTATGCTGAAATCAAGTTTGATGAGCTCCTAGATGGCATACCGACATAACTTACATGTATAGGTATTGTATGTTAATAGTGTTCTACCAATTATACTATTAAATTTCAACATGTAGTTCTACTAACAACTGAGATATAGCAAAAATTCGAAATTCGATGCCGAATTCAAATTTTTGTATTTTCTTTTAAATTGTATTTTTTTTAATTTGTATAAATTCCTCAATTTACATATAGTATACCGACACGAATTATATATCAGATATTAGAAAATCCTCCTAAGCAAAACGATATTATATATATTTTCAAAATAGGTACAATCTGAGATATCGCCAAATTCGATGTCTCACAAATTACCGAATTTAAAATATTTTTTTTTTTTTGTAAAAAAACTTTATTTAAAAAAAGTTTTTTGAACTATATATCAAATTTTAGGAAATAATTCAGCGCAGCTTGCTGTTATCCTGGCAGTCAAGGATAACACAATTTACCGCAGCGCAATCATCAAAATCGATAAATCAATAACTGAGATATCGCGAAAGCACAATATATCGATGTCCTCAAATTGGCAAATTAAAAAAATAAATTTTAAAAATCGTATTTATTTAATCCGAATTATATATCAGATTTTAGGAAATTTTCCAACGCAGCACGCTATTAAATTTGATTAAAATCGGTTTAAAAACACTAGAGATATCGCCAAAATTCAAAATTCGATGAGAATTGAATTGAAACATTTTTTAACTGCATTTAAAAAAAAAAAAAATTAAATTCTAAGAATAGTCAAATACGACTTCCTATGTCGATTTAGACCCCGACTCCTGAGTCGATCGGTATTATTTTTATTTGTTTTAAGACGAATAATGTATGTTTCCTCAAATTGGTTGGAAAATGACAATTATATATAGTTTTAAGTAATTTATGAGTCTGATGTGCCCTACTTTGGGAGCCGATTGCGCAGCCATAGTGAAAGCTAGGCTTTTTAGGTTTAAACATTTCTGCCAAAATTATTTTAAAATCGGCCTAAAGGTTTAAAAGTTGCAGACTTATTTCCATAATTTTTTCCACAATCCCACTGTGAGACGTTTTTTCTCCACTTCACATTCATCTTCACAGCTTTCTAAACATACACTGTTAAAATTTTGGCAATTGCCTGTTTTTTCCATTTTGATTAATATTTTATAATAATCAAATATATATCAAATTTATTTTATAATAATCAAATATAAATTTCAAAAATACAAAAATGAACAATATTTTTCATGTGCTTTGTGACTGACAATAGATCTGGCAATTTGTTGTGTACACATATCTGAAAATCGTGTGAACTGCCAATTTATTGTAAGCCGAGATTGTCAGCTTAATTAATTGTCAGACAATTTCTGACAATGAAATTGACAGCTTTTCTTACAATTTTCTTACAACCGTGTAAACACACAATTTGCCTTTTGCTGACAATTCTTTATTGTCAGTTTATTGGCAGCACATTGCCAGATGTGACAATATTGTAAGATCTGACCATCGTCTGAACGTAGCTTTAAAGTTGATAAAAACAAGTAAGAGTGGTATATTCGGCTTTGCCGAATCTTGGATACCCTTCACCAATGATGTTCCAAAAGTAAAGTACAAAATCGTAAGAATATATTGAGATTTATATAGTTTCTGATTACTGACTTAGTTGAGCCCCACACAAATGCTTGATATGTATATTAATTTTCTTTTGTTCATACTAAATGTAATTCCTAGCAATATTTAGTTCTGCTAGTATAATATGCAAAAAGTCTTTAAAATTAAGAGTCGGAAAACGAAAAGCGTTTTGGTGGAGTCATTATGTAGAATAGTTATGGACCCAAAGGTTAGGTTGGGCTTCTCTACCTGCCCAACCTAACCTTTGGGTCCATAACTATTCTAGATGATGACGCCACCGAAGATCTTTTCGTTTTCCGACTCTTAATTATTTAAGCCAGCCAGTAGCTTCGATATATGTGTCTATTTTACGAACACTTAATAAAAGATGCTTCAAAATGTAGATGCCCTTAGATTTGCAAGAGCACATCGATTTGATGAAGATTAAGTATTCTGGCATGCAACCCAAAAACACAGTGCCCAGTGAGTAAAAGTTCTTGATTAGTTATGTAAAACTCTGAAGTTAGCGGACTGATTTAGGTCAAAGCTTTAACAATGATTGTCAATGTATACAAGCCTTAGAATTATAGGGTATACACTCTTAGTTTTAGATACATACGTGAAATATATAGCTTTTGAATGGATGGATATCAGCTTTGTCGGAAAAGTTATTGAAGATTTACTTTTTAATCTGAAGTGATTCCCGGTCGAGGTTATATAGGAGATTTCACTAAATGATAACCGAGCTCGCCCATTTTCAATACCGAACTTTTCAAGAGATCAGAAATACGTTTGTCAAATGTTGTCCCTCTAGAAAGTTTATTTTAGGCGCTATTTCGCTGAATAACGATATTGTACAACGTCTTTATACTAAATATCGTCATCGTATCTATTATAATTTGTCATTTATTAGCTACTAAGAATTTCCTTAGGCGAAGTTATACGGGAGCAATTGTCAAACTTGAACGGATTTCTCCCAATTGCAATTAAAAAATCTAAATTTTCGTTGATATGTGAGATACATACATACATACATATGTAGATTTTGAACGGATATCATGTACTTAGCTGCATTTTTGTACTTCCTAGGAAGATTACCTATAATTTGATATATAATACATTCTCAAATGTTATCATAATGTTCAAAAGTCAGACACAAAATTAAGATAAATGCAGTGTGTCTGTCTGCTAAAATCAGATTTGTGGAGCTCCTGGAAGGTATAAACATGCATTTTACACAAAATTTTAGGATATCGTCTCACCCTAAATTTCATCATTGTCGATCAAAACACCTGAAATATCGCTTAAACACTAAATTATATCTACTACAAATTATCGAATGCATCAGAGTTTAGGCAATCCCCTGCGAAGTACGCCATTAAATTTCATCAAAATTAACATCTGAAATATCGACAAAACAGGAGCTCCAAAAACTTGACACAACAGAAAAAAGGACAGACAGGTAGACGGACAAACAAACGGACGGACGGACGGACAGAGAAACAGACAGACGGGCGGACGTCGCGAAATCGATTCTCCTGCCGATTCTGAGTCGATCGGTACAATTTAAATGGTATTCATAATCAGATTTGTGGAGTTTATATATCAGATTTTAGGAAATCCTCCTACAAAGAACGATGTCAAATTTCATCACAATCGGTCCATAAACACCTGAGATATCGCTGAAACAATACTTACAAAATGTCAACAAAATTTCTTAGACACGTACTTTGGGCAATTTGCTGTACATCACAAGTTGTGTTTTGGCAATATCTCGGTTGTTTATGGACCGCTTTTGATAAAATTTAATAACGTGCTTGGCAGAAACTTGATTTCAACAGACAGACGGACATCGCTTAATCGATTCTCCTCCCGATTCTGAGTCGATCGGTATAATTTTTATGGGGTCTACGATCACTAATAAAAAAATTACAAACGGAATCACAAACTTATAATACCCTTTCACCTATTGGTGAAGGGTATAAAAATAAAAACCAAAAAATTGAGGTTGATATCTCAAACCATTTTCCCGTACCTTGTGTTCGAATTCGACGAACTTCGCAAAAAAGTAATTTTTTGCTCATAATTTACTTTTTTGCGATATCGACCTCAATTTTTTGGGTTTTATTGTCGTTTTTATCTTTAACATACCGATGAGAGAAATTCAAATTTATAATATTGGTTTAACAAAATTTTCAAAAAATTAAAAAATACCTTTTGAAACCAACCTGAGAAAAATTACCCAAAGTATTTTTTTCTAGCGGTTTATCCTTAGGTGTATTGTCAAGGACACGAATTTTTGGGGGAAAGTCGCAATAACTTCAAAACTGTTTTATGGATTTCCAATAATATTTTGCACACTTCCGATTGACATAATTTAGCCACATAATTTCACTATCAGAAGTCGATCAGAGACAAAAGTCAAAAAACGACCCACCCTAATTTACATTCATATTTATATATTATTTTAAATGTTTAGTGCGTTGTTGTTAGTTGCCGAAAAAACTATCTCCGAAATATATTGATGAATTTTTGATAATTAAAATTAATTAAAATGGAAAATATCTAAATAAAATGAAGCAATTAATTACATTTTATTTAATTATGTATTTATTTTTACTTTTTAATTCAAATGTTTCTTTTTCGGCGCCTTTAATACGTGCGGATTGTTTTGACAGATAAAATGAAAAACTTTTCGCATCATTCGCTTACAGAAACAGTTTTACTCGCACATTTCCAATAAATTTGACGTAAGTTGTTGAATGACAGATAGTTCTCACAGAAATAAATTACAGAAACACTTGGGTGAAAAAAATTACATTTCGTTTCAATTCATCTAGTTTTTTCTTCATTTTCATTGTTCCACTCGAGAGTTACAGAAACTAGGCACAGGTTCGGATGGCGTGTACCCAATAATGTTACAAAAACCTATTGGGACTGCTGAGGAACTGCTAAACAGACTATTTACTGCATGCATAGAACATACTTACGTTCCAACAAATTGGAGGAAAGAAAAGGTAGTATTCATACCAAAAGTTGGTAAAATCCAACATCATGAAGCTGAAGACTATAGACCTATCAGGCTATCATCATTTTTACTGAAAACTATAGAAAGAATCCTAGATAAACACGTTAGAGAGAGGATTGTTAATATGTTCTTTTCTCCCGACCAACATGCATATATCAAAGGCAAATCTGTTGAAACGGCACTACATAGCATAGTTTGGTGGCAAATTACACAGTGCAACGGGCAAATCGGCCTTAACCATTCCAATAAATAATAAAAGTAGAATATTAAGTTAACGGAACTTCCAAAGGGTTTTGAAAAATTAGCTCGAATTTCATTTTTATGGCCTCTTGAAGTTGGTCCTTTTTTGCCAGAAAAAACTTAATATTACAGTCCATTTAAGCTTTTAAATAATTTGTTCAAATTTGATGATTAAAAAACCCACTTTTTATTTTAAATTCAATTAACTAAAGTCAAACTTTCACGTAATATTAAACTTTCATCAATGTTTTCAAAAGAGTCTAATCAAAATTATCGAACACGTATTAAACCACACCATCTCCAATTTGGATGAAATTTTTTGTATACATTTTCCTAGTTCATACAATTTTTAGGATTTTTCAAAATCTTGAATTTCGCTTTGTTTCAGATTTTATGGCGGTTTAAATTTCGTTATTTTCAAGATTTTTTTTTTTTTCAAAACATGACCATTTTATATTCCTATAACTTATGATATGGTTATTAAATTTTTATGAAAATAGACTCATATTTCAGATTTGTTGTTTCATACTGTTTTAATTAAAATGTTTATTATGTGTTAGAGAACAAGGGAGATAAATTAATTATTATGGATATCTCAAAAAAGTGGACCCATGTTTATCAATATAAATTTTAAAATTTGAACATTTTATCATTAGACATTTTTTATATATGTTTACTTCAGAATTTATAACAATTTATGAAAAAAAAAATTAAAATTTCAAAATTTCAAATTAAAAAAAAAAGAATGGAAAAAAGGATAACCGTATGTTATGTTATAGGCATACAAAATGGGTATGTTTTGAAAATAATCTACCAAAAAACAAACTTTGAACCGCCAAATCTGAACAAAAGCAAAATTCAAAATTTTAAAGAACTCAAAATCTAATTTTATGAAATAGGAGAAGGTATATATAAAATTTCTTCAAAATCGGAGATGGTGAAGTTCGAAATTCGTATTTTTGATTTCACCAAAAACCATTTTAAATTTAAATATAAAATAAATAGCAAAAATATTAAAACTAGATATCATGCGTGTAAACTATAAACAAGGATAAGCTGGAGTGACTAAATTTTAATTTTCACTAACTTTCAAAATGATATCAAGTTTCACTCTTAGTGCAAAAAATGTTCATAAATGGCCCAACTTTTAGAGGCCATAAAAATGAAATTCGAGCTTAGTTTTCAAAACCCTTTGGCAGTTCTGTTAACTTAATGGTTTACTTTCTGTTGCCATTGGAATTGTTGAGGCTGAAAGCGATGACTCGAAATTTGCTGCATAGTGTTGTGAACGTTAAATGTCATGCCTTGCTAGTTGAAAGAGTTAACAGAATAGTTGCACTAAGCATCCCAGGGGCAATGAGCTGCACTGCAAGAGGAGCTCTATGTAGAAATTTAAATATGGACCCACTGCACCTACATATTAAAGAATATGCTCTAAGGACACAGGTCAGACTTAATCAGAGTGGCCAATTGCTGATCAAAGAAAGGGGACACTCATCATTAATTATTAACTATGGACACAGAGACGTAGTAACAGACTACATCACTCCTCAAATAGTATGGGGTAAGAAGATTAGGGCTGTTATACCTTCAACAGAAAGCTGGAATGTTACAAACCACAATTCACTGGGTATAGAGATTTACACTGATGGTTCAAAGAAGAAACAAGGTACTATTGGAATTTTTTGTGAAAAATTAGGAACAAGTAGTAGTTTTAGATTAAATACTGATTGTAGCATCTTTCAAGCTGAGATATTTTCTGTATTGGAAGCAGCTCGTTGATGCCTATAATCAAAAGCGATATCACAGTTTACATAGATAGTCAAGTAGCTATCAAAGCAATATGCAAAAGAAATATCAGGTCAAAGGTAGTTAACCGTTGTCGCAGAGAGCTACAGGTTCTCAACGAACAATACTTTTTAAAACTGGGCAATGAGAAAGCAGATGAATTGGCACGCACTGGAGCAGACTTGAATGGAAATTTAAATCTGAATCAAATGCATTGTGGAATTAAAAAATGAGAGTATTTGCAGTTTTTGCTACATTTCGCCCATTTAACATTTATTTGTAAAAGAAAGGACAATGGAACCTAAAAGCGAACTAGTTCAGCTTTCTTTGAAGTCATAAAAATTTGAAATCCATAAAACAGTTTTGGAGTTGACAACGCACCTAAAGATAAAAAATAATGGGAAATTTTCAAAATTTCACATAGTAATAGGAAATTTTCAAAATTTTCCAAAATAATGGGAAATTTTAAAAATTTTCCAAAATAATTGCATATTTTCAAAATTTCCCAAAATAATTGGATATTTTAAAAATTTCCAAAAGAAAGGGGAAATTTTCTAAATATCAAAAAATAATAGAACATTTTCAAAATTTCCCAAAATTATGGAAAATTTTCAAAATTTCCTAAAATAATAGGATTTTTTCAAAATTTCCCAAAATAATGAGAATTTTTCAAAATTTTCCAAAATAATGGGAAATTTTCAAAACTTCCCAAAATAATTGGATATTTTCAAAATTTCCCAAAATAAAAATAATGGGAAAATATCAAAATTTCCCAAAATAATGGGAAATTTTCAAAATTTCCCAAAATAATGGGAAATTTTCAAAATTTCCCAAAGTAATGGGAAATTTTCAAAATTTCCCAACGTAATAAGAAAATTATGGAAAATTTTCAAAATTTCCCAAAATAATAGGATTTTTTCAAAATTTCCCAAAATAATGAGAATTTTTCAAAATTTTCCAAAATAATGGGAATTTTTCAAAACTTCTCAAAATAATTGGATATTTTTTAAGCTTTTTTTTGATCTGGTGAACGCATCTGACGACCAAGAATATTCGTTAAATTTGTAATAAAATTCTATATAATTTTTGTACAAATCTTTGTACAAACAAGTCTATTGCTTTTAGATCTAAATAACTACAAAATTTCATTGTGATATCTTTATCCATGTCATTTCTACAAAATATCAAATATTGAAATTATTTTCCTTAAGAAAAATTATTTCCCTTAGAAAAATAATATTTTTCGGTTTTACGATACAAAGTGTAAAAAGATTAACTCACTTCAAAAAGATTTTTACATACTGTTTATCTCCTGATCTTTCCCGATCCAATGATACTAAACACGTCCATCAATGTAATACATGGCCTTTAAAAGCTCTGAAAACTTTGCCTCCCACACCATTTTTAAGCTAAATATTGGAGTATTGGAGAGTAATGTGTGCAAATAAAGTTAATGGTGCACAGTGATATTATCTCCGCAATTTCTAAACTACTAGACGGATTTTGACAAAATTTGGAACGTCAAGAGAAGAGGTGTGAGGCTTTTAGATCAATGTTTAAGAACGTATTTGTCGGTAGCACAGTGGGCTCTACAGTGGGCCTACCTCGGCTATATAGAACCTTTGGTTCCGTATAACTTTCGCAAATTGGGTCCGATATTAAAGATTTTTACATTTTCGAAAACTTCTTAAAAAAATTAAGAAAAAAACATGCTTATTGTACTACCTTATCTCTTATAGTTTAAGAGATATTTGACTCCATAAAATATTAATACAATTTTTAAACATTACTTTGTAATTTTTCTCAAAAATCTCTAAAACTAAACAAGGTATTACTACCATTTTTATACACAGTATGGACCTGTACATGTGAAAATCAGAAATGTAAATTTCGGAACCAGTTCTGAAATTTAAATTTAAATTTTTGAATACAGAAGAGTATGCTTTTCGCAAATTTGAGTTTTTTTAGAAAAGCGGCCCGTGTGACCCGATTTGTAGCCGGAATCTATCAGATTTTTGCACAGACCTTAAGAACATTATATTTAATACAATTTTGTAAAGAAAAGTTTTAAGATAAAGTAAGCAATTTTTATATAGTCACAAAAACACAAGTTTTGTTACAAAATGGCTGATTTTCGACCACCGCTGGTTGTAGGGTGTATGTCCAAAATTTTTAGAAATATCCCTTAGGTCCGGTCTTTTAGAAAATATAAAAAACGAACTGAGTCTTTTGAAAAAATTGTTCAAAAATATTGAAAAAATAATATTACTTTTTTAAAAAAAAAAAATAATAATTTTTCACCCTTTTTTCGGTACGCAAACTTTGAAGAATTTTTCTGTGTTATTAAGTTAATTAATAAAAAAGTTTTTTCTTCCAGTTCATTTAGAAATTTATCAGCAATCTTGCAGCATTTTTTAAAAAATTTTACGTTGTACGAGAAAAGATTGATAGGCCAAAAAAGACCAGAAGACATGCCATTAAATGCCAAAAAAATTGGATTCAAATATCTGTTAAACTATAAGAGATAAGGCTGTGTAGTTAGCATGTTTTTTTTAACTTTTTTAAGAAGTCTTCGCAAATGTAAAAAGCTTTTAGATCGGACCCAATTGGCGAAAGTTATACGGACCCAAAGGTTTTATATACCCGAGGTAGGCAACTTTGGCCCACTGTAGAGCCCACTGTGCTACCGACAAATATGTTCTTAAACATTGATCTAAAAGCATCACACCTCTTCTATGGACGTTCCAAATTTTTATCAAAATACCTCTAGTAGTTTAGAAATTGCAGAGTTAATACCACTGTGCACCAATAATTTTATTTGCACACATTACTCTCCAATACTCCAATATTTAGCTTCAAAATGCTATGGGAGGCATTGTTTTCCGTGTTTTTAAAGGCTATGTATTATATATAGCTTGATGTACATGTTTAGTATCATTGGATCGGGAAAGACCAGGAGATGAACACCAATTAAAAATCTTTTTTTAAATGAGTTAATTTTTTTACACTTTGTATCGTAAAACAAAAAAATATTATTTTTCTACTGTTTTAAGGAAAATAATTTCAATTTTTGATATTTTGTAGAAATGACATGGATAAATATATCACAATGAAATTTTGTAGGTTTCTAGACCAATAACAAGCAATAGACTAGAAAAAATTCGTAATTTTAACTAAAAAATTCCCCAATTCCCAACTCGGGAAAAAAGGGTTTCAAAAAATGAGTTTTTTTTACACAAAATGGCAACACTGACTCTATTTGCAGCTCGTTTCAGAAAAAAACTTTTCTAATCAATAACAGATATATTAGGAAATATGAGCATTAAATCTTTTTCCAAATCGGTGCTTTGCCTTTTGAGAAATTTTTATTTAAACCAAATTTTTTTTTTTACAAATTGCCATTTTTTGGAGAGGGCATGTGCGAGGACCAAAAGTCCAATTAGCAAGAAATTTGTTTTATACGCATTCTCATTATGTTTTCTTTTAAAAACTTTAAAAATCTTTTTATGTTTCTTAAGAAAATATTTTTTTATTAGTGAAAAAATATAGCTATCTTTTAGGGAAATTTTCAAAAAAAAGCGAATTTTTTTTTTAATTTCAACTTTGAATATTTTTAACTTTTAACCGACTTGCACAAAAATTATTTAGAATTTTATTACAAATTTAACGAATATTCTTACAAAATTGTTGGTTCTCAGATGCGTCCACCAGATCAAAAAAAGCTTAAAAAAATAAGTAAAAAATCAACCCAAAAATTCCTTTTTACCCAAATATCTCGAAACCTAAAGGAGATAACTTACACATGTAAGCGTATTTTTTGTAGATCTTCTCAAGGAAAACTTAAGTTTAAAATTTCTTTTCAATCCATCCATAAATGGATTTTTGGCGAATTTTTAAAATTTTAAAAAAGTCGAACACCCGAGGTGACCTACTTTGAAGGTCCATCAATCACTCTCTCGACCCCTCGTGGACCAGTCCTTTTGAAAACCAACTCGAATACTCCTTGACTATCACCATGCCAAATTTCATTAAAATATCTTCAGTCGTTCAAAAGTTACAGAATTATTTCCAAAAAAAAGCGTCCGTAAACCACTGTGCAGCGACTTTTGATTAAAAGGCATTAAGTAAATACTAGTTGCAAAATGCAATGCGTCAAAATGATAAGGTCAGTGATTAATAAGCAATTAATCTAAGCAGCGCGTATCACGACTGTTATTTTTTTTAATAATTTAAATAATATCTGTGCAGTATGCCTCGCGGGAAACCTTTGTCACTTTATGAACAAGGACAAATTGTGGCGTTTCATGAGCAGGGATTAAGTATGCGAGGAATGGCGAAACAACTGGGACGATCTTTGTGTGTTGTTCAAAATTTTCTCAAAAATAGAGAAAACTATGGGAAATTAAAAACTACGGGTCGTCCCAAGGTCCTGTCTGCCCATGAAACTCGGCGAAATGCACGGAAGGCCTCCAATTCCATGAAAAATGCGAGAAACAACATGGCAACTAACTGGCATCAGGTAAACTTTTTTTAAAGGGTTATAAGATATTCCGTACATTTTTGGGTTTGTAGGTAATTTCTTCCGACGAGAAAAAATTTTACCTGGATGGACGAGATGGTTTCAATTGCTATTGGCGAGATTTACGAAAGGAAAACTTGTTTTTTTCCAAAAGGAATTTCGGTGGTGGCAGTTTTATGGTTTGGGCTGGCTTTAGCTCACATGGTACCCTGGAACTCTACTTTCCTTCCACTCGAATGAATAGTTTAGAGTACCAGAACATTCTTTCTGAATGTTTGCTGCCTTATTTGGCTCAAAATGCTGACAAAGCTTTCACCTTTCAGCAAGATAACGCAGCAATTCATGTCAGCAAGTCGACCAAACAATGGTTCGAGGAGCACAATATTGAAGTACTTGACTGGCCAGCACGTTCTCCCGACTTAAACCCCATGGAAAATTTGTGAGGACTGCTTGTGCGTAATGTTTATGTCTGATGGATGTGTGGAAAGTTTTGCTTTAGTTTTTTGTGAATTATAATATGATTTAATTTATCAGCATTAAAGTTAAGGGTTATATGGGAGATTTCACTAAATGTGAGCCGAGTTCGCCCATTTTCAATACCGAACTTTGCAAGAGATCAGAAATACTTTTGTCAAATGTTGCTTATTTTAGGCGCTATCGCCCTGAATAACGATATTGTACAACGTGTTTATACTGAATGTCATCATCGTATCTATTATAATTTGTCATTTATTAGCTACTAAGAGATTACCTCAGGCGAAGTTATACGGAAGCAATTGTCAAACGTGAACGGATTTCTCCCAATGTAAATTTAAAAAATGTAAATTTTCGTTGATATGTGAGATACATACATACATATCTAGGTTTTGAACGGATATTATGTACTCAGTTACATTTTTGTACTTTCTAGGAAGATTACCTATAATTTGATATATAATACATTCTCAAATGTTCAAAAGTCGGACACAAAATTAAGATAAATGCAGTGTCTGTCTGCTAAAATCAGATTTGTGGAGCTCCTGGAAAGTATACCCATATGCATTTTACATAAAGTTTTAGGATATCGTCCCACCCTGAATTTCATCATTGTCGATCAAAACATCTGAAATATCGATTTAATACTAAATTATATCTACCACAAATTACCGAATGCATCAGAATTTAGGTAATCTCCTGCGAAGAACGCTATTCAATTTCATCAAAATAAACATCTGAGATATCGACGAAACAGGAGCTCCAAAAACTTTACTACAACAGACAAATGGACAGACAGGTAGACAGACGGAAGGACGGACATGTAGACGGACAGACGGACGTCGCGAAATCGATCCTCCTGTCGATTCTGAGTCGATAGATACAATTTGAATGGTATTCACAATCAGATTTTTGGAGTTTATATTTCAGATTTTAGGAAATCCTCCCGCAAAGGACGCTGTCAAATTTCATCACAATTGGTCCACAAACACCTGAGATATCACTGAAACAATACTTACAAAATGTAAACAAAATTTCTCAGACACTTGCTGTACTTCAAAATTAGTGTTTTGGCGATATCTAAGTTGTTTATGGACTGCTTTGGATAAAATTTAATAGCGGGGGAATTTCCTAAAATCTTATATAAAATTTATCTATGTGCGTGCTCCAGGAGGATGGTTTTTCCTGTTTCTGCATTTAATTTTTTCAACAAACTTTCTTTAATTCGTACTTTGGGTAATTTGCGATAAATCAAATTTAGTGTTTTGGCGATATCTCAGTTGTTTATGGACCGAATTTGATAAGATTTTACAGAGTGCTTTAGAGAACCATTTCCTAAAATCTGATATTAAATATATTATCTAATATTTGGTATTTTTCGATATTTTTGGTGTTTCTGGGCCGATTTTGATGAATTTTAATAGTGTTATTTGCGGGAGAAATCTTTTTTTTTTTCATGTTTTATTTATTTATTGAATCTTCATTTACCATGAACTAACAATAAGTAATCAAATCTTAAAATCTAAAATTCTTAATTATGAAAATCCATTTGCAACATCATAATTCTTTGCGTCAGTAGGATTTTTTACATTATTAATCATTCTTCTTTAGCTGCTGTACAAGTCGCTAGTATCCCTCCTTCTGAGCCGGATATGGCCGCGACCATTTAGTATATTTCGAGCTAGTGGATTTGGGTGACATGCCAATTTATTGACATAATTAACAACACGCTTCGCTATTTCTGTTTTAACCAACGGAATTTCAAGGTCCTTGTGTAAGTTGGTGTTTTTAACGTATCACGGGGCGCCAGTAATTATTCTTAAAAGTTTATTTTGCCGCCTTTGTATTTTCTCAATATTTGAATCTCAGGCAGTGCCCCACAATTGAATTCCGTAACACCATATTGGCTTAATAATAGAGTTGTATAGAAGAATTTTGCAATCTAGGCTAAGTCTAGAGTTTTTACCAATTAGCCAGTTAAGTTGGGCTAACTTTAGTTTAATTTGGGCCAATTTGGCATCTATGTGACTCTTCCACGTAAGCCGTCGATCCAAGTGAATACCCAGGTATTTCACTTCTGATTGTTGGGGGATAGATTGGTTATTAATTTTAACTGGAGGGCACGAGTCTCTACGCAATGTAAAGGTGATATGAATGCATTTTTGTTCATTCACTTTTATTTTCCATTGGTTTAGCCATTTTTCTATTTGAAATATGTGGTTCTGTAAATTCTTAGATGCTTCAACTGGGTTTTCATTAATACTTAGAATGGCAGTATCATCTGCAAATGTGGACGGGTTTGTATATATATTTGTAGGCATATCAGAGGTGTATATGATATAAAGAATTGGTTCTAATATGCTGCCTTGGGGAACACCAGCTTCAATAGGTTGTGGAGTACTTAAGAAATCTCCTTCTTTAATAATAAATTTACGATGGGTGAGGTAGCTATCTAGGAGCATGTATATGTCTATGGGGAAAATTTGCTTCAATTTGTAAATTAAACCTTCATGCCATACCTTGTCAAATGCTTGTGATACATCAATGAAGAGAGCAGAGCAATATTTCTTTTCTTCAAAAGTTTTTTGAATTGCAGATACAAGTCTATGTGTTTGTTCAATTGTACTATGCTTTCTTCTAAATCCGAACTGATGATCCAAAATTTCATCCAAAATTTGCGTTAATTTGGTAACTAACAGTTTTTCAACTTTTGTGTGATCTTTACCTGATTTAGGAACCATAGTAATTGATGAAACTTTCCATTCTGGAGGATAATATTTTAGATGTAGAATTGCATTAAAAATAAATGTTGTTATTCTTATTACTACTAAGGGTAGCTCTTTTAACATTTTATTGCTCACTTTGTCAAATCCAGGTGCTTTTTTGGGGTTTAAGTCAAGGATAGATTTTATAACCTCCCGAGTCTTAAAACTTATCGTTGTTCACGTTGCTGTACAACAGGGGGTAGCTCCATCATGTCATTTGATATTTTGGGGGTAAATACATTTTTCAGGTGGTTTACAAACAGATTACCTTTCTCTGAGTCTTCTTGCCCAGCCTCCACTCGTAGTTCTCAAAGGTGGTTTACGAATGACAGGACTTTTATAGCTTTTGGCAGCTCACCATAATGAATAATCAGATTGTGGGGTCGCATCTAGTCCTTTTAGATAAGTTTCCAGGGATTCAGCTCTTTGGGATGCTAGTAATTTTCTTAGTGATTTTATGCAATTTCGGAATCTGTTTTTAGATTGGGGGGATCTATGAATTTGCCATTCTCTTCGAGCTCTTCTTTTTTCAGCTAAAAGCCGTTCGACATCGGCTGAGTATATTCTATTACACCTGACTTGTCGAGAGGGGATACAGCATGTTGTGGGGGTTGGGGTAGCTTGATGTGAGGGGGTAGTCTTCTGTTATCCTTGACTCCCAGTGGAGCATAGGGCCTCAAGGGGGGTAGTGCACCATATTATCTTGTGGTTAATGTAGCATGCCGTTGGCGGGGTTAATTAGCATGTTGCTGGGGGAGTTATGCAGCATATCATCTGGGGGGTAATGCAGCATATTGTGTGGTGTTAATGAAGCGTGTTGTAGGGTGGATGATGCAGCCAGGGGGCTAAAGTAGCATGATGGTTGGGGGTAATGTAATGTCTCGATCCCCAGAATGTGTGCTTTGCATTATAATCTCCAGCTGCCAAAAAGCGGGGTCGAAGTGATTTGAAGAATTTGTTGTATTGGTCCTCAGAAATTGAGAACCTTGGGGGGGAATATACATATTAAAGATATCACTAAGTTACTACAAAAATCTTTAAGACAAATTGTAGTTGCTTGAAGATAATCTTCGCAACAATCGCACAATAAATAGTGCTTGATACGTTCTTTAATGAGAATAGCCGATCCGCCACAAGCTCTACCTCTTGGGTCCTTAGTATCATAGAGTACGTAACCATCTATTTGCAATAAACTTTTTGCGGTTAAATGGGTTTCCGAAACCAACATTATGTCGATTTGTTTATCGTTAAGGAAATATTTAATTTCGTTTTTATGTTGGCGAATGCCGTTTGCGTTCCAAAAACATATTTTCATACAGTTCATGATTTATTTAAAATGGCTTGCAACAACATTGATTGCATTTTGACCATTTCTTGCATCATGCTTCTCATTGTGTTGTAAAATTATTTACTGACTGCACTAGAGTGTTAATTGTAGACTCTAGACTGCTGAAGTTCAAGTTTGCATTTTCAGAGCTTGAAGCAATGTTTGGTCTGGGGTTCGAATTTGATTTTGGTGAAGGATTTTCAGGAGTGTTATTTGTTTTTAATGCTTTTTCACAAATGATTTCTTAACAAACGAATAAACAGGGCAACCTCTGTAATTTGCAGTATGATTGCTACATTTTTTTGTGTTTGTATCGTTTTTGGGTTTATTACATTGGGCTGATCCGTGTAACTCCCCGCATATTACACAAACGGTTTGACTTCTTGAGGTGTCTCCTCTGAATTGTCTTGAAGAATATCGAAACGGTTTTGGGAGTTTACACCATTACTTCCATATTCTTTGGTTATTTTTGGCATAGATGCTATCTAAGAGGACTTAGGACTACGTCCTCGTTTTAAAACCGTTATATATCTGTCGATTCCCATTTGGATTTGGGGTTTTATTTCGGTATGGGGATTAAGGACACTTTTTGGTATGGCTCCCGTTTTAGTGTTAATTGGGTTTGTATTTACTTCAGGCGCGTGCGAAATTGAAGCACTATTTATTACCATATTGTTGATATTTGTTGTCATCATATTTTGTTTTGGATTATTGTCCACTCTTGTCAAAAGAGTTGGGGAACAAGAAGAAGCACGGCTAGTTGATTTGGCGGTTAAATACTTAACCTTCGCTCACTAATGTTAAAAGTTGATAAACTCATAAGAGAGTTCTCTTTTATTATCTCTTTGGCTCTTTTGTTTAATAAATATTTTGCTTTAACACTTCTGTATTTTAAAAGAATTTTTATTTTATAATTTTAGCATAAAAAACACAGATTTTTTTGAATAATTTTTATATATATAAAGCGTCTTTTCGCGTGAAATATAAAATCAAACTGAATTTTTATTTACGTTGATCAGTTTAAAAAAATCGATTTTGTGAGTAGTAAAGACAAAACACATCCGTCTACTCCAAAGGTTTTACTGTTGAGAAATCTGATATATAATTTATGTGGGTCCATCCTCCAGGGGCTTCAGAAACTTGATTTCAACAGACAGACGGACATCACTTAATCGATTCTCCTCCCGATTCTGAGAATCGGTATAACTTTTATGGGGTCTATGATCACTAAATTACAAACGGATACACAAACTTATAATACCCTTTCACCTATTGGTGAAGGGTATAAAAAGAATGCATTTTTCTAAAGAAAAAAGTATTTTTGTAAAGAAAAATGCACAAATTGTTTTCTACATATGTACTACTGTAATTTATGATGTATATAAATGTCTTGATTGTTCAGCGGCAACTGAATGAAATATCAATAAGCAAGCAAATTTTTATCAATTCGTGTTTCTGCCAGTGTGTTCATGTGTACATTTTTTCCATGGTCAAATGTGGACCGATTTTAACAAAATTTGGTACAGTGATTTTTTTTTTAATTTACGACCAGCACTCAGGGGATGACCCCTACTTATGCGATGCATTGTGTTGGAATTAGGAAAATAGGTTATGAGATGGAGGATAGATGGAGTAGTGTTTGTGGACATTTGATTTGAATTTACCTATATTGCAACTGGCAGCGGTATTTGTTTTAAATTTCATGAAAATATTGATATTTGTGGCTAAAATATCAATTCCGGGAAGTGAGACATATGGGAGGTACCATAAATAATGAACCGAGTGGGGATCCAGCCAGCCAGACGGACGGACATCGCTAAATTTACTCAAAAAGTGATTCTAAGCCTATTTTTTTACTAAAAGGTGGGTCTATAACAAATATTTCTATGCGTAACATACATCAGCACAAACGTATAATACCCTTTCCACCTATGGTGGTGAAGGGTATAAATATAAGTTAACAAGAGAAATTCGGTCTGGCCTAATATGGTTTAGTGTTAACAAAGGGAAATTCGGTTCGGCCTAATATCACACGCGCCAGAAAAATCGCTTTGCTCAGTATTCTTTTCTTAATAAGCGGAAACATAATATTTTAAAATTATTGAATTATTGAATTACTTATTTTAAAAATAAAAAGTGTAAAACAAGCAAAATTAATTTAAATTATTTTTTAAGTAAAAACCGTAGATTAAGCAAAATTTTAGTATTTAAGTTGATTAAAAAATAAAACTTTAGTCTTTAACAAGTCTTCATAGAAGACAGACTATAAAAAATAGTGTTTCATTTGGGAACTCTTAATTGGCGCCCAACGTAAAAAAGAACTTGAAAAAAAATCCTTATAAAAAGGATAGTGTAAAAAAGAACTTAAAAAATCCTTATAAAAAGGACAACGTAAAAAAGAACTTGAAAAAAAATCCTTATAAAAAGGATAGTGTAAAAAAGAACTTAAAAAAAATCCTTATAAAAAGGACAACGTATAAAAGAACTTAAAAAAATCCTTATAAAAAGGATAGTGTAAAAAAGAACTTAAAAAAATTCCTTATAAAAAGGACAACGTAAAAAAGAACTTAAAAAAATCCTTATAAAAAGGATAGTGTGAAAAAGAACTAAAATACTTGTAAAAAGATAAAATAAATAAAGAACAAATTTAAGAGGTGACATAAGAAAGAACTAAAAAACTTATAATATAAACTGTAAAAATTTAAAAAAATCCTTATAAAAAGGATAGTGTGAAAAAGAACTAAAATACTTGTAAAAAGATAAAATAAATGAAGAACAAATTTAAGAGGTGACATAAGGAAGAACTAAAAAAGTGAGAAAGAAAAAACTTATAATATAAAAGAACTAAAAAATTCAAGCATTGAAGGAAGACAACAGGAAGAAATACAACCAAGCATCGAGCCGGAGTGAAGAGATGGAACCAATCTTAATACTACTAATGTAAGATTAAGTTTTTAAGATTATCATATTTTTTCTAAAAATTAAGAAATTTTATTTCAAAAATAGTGAAAGAATTACTATCTTGATTTTTTGTAAGAAACTACCTTAATATTGAATATAAGAAAAATAACACATTGTTTTTTTGAATAATCCGTGAGCAATTTATTACATTGTTTGAGGAAAAAAGAAAAAGACTTATATGAACATTGACGAACTTTCTAGTAGATTAGACAGACTCTCTGTAAAGGCATTAAAAATGGACGCGACGCAATTACAGACACTCTTAGACACTGCTATTGTCCGTGCAACAGCACAAACAAAAGCGGAGTTCCAGGGACAGATAGATAGACTAACAAGGAAATTAGCTGCTCTGGAAGCACCTGAGAAGGTAGAAGAGTACAAAGAAATATCTATTAGGCCAGGTATAGAGTGCAGTGAGTCCCTCGAGATAGTGAAATCATTGCCAGAATTCGATGGCAATGTATCAAAATACGTCTCATGGAGGCAGGCAGCAAATACAGCCTATAGGTTATATAAGAAATTCGAAGGTAGTTCTCGCTACTACCAGGCAGTGGCCATAATAAGGAATAAAGTGACAGGAGCTGCAGACACGGTTTTAAGTTCATATAACACTGTTCTTAATTTTCAAGCCATATTAGCTCGGTTAGATTTTTCTTATGGTGATAAAAGAACTCTGTTTACTTTAGAACAGGAACTTTCCACTCTTAAACAAGGACCGCGGGATATAGTAGATTTTTATGATGAAGTAGAGAAAAGGCTCACTTTAATTGTAAATAAGGTGATAATGATGAACGAGGGAAACCCTCCTCTTATTGAATCATTAAATCTAAAATACAGGCAAGACGCCTTGAGGGTTTTCATATCAGGGTTGCGTCGGCCCATGTGTGATATTCTGTTCTCTTGTAAACCACAAGACATGCCGTCTGCACTAGCTTTGGCTCAGGAGCTGGAGACAAACCAGGTAAGATATAACTTTGCTACAACCTATTGGAATTCGAAGCAGAATTCTGCATCTCCTCACCGTCAGCAGGATAGAAATCATCCTCACCTTCGACCATTGAATAAACCCAGTCGTCAATCTAACGATTTCAGGAATCAAGATAATTCACAAGGACAAAACACTCAAAATTCTGGAAGATTTTCTAACAGAATGCAGAGAATAGAGCCCATGGAAGTAGACAGGAGTGAGAGAAGTATTCAAAGAGAATTGAATAGACCAAATCCGCAGGCTGTTAAAAGGCCAATAGAATCATCCAGGCAATATATACCGGCATCAAAAGCACAGAGAATCAATCAAATGACGCAAGAATGGAGGGAAAATGGCGTGGAGGAAGACTTTGAAGATGAATCAGTTTACGAGGAGCCTGAAAGCGAGTTGGAGGAATATCCTATAGATGAAGTAAATTTTTTAGAGGACGTTCCCTCCTCCCATATATAGAGCGGGTCATAGGAGGGAATAAAATCAAAATTCTACTAGACACAGGTACATCAAAAAATTATATTAAACCAATAGATGCTTTGAAGTCTGTGCATGGCCACTCAAAAATAAATAACAGTTGCCTTGTAAAAATATTTGGTAAAATCTCAAATTTTTATTTATTACGGGAACTAAGTACATTTGATGCAATAATAGGAGTGGACCTTTTAAGTGAAATAAATGCAAGTATAATTTTTAGAGAAAATGCCCTAGAATACGACGGAGGGAAAGAGAAACTTTTGTATTTCCATTGCAGAGACGTAAACAAAATTACCTTTTCAGAGACAAGTCTACCAGACCACCAGGACAGTTTAGGAAAATTGTTAAGAAAACATAATGGTGTTTTTGCTGACCCGAACGAGATCTTACCCTATAATACTTCAATAGTAGCAACCATAAGGACGCGTGACGATCAGCCAGTTTACTCAAGACCTTACCCGTACCCAGTAGCTTTAACGGACTTTGTAGAAAAAGAGATAGCGGAACTTTTGAAAAATAAGATTATTCAACCATCACGTTCCCCATATAATAATCCCATTTGGATTGTTAGCAAAAAAGGAACTGACGAAGATGGGAAACCAAAGCACCGAATGGTAGTGGACTTTAGGAAGCTGAATGAAAAAACTGTAAGTGAAAGATACCCAATTCCGGATATATCGGTTATTTTAGCAAGCCTTGGGAAGGCTTCACTATTTTCAACTATAGATCTAAAGTCAGGTTTCCATCAAATTAAACTCGCGGAACAGGATCAAGAAAAAACGGCTTTCTCGATAAATAACGGGAAGTTTGAGTTTTGCAGGCTTCCTTTTGGGCTAAAGAATGCCCCCTGCATTTTTCAAAAAGCAATTGATGACGTGCTTCGGGAAGAGATAGGTAAATGTTGCTATGTCTACATCGATGATGTTATCATATTTTCAAATTCTCTGCAACAACATCTGGAGGACATTGATAGGATACTTAACAAACTATTTAAAGCAAACATGAGGGTTTCCAGGGAAAAATCAAAATTCCTTTTAGGAGAAGTAGAATACTTAGGATTTATTGTTTCTAAGGAAGGTATTAAAACTTGTCCAGATAAAGTAAAAGACATAGTTAGCTACGAAACTCCCAAAAACTTACGAGGACTGCGTTCATTTCTTGGACTGGCAGGTTATTATAGAAGATTTGTCAGGGATTACTCGACGATTGTGAAACCCCTGACGAAGTACCTAAGAGGAGAAAACGGGTCGATAGGAGCAAACAAATCTAAAAATATAAAAATCGATCTAGATGAGGAAGCCTTAAATGCTTTTGAACAAGTAAAGAGCATACTTGCATCTGAAGACGTCTTACTACTACAGCCCGACTACGACAAATTATTTGACTTAACTACCGATGCATCATCGAATGCTATAGGGGCAGTATTGTCACAGAGTGGGAGACCGATCACTATGATTTCTCGAACACTTACAAAAACTGAAGAGAACTATGCTACAAATGAGAGGGAACTCTTAGCGATAGTATGGGCCTTACAAAAATTAAGAAATTATCTGTATGGGGTAAAAAATTTAAATGTTTTTACTGATCATCAGCCACTTACGTTTACTATATCAGAAAAAAATCCAAATCCTAAGATCAGGCGCTGGATGTCTTTTATTGAACAATTTTCCCCTAAATTTATTTACAAACCTGGGAAAGAAAATTTTGTAGCGGACGCATTATCCAGGCAACACATAAACAACTTAGGATCCTCCTCATCTATTGAAACGATTCATAGTGAGTTGTCCTCAACTAAAGTTATCAAATCAGTAGTGAACCCTGTAAATTGCTTTAGGAATCAAATTTTAATAGAAAAAGGTGAAGCTACGAAGGTGACCAAAAGAATTTTGTTCAAATCCCAGTTGAGACATACAATTATATTTGAGTCTATTGGGAAACTACTGGGAAATATCAAGGCATGCGTCAATCCAAATGTTGTCAATGCAGTTCATTGTGACGTATCTATCTTAGGCAAAATTCAGAATAAATTACAGGAAATGTTTCCATCCACTAGATTCGTTTATGCTTCCCAACAAGTCATTGATGTTTTTAACGAAGACGACCAATACGAAATTATCACCACGGAACATAACAGGGCACACCGATCGGCGAAAGAAAATGAGAAACAAATCATGAGGGACTATTTCTTCCCAGGAATAAGGAAAAAACTAAAGGAAATTGTGGCAAATTGCAAGGTTTGTAAAGAATCAAAGTATAATCGTCACCCAAAGAAGCAAGAGTTAGGAGCGACTCCTGTGCCGGAGTATCCAGGAGAAGTTTTGCACATGGATATATTTATAACTGATAAAAAGCATTTTTTATCATGCGTTGATAAATTTTCAAAATTTGCTATCGTCTTACCAATAGCTTCAAGGGCTATTGTCCATATAAAGGAACCACTTCTGCAAATCTTGAACATATTCCATAACACGAAAACCATAGTCTGCGACAATGAAAAATCCTTTAATTCGCACACTATAAAAACCTTACTACGGGACCGTTTTCATGTAGAAATATTCACATGTCCTCCTATGCACAGTACGTCGAACGGACAAGTGGAACGCTTCCACAGCACATTAGGCGAGATATCAAGATGTTTGAAAGCCGAAAATAAAATCGAGGACACAGTGGACTTGATCCTCTTATCTACCATAGAGTATAATAAATCCATTCACTCTGTGACCAATATGAAACCCGTAGAGGTAATTCACTCAATACCTCTAGAGTTGAAAAATCTCATAAAATCAAAAATAGAGGCTGCTCAGGTGGCTTGCCTAGAGAAACAAAACAAAACATCCACGGACAGGAAATTCGGTCAGGGGACAAAAGTATTTGTCAAAACAAATAAGAGGTTAGGGAATAAATTTTCGAAGCTATATGTTGAAAAGGTGGTCCAAAAGGATTTAGGGTCTAAGGTTTTAATTGATGGCAAAGTAGTTCACAAAGATAATTTAAGATAATTTGAGATGTTTTTCTTTATTTTTTTTTTATTTTTACACTTATAGGTTGATATTGTCCTACACGAAATGTGACGTACAAATTTTGGACTATTCAAATTCTGAATTAGTGACTCTTGGGACCGGTCAGACGCTGATACAGGATGGAGACTTTAGACTAATACATATGATAGACGTATCACTATACGAACGAGAATTAAGACTTATGGATGAACACATTAAATACAAAATAAGGACCTATAACCCTCTATTACCATTTTTGAGACACGAGTTAACCAGCATTAAAGATATTATAGACAGAGTGAAACCTTTTCGAAAAATGAAAAGATCAATAGAAGCTATTGGTACAGCTTGGAAGTGGATCGCTGGAACTCCTGACGCGGACGACTTTCGACTAATAAATGAAAGAATAAATAACAACATAAGACAGGCAGAGAATCAGATTGTAATTAATCATTTGATTGAGAGGAAACTTAATGAGGTAGCAAATAGAACGAACGAAATCATTAAGGACCTTCATAATGATGAGGACATACAGAGGGCAATTGCACTGAAATTTAAGTTTGAACTTGAGATACTAAAAGAAGAAATAACTAGCGTAGAACAGGCCTTAATGTGGGCTAAAAGTAATATTATTAATGCATTTCTTTTTTCTGAAAAAGAGGTTGAACTACTAAAGAATTCAACAAACCGTCAAAATTTTCCATACGCAAACCTTGAACAATGTCTTAAATTTGCTGACCTAAAAGTAGCCACGAATAACACTGTTATCCTCTACATGATTAATTTACCTATTGTAAAACCAAATCATTGTAATTCGATATTAATAAAACCTATAAAAAAGGGTAAAGAGATTGTAAAACTAGATAGTTCCAACCTAATATTGTGTAAAAATGAAATTTATGAGCTTAAGAACGAATGTAAGATGTACGATGAGTTAAGAATATGTGAGCAAAGCAAAATTAAAGACATATCAAAAACGGAGTGTATACCCAATCTCCTTAAAAGTAAACCGGCAGTTTGTAAGAAAAATAATAATTCGCACGTTCCGTCATTCGAGGTTATACAACCCGGCGTTTTGTTTTTTAACTCCTATAACGGGAAAGTAATTGTAAACAATAACCCCGTGACCATTAACGGAACCTTTATAATTACTTACCACAACGCGTCAGTGATGGTTAACGATACCAAATATGTTTTCTTTGAAGAATTCCAATACAAACCGCTTCCAGCTATTTTGGCCTCTCCAAACTCTTCGTATGTCTTTGAAGAAAGACTCTCGCTCAAATTGATAAATGAGCTACATCTGAATAATAAGCGATACATAGAAACCTTGAAGCAGGAAAACATGACAAGTTTCTTCCTAAGTCTGGGGGCTACAAGCCTCACCCTTATTGCGATAGCATACCTTGCTATTAACCTTTTACTAAAGAAAAAACGGTCTCGTGACGTAACCAAGTGGTTGGGTGATGAGACACAAAAGACTTCTAAGGTCACAACCGTGGAAGGTTGTGCTTAAAGGGGGGAGGAGTTAACAAGAGAAATTCGGTCTGGCCTAATATGGTTTAGTGTTAACAAAGGGAAATTCGGTTCGGCCTAATATCACACGCGCCAGAAAAATCGCTTTGCTCAGTATTCTTTTCTTAATAAGCGGAAACATAATATTTTAAAATTATTGAATTATTGAATTACTTATTTTAAAAATAAAAAGTGTAAAACAAGCAAAATTAATTTAAATTATTTTTTAAGTAAAAACCGTAGATTAAGCAAAATTTTAGTATTTAAGTTGATTAAAAAATAAAACTTTAGTCTTTAACAAGTCTTCATAGAAGACAGACTATAAAAAATAGTGTTTCATTTGGGAACTCTTAATTTATATAAATCTGGCTCGTATAGTGACACATGTATGTCTTTAAGGAAACCAAAAAGGTTTTGGAAAAATGAACCACATATGATCTCAATGATGTAGAATATTATATAGTTTGTGCTTGATTTTTATACTTCATTGAATACAAATGATTGATTAATTACACAGGTCAACAAGATTTTGCGGCACGAGATTTCTAGATGACTTTGGTGTGCTGAATCCAAAAGTGATATTAGTTATTCCGAATTGAGTCTAGTTTTCAAGATATCATTAATTTTCTGAAAAGTTGGTTTTTAGAATAGCACCAATATAACTCAAAAACAGTTGGCTATATTGAGGTTATAAGAAAAATTTAAGAAATTTATCTTTAAGTCCTTCTCATATTTTTATTGGACGTTTTAGAGATATCGAGGAATTAACACAAATTTTCTTCAAAAAAAACTTTTTTATTAAAAAAATTATAAAATTAGAAGTATAAATAAAAATTAATTTTTGTGGACACATTATTATATTCTTAAACGAGCAATATATATATATATATATATATATATATATATATATATATATATATAAATATTTATAGAATGGCTATCTCGAAAACGGCTCTAACGATTTTGATAAAATTTGGACAGTGGGTATCTTTTTTGATGTATAGGTCGAAGAAGAAGGGACTTTTGGAACTTTTACCTCTAAGAGGGTAAAAACGGGTAAAAAGGGGAAAAAATAGAAAACGCTATGTCTTCTAAAGTAATAGGTATAGAAACAAAATTAAAAAATAAAAATTTTAAACAGCGGACAGGTGGTTGGTACTTTTTTGAAACTATGTCCGATAGGGGGTAAAAAAGGGTGAAAATAGTTTTTTTGGCACCTTTTTAACCCACTCTTATATTTTAAACTAAAGAATATAGAAAGAAACTTGGTACTGCAATCAATAGATGTAAAAAAAACATGAAACACGTATTTGGTACTTTTTTGATTTTGGAGCCAAAATGGGTAAAAAAGGGATAAAATGATAACTTAACATCTCCAAAGTAATATGAATAGGAACATTATACATTATGTTAAATGCGTTTTAAAAAATGTACCGAATTCAATTGGCACCAAAAAAGTACCAAATATACATATGGAACTTTTAGAAATTAGGGAATAAAAAGGGGGAAAAATTAGTATTATTTTAAACAAATGAATGTTTGTCTGTATGTATGTTCTTTATAGAATAGTAAACTGTGAATTTGATTGTGTTATGCTCTTTAGAGAAGATGGTGCGGATAAGCCGGCGAAGGTTTTAAAGTTGATAAGACTAATTTCCGACAGATGGCGCCACTAAAAATTACTAAAAATTAATTAAATCGTAAACTGTACATTTGATCATGCTATGATCTTTAGCAAAGTTGTAGCGCATGAGCCGACGAAGGCTTTTTAGTTGGTATGAATAATTTCCGACAGGTGGCGCTACAGAAACTTACTCAAAGTCAATTTAATCGTAATCTGTACATTTAATCATGCTACAATCTTTAGCAAAGTTGTTGCACATGAGCCGACGAAGGTTTCTTAGTTGGTATGAAGAAATTTCGACAGGTGGCGCTACTGAAATTTACTCAAAGTCAATTTAATCGTATGCTGTACATTTAATCATGCTATAATCTTCAGCAAAGTTGTTACGGATAAGCCGAAGAAGGTTTATGAATTGGAATAAGCAAAGTCCGACAGGTGGCGCCACAGAAAACTACTCAAAATGAATTAAATCGTAAACTGTGCATTTGATCAGACTATAATCTTTAGCAAAGTTGTTGCGCATGAGTCGACAGAGGTTTCTGTTGATATGAATAATTTCCAAAATTATTCAAAATGAGTTAAACTGTAAACTATGCAAACTATGTGTTGGTCGGACAAAATAAATCAAATAATTCAAAATTAACTGAATATTTCTACAATGTCTTTCCTCTAAATTTATTTTAGCACTTTATAATATAAAATATATAAAAACTTTAAAATTTTCCTCAAAATGCTTATCATAAAACTCCGAGCAAGGCTCGGTCTACCAGGTACTTATTAATAAAACAAGCTAGATATATCATACAGAAATCTATCAAAACAGACCGTTTTTTAAATATGTATATAAGGGTGGGCCAGGCGTATAGTAAAATCGAAATCTAAGCCTAATTCTAAGAAAATTTCCCTAAGAAACCAGGTGTCTAAAAAACCTAGCCTAAAAATATTTACTTCCTACAAATTGAATAGATATCTTGAAGACTTTGACAATATTCTGAAAGCCAAACAAATGTTCAACACTAAATATCTTGAAACATAAAAGAGATAATCACAAAACTAAAATTATTTTTTTATAGATATTTGAATGCTCTTTCCAAAAATCTATTTGTGAAAAAGAAAAATTATATCTCGAAAACTGCGCCAGGTCAGAAAATTTCTATGAATCCAATTTGAATGTAAATTCAGTATTGGGGTCAAACGTATTTCCTATTGCTGTTTCTTATACGGCAAGATACTTAAAAGATATAGACATTGAAAATTTTGGATACTTTTTTCACAATTTGGTTATTTTTATCTGAAAATTTGGCAACACTGTTCAAGAGTATAATTATATTTTACTCTCTGCCCATTCCTGTCTTAGAGTCTAAGATATGTAATCAAAGTACTGGGGGTCAATTCTGGTTCTATGAAACGATGAAATGAAAAAAAATTTTCATTTAAGTTTTTACAACTAGTTTTCATAATACTTTTTCACCAAGACTTATTTTCTGATTCTCGTTTGTATTATGAAAAAAGTGTTTCATTCCATTCGTTGCTATGAAACTTTATCAACTATTTTATGATAATTGCCAAGCAAATGTCAAACGTAAAACAGGAAACAAATAATGTTGGTCTCGGCAACACCAATTTCCGTAATTATTAATTTTTATTAAAATTATTAATTACCAATTTTTGTTATTATTAATTTCGATTAAAATTATTAATTACCACAGCATCTTCCGTCGGCGGTAATCCTATAGCAATAACATGCCGTCGAAAAAATAAATAAAATTGGCTGTTAAACAAAAAAGCTTAAACAAAGGGCGCAACTTGACTATATACAATAGCACCTACGTTGAATAATACAAAGCTTTCTTTTCACCACCTTTTGCTACTCTACTATCCCTTTTCCAAAGAAGG
Organism: Stomorhina lunata; assembly: GCA_933228675.1. NCBI lineage: Eukaryota > Metazoa > Arthropoda > Insecta > Diptera > Rhiniidae > Stomorhina > Stomorhina lunata. The sequence goes on along the minus strand of OW121741.1, from coordinate 49,424,303 downwards.
TAACCCAATTCGTATATACTCTTAATACAATTGTATAGGCAGTATTTGCCTGAGTGTTACTTCTCTTAAAAAAATATATATACCTAAATTATTATCATCAGTATCGCCTAATGCGGTAAGCCTCGTCGTCAGTTTCACTTTTCGTCTAAAATTTTTTCCGTAATACATTTATAGATTAGTGACCAGTTTTTTTAATAATTATATTTCATACTTATCGTTAGCAATATCAATATTTTCTTCCAAGAAGTTAATTAAATAATATTTTATTTTATTTTTGATTTTTCACTTAAAATTTTTCAGCGAAAAAATTCTTTTCATATGAAAAAATTTTGACAGTTGGTTGGACTGTTTCACAAAACAAGAATCACAATTGTTATGAAACGATGAAAAAATCTCGTTTCGTTTCACTGATTTTTTCATATTATAATGATTTGACGTTTGTTTTCATTTTTTTACTAAAATAGAATCGCTACTTCTATGAAAACATGAAAAAACTTTTCATTTCATCGTTTCATAAAACCAGAATTGACCCCCAGGTCGCAATTCTAAAGATAATTTGATGCAATTTGGCACAGGTAATTTTTTTGATAGTGGGACTATGGCTATTGAAATTCGCCAAAAGAAGAACAAAAAAAGAACACCTTTGACCTTAGTGGTGAACGGTATCGTATGATCTGGCTTGACCGACTAGAGCACTTTCTTACTTGTTTTTATTTAGAACTAGGACTCAGGAGATGCCCCCTACTTACGCTATGCCTTGTGTTGGAACTAGGAAAATAGGTTGTGGGAAGGAGAAAAGAGGGAGTAATGTTTGTGGACATTAGATTTGAATTTTCCTATATTACAACTGACAGGAAAAATTTTTGCGGGTAGTGAGTTCCACATACGTACTGTATGGCTAAAGAACGAATTTTCTGTATAGTGTATTGTTCGGTCCACTGGACAATCATCCACAACTGCATGTGATCTAACGGCTTGACGTGTGTTGCGTAAGAATCTTAGTGTTTAAGAACGAGGTCGCTGATATCGTTAGAACACATTTAAAGTATACTGATAGTACAGTGTTGTGCGACTCACATTGCGGCGTTGCTCAAGTGAGTCAATAGAGTTGAGTACCCTACTGTCACCGATAAGGACTTTCGACCCTGTACACGGTCGAGAAGGTCTAAAATAAGTCTTAATGAGAGTTGTATTATATTTTTGGTCGGATAAAAGTGGTGCAAATTTTAACTAGATCAGTTGGAGTAAAGTATCTCTTACACCGTTTTATAATACCTATTCACTTGAATGCTTTTTTCGACACTTGAAAGATCAGGGCTGCCAGATTTGGGGTTTTGGCCCCAAAGTTGGGGTTATTCAATCGTCAAAAAGGCGATTGGTTTGGGGCTTGGGGATTTTTTTTGTGGATTCACTCAAATTTGTTGGGGATTTTTTGGGGAACTTTTAAATTTAAAACTTCATATATTTGTTTGGGGATTTTTTTGGGGATTCACTCAAATTTGTTGGGGAACTTTTAACTTTTAAATTTAAAACTTCATATATTATTATTAAACTTCCTTTTCCAAATTAAAAAACCATATTCAAAAAATACCGTCAAATTTTATAAAATTTTGGCCAAAAGTTTATAAATTTCAAGATGAGTCTTGCGGTACCTCTGAATTGATCTGGAACTCGTTTGATGAGATTCCAGCTACAACAACTCTTATAGTGCACTCTCTTTCGAACGACTTAGAAATATCTAGAGCCACAACTTTACTTTCGCCAAAATGGTAAATGGAACGGAACCATTTTTCTGATAGAAGTGTTAGTGCTAGTAAATCCCCAGTAGAGCGCCACCTACGAAATCCATACTGGCGGTCGCTTAGTAAATTGTAAGACTCTTAGAGACACTTTTTGACTTTGAGATAAAAATTAATTTTATTCTCCAATTAACTAATCTAAAACTGAATATTATATGCATTTGCTTTTTGTTGATTAACAACATATGTATGGCAGCATTTTTTGAAAATGTCAAATGTGCTGTTAAAATGACATATTTTTTGTGGAAGAAGAAGAAGAAAGTGCGCGAATTTTATTTTTTGCAAATTAAATTGCAATTTTTTTTATTAATACTTAAAAATGTATATAAAAAAGAAACAAGTAGGAGTGCTATATTCGGCTATGCCGAACCTTAAATACCCTTCACCAATGGTGTTACAAAAGTAAAGTACAGAGTGGAAAGAGTTTTTGGTCAATTACAAGTATGTATGTTACTGAAGACTGATTTAGGCGAATCCTGCAAAGATACTAATATATGTTTATTGATTTTTTGATCTGACAAAGTTTCAAATCTCGATAATTAACACCGCTTTTAAATGTATGTCCTCACACATTTATTTTTTTGTGATATATGAATAATACTTTAATTAGTGAATAACCTTGTTTTATATTGGGTTGTTTTATATTTGGCACCTTGTATTTAAATGCATATATCTTAACAGTTAGAGGACCGATTAAATGGTTGCTTTAATGAGAATATTTAGCGGACCTATTAAGATTTGACCTTTGGCAACAACACTTACGTAAGATATGAATAATGACCATCAAAATGTTCAAAAGTCACTTATTTAAGAAATATGTCGGTATGATGAAATCAAGTTTAATGAGCTTCCAGATAGCATATCGACATAACTTATATGTATATTTATAAGATGTTAATAGTGTTCCACGAAGTACACTATTAAATTGCAACATATAGTTCTACTTACAACTGAGATATATAGAAAATACTCCAAGGCAACATGATGTTAACTTTTATTAAAATCGGTCTATAAACACCAGAAATATCGCCAAAATTCAAAATTCGATGAGAATTTAAACATTTTTTTAAACTGCATTTAAAAAAAAATTAAAATTCGTCATATCTTGGGTGTTTATGGACCGATTTTAATGAAATTCAATAGCGTGCTGCGTAGGGAAATTTCCTGGTGGGGTACACTCACCAGGAGCTCCACAAACTTGATTTCAACAGACGGACAGACGGACATGACGACTCTCCTGACGATTCTGAGTCGATCGGTATAATTTTTATGGAGTCTAAGACGAATAATGAAAAACTTACAAACTGAATGACAAACTTATAATACCCTTTCACCTATTGGTGAAGGATATAAAAAAACAATAAAATGTTCAACTTCACTGTAAAAAGATCCGCGAATTTTACAAAAGTCGAAGTGGAACATCTTCTAAAACTAGTTGAATTGTTACGCGCGCTTTGTTAAATGCACAAAAACAAAATTACAGATCAATGGCATGTACGAGGTATTTTTGGCTAGCTCTACCGTCAGTGGCGCGGTTCTCGACCCAATTGTTTTGACGCGTAATCATAGAAAAAAAATCATGCCATTGTAAATTACCACAAAAAAATATAGAGCTTATAAAAGAAAAAAATTGGAAAATTTTAAATAAAAAAAGGAACTAAATTTGTCTTAATTATACCAACTTTGACGGGACTCCGTAGTCACGTCACGGGGTCATCACTGTTTACTCATACCTACCAATTCGTTACCTTCGTTTTGTAAAAGAAATGAATTTATTTCATCATGAAATTCATTATTTTATTTTATAAAATTAATCATATTAATAATAGTAATAATTATTAATAAAAATAATAATAAAATATTAATAATATTAAAATAATAATAATAATAATAATAAAATTATTGAAAAAAAAAAGAAAATTGTTACAGCTACCTTACTTAAATACCGATGTTGTTGCAGAAATTGTAGGGGGGTGTTGTAAATATTTGATGTTGTTGCTGTGGATGAGGTGGTTGATGATGAGGTTGTGAAGGATGCTGTTGCTGATTATGTTGCTGCTGATGCTGTGCAGTATTATGTTGATGTGGACGATGCTGGTGCTGTTCAGGATTATGTTGCTGTGGACGATGCTGGTGCTGTGCAGTGAAGAAACGCTTGGTAGTGGTTGGTTGGGTGGTTATTGTTGAAGATGAAGTTGGTGGTGCTTGCGGTCGGTGTTTTTGTTGTTGTTGTAATTGGTGGTGGTGTTGTTGGCACTGATTCTGTGAACACATATGGATCTTTTTGTTGAACCACTGATGATGAACTACGTGAATAAAATTGTTGTTGTGATGGTTGAGTTTTTTGCTGCTGCTTAGGGGTTTTCTAAAACGTCTTTTGGTTGTGTTTGGTGGCTTATTGGTCAGTCTAAAATTTAGGTACATCTGCTGAGTTTATGGGTATTTCTGGTTGCTGGTGTTTACTATTGCTGCATTATTAGTTTTATATATTTCAGTCTTTTTTTTTTGTTTTAAATAATTTTTTATTTTAATTTTAATTTTTGTTTTCTAGAAAATAGTTTAACATTACTTAAAATGTTGGTGTTCTTTTCTTATAATTTAAGATTTTTTTTTTTTTTTTTGAAAAAAAAACTTTAATCAACTGGTTCATTTTCATTTCAAATTAAGCCATATTTGTTTTTTTATAAGTTTCCTCTTTTTCAATTTAATAATTAAATTTTATGCTTTTTAATTTGTTTAACTTTTTATAAAAATCTACTTTGCAGTACAGTTCAGTTTTTATTTATTTCTTATAATACAATACAATCTTTTTTCTTTTTCACAATTTTCACACTCGTTCACCAGTAACTAATTTATACACCAACTAACTCCATCACTGCTGTTTTCTTACTCACTGATAACTAACAACTCCTACTAACATGACTGTCGATTTCTTGTCTTCATAAAAAACCACGCCATTCTCGCTTTTTTTCTTTGTTCTTTTTTCCGTTACACTTTTTTTCTCTTTTCTGCCTAAGTCCCGTTACAAAATTATGATATATTGCAATCTGCAAACAGAATTTGGCATCTGTCAAACAGGTTTTTTTGCAATGTTGCATGAATTCATCTCTACAGAGTTGTAATTTTCTGTAGATCATCATTTACATGCACTGAGAGAAATGAACAGGATTAGGTAATTTACGTGTAAACAATTTCGTGTAAATGAAATTGTCAACAAGTAAATTAAATTCATGAAAAAAATTGGCAATTAAATAAAAAAAAATTACAAAGTCTAAATCCCTAACAGAATGAACTCTGCGTCATTTGACCGTGTTTGTATGGCTTTCTTATAATTGTTTTATTTAAGTTTTCAAAGATTTCGGAATCGCTGAATTCTTCATATGCACTAGCGATTAAATTTAATTTTATCTCTGATCTCAAATTCAAAAAGCTGCCCTTAATATTTAACCAAATGGTAATTTACCATACTCTCCATTACTTTGGAAAGTACTGAACAAATCGCTATTGGTCGGTTAAAATTTCTATGTGACAAATATCACATTGTAAAATTAAAATTTTCTACACGGATATCAAATGTTTCTGCATTTTGTATCACGCTTGTTATATAGACTGTACTGAATGAAAAAGGCTTCTTGGGTGTAACAATACATTTTTTTTTGGAAAACATAACATTCACTAGTGCCAATATTTATTAGGTTTATTTTGACCCATACAAGTAAGTATCGATACTTTTTTTCGATAATGAGTAGGCATCGATACTTTCCCGCTTGTCCGCGGATACATTCCATAAGTCATTATACCATTATGCACAAAGCAATGACCTGTACTAGCACGGCAATACCTACACAGTGTATTTGAGTGACGAATTTAACATGGGGATGACATTGAAAGTATACAATCCCCACCCTCTCGCTTACATTCCGTAGACGAAAACATTGACGAATATTCATCATACTTTTCATCCACAAAAGTACTATGATGAAAAGAATACTGAAGCCGGGTGAACTACGACGTTGCCGTTAAATAATGAACGGTTTCGTTAACGTTGAATAATGAACTACTTCGTAAATGCTCAGTAATAATATATTTTAAAAATGTTTTTATGGTTTTTATGGTTTTTTATTTAATATTGTTCTTTTTTGATTCACATCGTTTTCAATATTTTAAATCTATAATCTATAAAACTAATATTAAAAATAAATAACAAAAACTTTAATTCATATAAAAAAATTCACAGCGTTTACAGCCTTTTAAGTCTTATAAAACTAATCTTATAAAACTAATATTAGAAATAGAACAAAAACTTTAATTCATATAAAAAACAATACAGTCATAAGCAAAAATAAAAAAAAAAATAGAAAGCAAAAAAGTTATATTTATATAAAAAAAATCACATTAGTTCACAACAGAAGGATGACGTAAAATTTATACGTCATTCTTTTTCTCAGCTTTCCTCTCCAGCGATATGTTTTTAAATATGCGCCTCTTCTGCATTTGTATGGCTTTTCGGATGTGTTCATCTGCTGGTCCAACACTGTTTATATTGGTCATAGAGACCGCTTCTGAAATGGTAAAAAAATTATTGTCAATTTACATACATTCACTCAAAACATTAAGTTTTTTTTTACCTGTAAGTACTGAGAAGAAATTTTTGTGCTCTTTAAAGCTCTTCTTTCCTTGAACGCCATCGACGTTATATGCCATAATGACATCGTCACCCAAAATACGTCTTAAATTTTTTTGAACACCTGAAGGCTCAAGTATGCACCTCATTGCCTTTATCTTAAAAAAATAATTGGAAACATTACTCATATCTACTTTAATATCGAACGAACAAATAATCTTACATATTGTTTCTTGTTGTCCGGATTGATTTGATTATTAAATTGAACAAGATCTTCTTCACTCAGAATTGGAAAAATATCTGCAAGTGAGTCGTCATCACGAAATTGTCGCAAACATTTAGTTGCTAAAACCTTGTTTTCTGCCAGGGCTTCGGCAACGAATTTCATTTGGCCTAAAAGATACATATGCATATATTAATAGATTTTTATTTAAGTCGTGTAATGTTTATTTAAGTCGTGTAATGTTATGTAATGTATACTGCAGTTTATGTAATTGTATTTATAGATCAGAAAAAAATACCTTGCAAAACGTTTATCTGTAATTGAATGTTTTTTGTTGCTTCCATCACTTCATTTAGTTTTTCAAATAAGACGTTGTTGGAAATTTGTGGGTTATTTTGCCTGTCTGAAAACAAAAGAATTATTTAAAATCTAATATGTACAATAGCCTATACAAAAAAATACTTACTTTCGAAGTTCTCAAAATCAACACGCTTTATTTTTCTTGGCGACGAATTCATATTTATTTATCTTAATGTTAAAAAATAAAGGTTAGAAAAATCATTAAAGGCAGGTATGTAAAACTGGAATTAAAATCGATTGTTCCTTAAAAGGAAACCTAACTGCTTTACATTCTATTTGACTTAATTGAAAGTAATAAATATCGTCCGAAATGTTAGAATCTGCCATAAAAATTCCAAGAGTAGTTGAGTCACATGGTTCTTTAAAAAAACTCTGAATGTTGAGAAACTTTCGTCCAACTAAAGTTCCCCCATTTTCTTGTGAAAAACCCTGGACTTGAACAGGTATTCCAGGTTCAATGTAGCAGATGTTGTCCGGTGATTTTGTTGTTAAGTAAGAGTTGTTGAAGTAAAATTTGTTTTCAAGTAAGTTGAGGCCTTTGATTTTATTTTTTATGCAAAACTTTTCTTCAACAACTTTTCTAAAAACCTGCTCCAAAATTTTAGATGGTCTTTTAACACATTTTTTCAAACTCTGCAAATAGTTCTCGAAGGGGTAGCACGAATTTTCTGTTGGATTGCCAATCAGTTCAACAGTTTCCTTTAAATGGGTGAGATTATGTACGTTGTATGACAAACTATTTTCCCCGAAAATTATTGGAAAGTTTTCTACGAACAAGTTTAATAGAATTTCGATGGTTTTCAAATTGTTACTGCATTGCTTTGGACAGCATATCATTCTGTAAGAACAATGCAGCAACAAAAACTCGTAAAAAACATCTTCATGTACCTCGTCTTTGAGAGCGACGAGTCCAGTGTACAGTAGAAACTGTCTGAACTCAGTGGCCTTCCAGTGTGATATCTCATCCAAAGATCGAGGCTTTCGTCCAAACTCTGATGAAATATGAACCCGCAGAGATATTAGTTTTCTAGAAATGTTTTGCAAATTTTCTGACGATACTTGAAAACTATTTTTTTTGTTAATTAAACGCATTAAAAACTTTCGCATTACACCTAAGTCTACCAAATGCATGCAATCGAGTGGTATTTGCGATATCATGCCCAAATTGAGGTGTTCCAAGGGAGTTTTTTGTGACAAATATTTTGGCAAATGGTGTGCAGGATATTTCCGAGCACGAAAATCTTCATCTGAAATAAGTACTCCAGATGATGTTGCATATGTTAATGTCCCATCACATTTTTTTGCTATTTGTGTGCACTTTGAGCATCCATGCCGCGATGCATGAGATGGTGTTCCAGAGATAAATGCACGTGCTGGAGCGTCACAGAGAACCGCTCTTATTTGTATTTTGTAAATATTTCCCTCTAATTTTAAGCCTGTTTTTAAGTAAGTCGAAATTTCATCAACAAATTTTAAAAGAAATTCTTCACATGTTGCTGGCTTAGTTTTACCAACAAAAACTCCAACTGGGAATACTGGTCGATCTTCCACATTGGTAAGTCTTACTAAAATTGGCCAAAGTTGTACCTTTGAACTTTTGAAGAGGGGCAGCCCATCTACATTAACATCAATTATAATGTTATCAGGCAGCTTAATGACATCGGCTATCCTCTTTAAGTTTCTTGACATACCAATGTGGATATATGATCCTCCTGCAACATTCTCTACCATCGGTTTGTTGGAACAACAAAACTTGTAGAATGGAGTGACAACTATATTTTCTTCTCTTAGAATATCTATTAAGTCCTTCACGCAATTTCGAGAAGGTCTATGTTTCGCATTCCACTTAATTAATTTTTCACTAATACTTAAATTGCCACTCTCTTCTTTTAAACTATTATTATCAGAAACTGTATTCACATCTTCTGGTTCTTCTTGGACAGAATCATGGCTTCCACAAATTTCAATATTGCCACTTTGAGTTATGTTTTTCAAATTTTCTATACCCGCTTCCATCATCTTTTCAACAAAATTTTCTTTTTCACTTTTTATCATTCTTTTTAAGTGCCTTTTGCTTGTCATTTTCGTTACCTTTATTTTATTAAACAAAAAGACTTTTAATATATTTAAAAATTTACTTTTTTCCAGGAAAAACTAAACAAATGCTTTTTTTATTTATCAATTTTTACTTTACACTTGTTAATCAAAACACAGAATAAAATTTTGTAAACCACCGAATAACACCGACGCTTTGTTATGAAATGAGACTCGCCAAACACATCATTAGCGTTTAGCGACAAGCTAAATAATTGATTGTTTTTTACTTAGGAAATATATATGTTAGCAGCCAGATGCGAACGCTTCGGTTGTGCTTAGGCTATAAAACTATTGTACACATTTTTCTCTTCAACATAAACAAGAGAGTATGAGAGAAAAGTAATTTTGCTCGCTTGCTTATATGCGATCAATGAATTCATATAATATATTGGTACACCAAGTAGGTACTGGCAACTGTGAGTGACGAATTTATTACAGAAAAAACGTCAATAACAGTTTTGCCGAACAAGCGGGTTGCGACCGATACTGTATCGAATAGAAGTATCGATACCATCAAGGTGTCGTTTCATCCTTATTAAAGCCTTGATATCGTCATCATCAACGTTACTTGGCCGACCTGAACGTTAGGGTGGAGCGAAAAACAACTTTTATTGAAATTTTATACGCCTGGGTAAAAAATCAATGCTCTACATTCTAAGAAGCTCAGAAACAAAATTTTGTCTTCCTAGGTCAATGTCCTGAAGTGGCGGACAGGACATTTATTTCTAGAACCCATTTGTATGGGAAAAAATTGGACTTTTTCGGTTTTTGGTAAATTTTAACCAATAAAGATATGTTTTTGGCAAAATTAATAATTAGATGAAGGAGACAACTAAATCAGCTTTGATTAGAGTTATAAAAACTAAAAATCCATGCATTAGTTTTTAAGTGATTGCAATTTGCCCTAAGGATATGCAGCAAAAATTTTTTTTAGAGTACAGAAATTATAAAGTAAGACTTTTCTTATCATTTACAGACTTATAAGTACTAAATGGTTTAAATTTATTAAAATATTGTTACGTTTTTCCTTTAAAAACGTGGAAGGAATTCTTTTTGCAAACAACCGTAATCAAATTAAAACACTTGTAGTATGTAGTTTTACAAAGATAATACTTTTATTAACTTTAGAGTTAATCACTTAAAACACACTTTCACAAATACTGTAAACAAACTTCACAAAACTGCTTTGCAAATACTCTTAGTCACACTATTCTCTTTATACACGTCTTAATTAAAACTGTTCCCACAATACTCGCCCATCGGCCTTATATAGTAGAGAAGAGAGTTTCTAGCAATTTCTGCAGACGTAAACAAAGAGCAGCTGTAATTGATTACACTAACAATGTGGCTTACGAAAGTTCATGTGTGTTCCACTATATTCTCACATGATCAAGAACACACTCACACATACGTTGTACAAACAGATTATCTGAAGTTAACAGTAACAGAGAGAGAGAGAGAGAATGTAGATAAAAGATAAACATGTTGCTATGCTCTTTACTGTACATAAGAGAAACATGTTGCTCTGCTTATTTGACATAAACAGAATAACAACAATACCAACAGAAACATCTAGAAAGCGAGGGGAAGAATTATAAGCAGTGAACTTTGCACAATGGGACGGATAAGCTTAAAATTCGTCACAATATAATTGAATTTACATAGTTTTTTATACTGGTACTTTTTGTTTAAAACTCCCTTTTTAAGTTTTAGAAAATTTTGTTAAAAAAAAATATTCAAAATTTTTGATCGGCATGTTTAAATAGACAGATGTGGTAATAAAATCCAGAAAAGTTCAGTTGATATCTCATGTGGTTTCGCCGTACCTGCGACTTGAATCGTAAAATTTCGCGAAAAAGTAAATTTTTGGACATTATTTAAGTAGATACATAGTAAATTTTATTTAAGTTTTCTTTTGATATAGCTAATACTGAATTATATTGCCCAGTCATTGAGGAAAGTCCACTAGAACCCCGAATTTTAAATATTCTATATTTTTGATCGATTTTTTTATAAAAAATAGTTCATAATATGAAGACATTAACCTCTATCCGGGCTAGTTTTTAGATATTATGGAGAATTCTTATTCTTCGTAAAAATAAAAATATTGTTTAGCACACTTCAGAACAACATATTTTTTATCCTTTTTTTAGAATACCCTATTTCAAGGGTAACCTTTTTTAAAGAGTGGTTAAAATACAAGAAGAATGAAAAAAAAAACTCGAGTTTATATGACTACGACTCATCACAAGACTCCGATGATAGTTATTAAGTTCGGCAACTATTTTTACCATGACTTGAAAAATTTTGCCTATCAATTAACAAGGATTTCAGTATATCCACGTATTTAAGTATTTTTAATATATTTTTCTAATTTAAACAAACAGTTTCTTATTTAAACTAAAACCAAAAACTGTAAAATGTATTGGGTCACCCTAACTCATATGTTTTCTGAACATTTCCTTAACAAATACATGTATATAGCTACGTTCTGACGATGATCAGATCTTACAATATTGTCACATCTGGCAATGTGCTGCCAATAAAATGACAATAAAGAATTGTCAGCAAAAGGCAAATTGTGTGTTTACACGGTTGTAAGAAAATTGTAAGAAAAGCTGTCAATTTCATTGTCAGAAATTGTCTGACAATTAATTAAGCTGACAATCTCAGCTTACAATAAATTGGCAGTTCACACGATTATCAGATATGTGTACACAAAAAATTGATCTATTGTCAGTCACAAAGCACATGAAAAATATTGTTCATTTTTGTGTTTTTGACTTGAAATTTATATTTGTTTATTATAAAATATTAATCAAAATGGAAAAAAAGGCAATTGCCAAAATTTTAACAGTGTATGTTTAGAAAGCTCACAGTGGGATTGTTGAACAAATTATGGAAATAAGTCTGCAACTTTTAAACCTTTAGGCCGATTTTAAAATAATTTTGGCAGAAATGTTTAAACCTGAAAAGCCTAGCTTTTACTATGGCGGCGCAATCGGCTCTCAAAGTAGGCCACCTCAGACTCATAAATTACTTAAAACTATATAAAATTGTCATTTTCCAACCAATTTGAGGAATTATACTATATAACAAATACAAATCCTATTTTTACAGTTTTATAAAAATTAAAATTTTTAATTTTTGTACCATACTGCACCGATTTTTTTACTAATATCTGATCTATATATAACCAATAGGTAAAAGGGTATTATAAGTTTGACATTCAGTTTGTAATTTTTTCATTATTCGTCTTAAAACAAATAAAAATAATACCGATCGACTCAGAAGTCGGGGTCTAAATCGACTCAGAGAGTCGTATTTGACTATTCTTAGAATTTTAAAATCTTTTTTTAAATGCAGTTAAAAAAAAGGTTTCAATTCTGTGTTTATAACCCGATTTTAATGAAATTTAATAGCGTGCTGCGTTGGAAAATTTCCTAAAATCTGACATATAATTCGGATTAAATAAATACGGTTTTTTAAATTTATTTTTTTTAATTTGCCAATTTGAGGACATCGATATATTGTGCTTTCGCGATATCTCAGTTATTGAATTATCTATTTTGATGATTGTGCTGCGCTAAATTCTGTTATCCTTGACTGCCAGTGAAGCATAGGATCTCAAGTTGCGCTGAATTATTTTCAAAAAACTTTTTTTTTAAATAAAGTTTTTTACAAAAAAAAATATTTTAAATTCGGTAATTTGTGAGACATCGAATTTGGCGATATCTCAGATTGTACCTATTTTGATAATATATATAATATCGTTTTGCTTAGGAGGATTTTCTAATATCTGATATATAATTCGTGTCGGTATACTATACGTAAATTGAGAAATTTATACAAATTAAAAAAAATACAATTTAAAAGAAAATAAAAAAATTTGAATTCGGCATCGAATTTTTGCTATATATCAGTTGTTAGTAGAACTACATGTTGAAATTTAATAGTATACTTGGTAGAACGCTATTAACATACAATACCTATACATGTAAGTTATGTCGGTATGCCATTTAGGAGCTCATCAAACTTGATTTCAGCATACCGAAATATGTCTTAAATAAGTGTCTTTTGAACTTTATTCATGACATAGACCTATTGTTTCAGGAAATTTCAATTTCGATCCATAATTTTTGCTTAAAAAGTTTTGTACCATCGCAAATATATTTATAAAAAAATTTTCTAATCCAAAATCTATTAATGTTAACTTAGATAAAACAAAAATGTTGGCTGTTTTTAAGTTTTTTGCTAAAAGTGTTATTTTTATTTGGTTATTTGCTTTTTTAATTCATCTTTTTATAATATTTTTATTCGAAAAACTTCTTTAGATTGATATATAATAACACTATATTCCCAATTAAAATGTATGTTCAATATAATTTTTATACCCTTCACCAATAGGTGAAAGGGTATTATAAGTTTGTGATTCCGTTTGTAATTTATTAGTGATCGTAGACCCCATAAAAATTATACCGATCGACTCAGAATCGGGAGGAAAATCGATTAAGCGATGTCCGTCTGTCTGTCTGTCCGTCCGTCCGTCTGAAGCCCCTGGAGGATGGACCTACATAAATTATATATCAGATTTTAGGAAATTCTCCCGCAATGAACGCTATTAAATTTCATTAAAATCGGTTTATAAACACCGAAAATATTGAAAAAATACCAAAAATTAGACGAAAATTTTAAAATTTTTGATTGAAACACACTTTTGAATAACAAGAGAAAAAATATACTCCTGGTGTACATGTGATAATATATTATACATCAGATTGTTTGAAATAGTTCCCCAAAGCACTCTGTAAAATTTTATCAAAATCGCTCCATAAACCACTGAGATATCGCCAAAACACTAAATTAGATGTATTGCGAATTGCCCAAAGTACGCATTAGAGAATGTTTGTTGAAAAAATTAAATGCAGAAATAGGAAAAACCATAATCCTTTAGCACGGACATGCATAAATTTTATATCAGATTTTAGGAAATTCTCCCGTCAACCATGTTATTAAATTTTATCAAAAGTGGTCCATAAACAAGTGAGATATCGCCAAAACACTACTTGTGATGTGCAGCAAATTCCCCAAAGTACGTGTCTTAGAAATTTTGTTTACATTTTGTAAGTATTGTTTAGGTGTTTATAGATCAATTGTGATGAAATTTGACAGCGTTCTTTGTGGGAGGATTTCCTAAAATCTGATGTATAAACTCTACAAATCTGATTATGAATACCATTCAAATTGTACCGATCGACTCAGAATCGGCAGGAGAATCGATTTCGCGACGTCCGTCCGTCTGTCTGTTTGCCTGTCCGTCAGTCTGTTTGTCTCTCCGTCCGTCCGTCTAACTGTCTGTCTGTCCGTCTACCTGTGTGTCCTTTTTTCTGTTGTAGTCAAGTTGTTGGAGCTCGATATCTAAGATGTTTATTTTGATGAAATTTAATAGCGTACTTACGATATCCTAAAATTTTGTGTAAAATGCTTATATTCATACCTTCCAGGAGCTCCACAAATCTGATTTTAGCAGACAGACACACTGCATTTATCTTAATTTTGTGTCCGACTTTTCAACATTTGAGAATGTATTATATATCAAATTATAGGTAATCTTCCTAGGAAGTACAAAAATGTAACTGAGTACATGATATCCGTTCAAAACCTAGATATGTATATATGTATCTCACATATCAACGAAAATTTACATTTTTTAATTGCAATTGGGAGAAATCCGTTCACGTTTGACAATTGCTTCCGTATAACTTCGCCTGAGGCAATCTCTTAGTAGCTAATAAATGACAAATTATAATAGATACGATGATGACATTTAGTATAAAGACGTTGTACAATATCGTTATTCAGGGCGAAAGCGCCTAAAATAAACTTTCTAGATTCACAACATTTGACAAAAGTATTTCTGATCTCTTGAAAAGTTCGGTATTGAAAATGGTCGAGCTCGGTTTACATTTAGTGAAATCTCCCATATAACCCCTACCGAGAATCACTTTAATACTGATAAATTAAATCACATTATAATTGCACAATGAACTAGAGCAAAACTTTCCACACATCCATCGGACAGATCGAAAGAACAATACATTATTATTGATGAAGTATTCATCTTAATTCCATATAAAAGCTATATATTTCACGTATGTATCTAAAACTAAGAGTTTATACCCTATAATTCTAAGGCTTCTTTATATTGACAATCATTGCTAAAGCTTTGACCTAAATCAGTCCGCTAACTTCAAAGTTTTACATAACTAATCAAGAACTTTTACTAGTTGGATAATTTGTACTAATTAAAGTACACAACCCTCACTGGGCACTGTTTTTGGGTTGCATGCCAGAATACTTAATCTTCATCTAATCGATGTGCTCTTGCAAATCTAAGGTCATCTACATTTTGAAGCATCTTTTATTAAGTTTTCGTAAAATAGACACATATATCGAAGCTACTGGCTGGCTTAAATATCCATAACTATTCTTGATGATGACGCCACAGAAAAGCTTTTCGTTTTCCGACATAGCTAAATATTGCTAGGAATTACATTTAGTATGAACAAAAGAAAATTAATATACATATCAAGCATTTGTGTGGGGCTCAACTAAGTCAGTAATCAGAAACTATATAATTAACAATATATTCTTACGATTTTGTACTTTACTTTTGGAACATCATTGGTGAAGGGTATCCAAGATTCGGCAAAGCCGAATATACCACTCTTACTTGTTTTTATCAACTTTAAAGCTACGTTCAGACGATGGTCAGATCTTACAATATTGTCACATCTGGCAATGTGCTGCCAATAAACTGACAATAAAGAATTGTCAGCAAAAGGCAAATTGTGTGTTTACACGGTTGTAAGAAAATTGTAAGAAAAGCTGTCAATTTCATTGTCAGAAATTGTCTGACAATTAATTAAGCTGACAATCTCGGCTTACAATAAATTGGCAGTTCACACGATTATCAGATATGTGTACACAAAAAATTGCCAGATCTATTGTCAGTCACAAAGCACATGAAAAATATTGTTCATTTTTGTGTTTTTGACTTGAAATTTATATTTGTTTGTTATAAAATATTAATCAAAATGGAAAAAACAGGCAATTGCCAAAATTTTAACAGTGTATGTTTAGAAAGCTGTGAAGTGGAGAAAAAACGTCTCACAGTGGGATTGTGGAAAATATTATGGAAATAAGTCTGCAACTTTTAAACCTTTAGGCCGATTTTAAAATAATTTTGGCAGAAATGTTTAAACCTAAAAAGCCTAGCTTTCACTATGGCTGCGCAATCGGCTCCCAAAATAGGGCACATCAGACTCATAAATTACTTAAAACTATATATAATTGTCATTTTCCAACCAATTTGAGGAAACATACATTATTCGTCTTAAAACAAATAAAAATTATACCGATCGACTCAGGAGTCGGGGTCTAAATCGACATAGGAAGTCGTATTTGACTATTTTTAGAATTTTAAATTTTTTTTAAATGCAGTTAAAAAATGTTTCAATTCAATTCTCATCGAATTTTGAATTTTGGCGATATCTCTAGTGTTTTTAAACCGATTTTAATGAAATTTAATAGCGTGCTGCGTTGGAAAATTTCCTAAAGTCTGATATATAATTCGGATTAAATAAATACGATTTTTAAAATTTATTTTTTTTTAATTTGCCAATTTGAGGACATCGATATATTGTGCTTTCGCGATATCTCAGTTATTGATTTATCGATTTTGATGATTGCGCTGCGGTAAATTGTGTTATCCTTGACTGCCAGTGGAGCATAGCAAGCTGCGCTGAATTATTTCCTAAAATTTGATATATAGTTCAAAAAACTTTTTTTTTAAATAAAGTTTTTTTACAAAAAAAAAAATATTTTAAATTCGGTAATTTGTGAGACATCGAATTTGGCGATATCTCAGATTGTATCTATTTTGAAAATATATATAATATCGTTTTGCTTAGGAGGATTTTCTAATATCTGATATATAATTCGTGTCGGTATACTATACCTACGTAAATTGAGAAATTTATACAAATTAAAAAAAAAATACAATTTAAAAGAAAATACAAAACTTTGAATTCGGCATCGAATTTCGAATTTTTGCTATATCTCAGTTGTTAGTAGAACTGCATTTTGAAATTTAATAGTATAATTGGTAGAACACTATTAACATACAATACCTATACATGTAAGTTACGGTATGCCATCTAGGAGCTCATCAAACTTGATTTCAGCATACCGAAATATGTCTTAAATAAGTGTCTTTAGAACTTTATTCATGACATAGACCTATTGATTCAGGAAATTTTAATTTCGATCCATAATTTTTTGCTTAAAAAGTTTTATACCATCGCAAATATATTTATAAAAAATTTTTCTAATCCAAAATCTATTAGTGTTAACTCAGATAAAACAAAAATGTTGGCTGTTTTTAAGTTTTTTGCTAAAAGTGTTATTTGCTTTTTTAATTCATCTTTTTATAATATTTTTATTCGAAAAACTTCTTTAGATTGATATATAACACTATATTCCCAATTAAAATGCATGTTCAATATAATTTTATGCTGCTATTTTTATTTATTTATTTTTTAATGATATAAATCCTAAGAACCGTATGTTTTCAATTAAAACCAAGAAGTTAAAATTGTCTGACAATGATTGCATTGTAAGATGGTGGAATTTCATGCAGCTGACAATAAAAACGAAGCTGACAATTTTTTAAAATGTTCTGCCAATTTTAAATAGAGTGTTTACACTGACAACGTTGTCAGCAAAAAATTGTAAGTTTACACGATTGTAAGAAATTTTCTTACAATTTTTCTTACAATATTATTAGATCTGACCATCATGTAGACATAGCATAACACACCGATGGGAGAAATTCCAATTTATGATATTGGTTTAACAAAATTTTCAAAAAAAATGCGTTTTATTTTTAATTATTTATTTTTTTAAATACAATCTTTTTACTACAATTTTTTTTGGATACAACTTCTTTTTATTTTTGATGATAAATTTTTTCTTTTTCTACCAGCTGTTTTCTTTTTGACAGATGTATTGGAAATTTCCAATAAAAACGCAATCAGTGTTGCTAGTTCCTACTTTGAGTTACAGAAACACTTTTTTCTTAAAGGTGGAATTTTTTGTTTCATACTTTTCGCTTTGAAAACTTATCGCCTTGAGTTACAGAAACGACCTACCCTGCCTATTTAAACCACCGGTCACACCTTACCATACTGTCTTAATTTCAGAAAAATCGGTCATTTCGGTCATCCATTTTTGTCATTTCAAATCATTGACTTGAGATTTCAAAAAAAAACATACTCACCGGTTGCACCTTAACATACTGTCAAAATTTTAGAAAAATCAGCCCTCTCGTTCATCTATATTTGCCATTTTTAATATATGAGTTATATGGGAGGGGTCACGCCCACTTGAGATTTCAGAAAAAACCCTTGCTTATTTTAACCACCGGTCACACCTTACCATACTGTCAAAATTTTAGAAAAATCGGTTCGCTCGGTCATCTACATTTCTACAATTAAAAAAAAGCTTGCCTATTTTAACCACCGGTCACACCTTACCATACTGTCAAAATTTCATAAAAATCGGGCCGCTCGGTCATTCATATTTGACATTTTCAATATTTAGCTTATATGGGAGGGGTCACGCCCACTTGAGATTTAAAAAAAAACCTAGCCTATTTTAACCACTGATCACACCTTACCACACTGTCTAAATTTCAGAAAAATTGGTTGGTTTGATCATTTATATTTGTAATTTGAAATATCTGATTTATATGGGAGGAGTCACGCCCACTTCAGATTTAAAAAAAAAAAAATTATCCATCGGTCACACTACTGTCAAAATTTCAGAAAAATCGGGCCCCTCTGTCGCCTATATTTGTCATTTTTAATACTTGAGTTATATGGGAGGGGTTACGCCCACTTGAGATTTCAAAAAACCTAGTCTATCTTAACCACCGGTCACACCATACCACACTGTCAAAATTTCAGAAAAATAGGTCCGCTAGTTTCGGAGATCCTTCCCAACAAACAACATACAAACAGACGCGAACATTTTTTTATAGACATAGATTTCGTCTTGGATTTCTAAAATTTACCAATGGCGGTTGACTTCTCATTTCTACTGTGAATATTAGATATGCATGATCTGAAAAGGTGTCTTCCCTGGTCTCAATCTTAATATCATTTATTCGAGTGACTAATGTCAGGTCTAGTACTTCCCTCCGAGACCATGTTACAAATGTTGGTTCTTTATCTTTATTTGCCATACGCAAACCATTTTATATAATAAAGTCCATTACAGATAGTCCACGTTCATTCGTGTCAGTACAACCACACAACGTATATAGTGCTGTTTACAGTATATTGTCACTTGTCTAGTTATCTCTGAAGGTGGATCAGAGTCGTCATCGTATGCAAAGTATGAGGATGAGAAAATCGCTTTCCTCCCTTCTCTTTGCTGTTCTACTACTGTCTGGTCCCTATTTGTAAATTGCTTTAATATAAAACACTTTAGATCTTTTTTTGCTAAAATGCAAGCTCCAATTTTATTCGACTTGGTGTACATTAAAGTTTTATAGTCTTTAATATTAAGACCGACTATCCCGTTTAAAGTTAGATCAAGTGATGTTGGATTCCTCTTATCAAAAGAGGCAAAAAACGCTCTTATCGAATGGCAGCCACACTCAGACCGAATAATTGTTGCAAGATTCAGAACTCAAGCCAAGAATTTAACCTGTATACAATGCTATGCTCCAACGGAGGCTACTGAAGACGTAGAAAAATATGTTTTTTATGAAAAAATGACGCAAATAATTAATGACACTAGTCATGTCGATATAAAAATATTAATGGGTGACTTCAACGCTCAAGTGGGTTCTGATAATACCAGCAGGGAGAGCGTGATGGGAAAGCATGGCACAGGTCGCATGACTGACAACGGTGAAAGACTGATGGAGTTATGTGATAATTTTAATTTTGTGCTGGGTGGAACTATATTTCCTCACAAGAACATCCACAAATGCACTTGGGTGTCCCCAGGTCATATAACCGAGAACCAAATAGATCACTTCGCAATAAGCAGAATGTGGAGAGGGTCTCTGTTGGATGTGAAAAATAAGAGGGGTGCTGATGTAGGAAGTGATCCTCATCTGATTGTAGCTAAAGTTCGGTTGAAGTTAAAAGCAGTGTCACATAAACCAACTCCTAGCCCAGCAAGCAAATCGAAAAGTTAAGCGTAGTTCAAGGGAAGATAAGCGGAGATGGGCTGATTATTTAGCTAATGAAGCCCAAATAGCCAGTGAAACAGGTCGATCAACTTGAAGCCATTAATGAACGAACAGGGCGATTTGATCTACGCTAAAGATCAACAGATGAAAATGTGGGAAGACCATTACAGCTGCAATCAAAAGGCTAAAATCTGGAAAGTCCGCAGGTCCTGATGGGATATCACCCGAATTACTAAAAGTTAACATAGCTTATCAACAATGTTATTAAAGCCTCTAATGACGAAGTATCGGTCGGAAGAAAGTTTGCCAAATGATCCCAGAGAAGGTATTATTATAAAAGGAAATTTGCAGGACTGTTCGAATTGGAGAGGTATTATCCTTCTTAACATGGTAAACAAAGTTATAGCCCATATTTTACACAGCCGTATAGAGACTATTGTCGAACCACAGCTAAGAACAAGCAGGCTTTAGGCCAAGCAAATCATGTATTGATCACATCAATAGCCTAAGAGTCATTGTGGAGCATCCCCCCTCTATCTACTATTTATTGACTTCAAACGCGCATTTGACACATTAGAACACAGCGCGATCTGGGAAGCTCTAAGATGTAAAGGAGTCCCTGAAAAGATTATACGACTCGTCAAGGAACTTTACAACAATGCATTTTGCTGTATTCTTCTAGAAGGCTCACAGAGCAAACCCATTAGTGTTAAGGTATACTATCACCACTGCTATTCAACATAGTGCTCGATGTTGTTTTGCGTCATTCGATGTCTGGCCAACAATGGGGCCTTCATGACAGATTAGATGACATCGACTACGACTACTACGTATGTCTCTTTTCTCACCGTTTATCTAGCATGCAGTTAAAAATCCAAACATTTGCATCCCGTGCTGCCTAAGCTGGCCTTCAAATTAACATTAAGAAAACTAAGTCATTGCGATTAAACTCACTTAATGAGTCCAAATTTTATCTTGATGGGCAATATATTGACGAGGTTGAAACTCTCCGCTACCTAGGAAGTATAATCTCTAAAAACGGTGGCAGCAGAGAAGATATCCAAAATAGATTATGCAAAGCAAGCTTTTGGTATCCTCAATAAGTTCTGGAGATCTCAAAATATCTCGACTATCACCACACTCAAAGTTTTTAACACTAATGTCAAACCCGTGTCGAGAGATAAGCGGACTACAAGAATTTATCAATTGATGCCTCAGACGCATTCTAAGAATTTCAAACTAAGATTTATTTATTCTCTTGACAACAATACTTATACTTAATACAATAATTACAATAATTACCTAAAGGGCCTTTTTTTCTTTATAAATATTGTTAGGTGTTTTTAATTTCTATAAATATGTTCGTCTTACTGTACTAACATCATACATTTCTGAAATTTAGACTTCAGTTATCACAAATTATGATATAAATTTATTTTATTCTGATGGAATTGTAAACTAAAGCGTTTATACAAGTTAAAAATTATGTTCTTATTTATAGTATTTCTAATTAAGTAATGATAAAATACAAAAAAAAAAAAAAAAAAAATTTGTTTTTAAAAATATTGACCTTTGACATTATGGCACGGGTTGGCACCATCCGATTACCCTGAAAACTTGCAAAATCAATTTTGGCATAATTTTGCATATATTTTTCGGTACCCACATTCAATATTCCAAAAACTAAAAACGCCATACAAGTTGCGCCAGCTCTAATATATATATATATATATATATATATATATATATATATATATATATATATATATATATATATATATATATATATATAAACAAACTGAAATAAATAAATAAATGAATTCAAACTATAATTACAAAATAATAAATATAAAAGTGTTTTTGTTTAACTAAAAACAAAGGTAATAGCCAAAAAACACCACAACTTAGGGGCTCAACCTTTAACATTGAAGAGCTAAAAAAATTAAATATTTAAACATTTAAAAAAAATTCTTCAAAAATTGTTGGTTGAAAAAATTGAAGCGACAACTGATTTGAATAACAGTTTTAAAAAAAATATTCTTTAATAATTGTTGGTGTAAAAATTGAAGCGACAAGTGATTCGAAAACAGTTATTTTTTTCTTCTCTCGATGAGACAAATAAAAAGAACAGTTAGTAAATAGCAACAAAGTTCATGTAATACTTTAAATTTTGAAGACTATTTCAACAAAATCTGAGTGAAAAGTAAAACTGAAGAAAGAATTCTTAAAAAACAACAACACGAACTTCTTGAAAAAAAATAGCCCTTACAAAAATAAAAACCAACAAAAAGATTGTCGAAAACTTTTTTGCATTTGCTGCCGAAAAGAAAGAAGTCAGTAAAATAAAACAATTTTATTATGAGTGCAGTTTAATGAAGAGATCGCTCTGTTCCGATGAAGCAGAGACTGCGTGTTTAAACGAATGTATTTAGAAGCAGAGGTGCGAGCAGGGTATGTGTATTGAAGCAGTGACTGCATGTGTGATGATGATCTGACGGTAAACAAACTACAGTGGCTCACAGAGAAAATTGGGTAAATGGTGAAGCAGTAATTGGAAATTTTACATTAAATCAGACGAATGGAGAGAGTAGCAACTGACAAGCAGCGTAAAGTTTAGAGGTGCAGCTAAGGGTATGAAACAATTCAAAATAATTTTAAAATAGTAAATATATAGCCACTGAGCTAATGTTTTTTTATTTCATTTATTGTTTTGGAATTAAGAGTTTTTGTAGAAGTTGTCTTAATGTATAAAAGAGAAGTTGTTCAAATTAAAATAAGAGAGTTAATTTAGATGTAAATTTGAACAAATAGATGTTGATAACAATCACATTTTTAGACAAATAAATGTGAAGAGAAGTACTTAGATGTAAATTTGAAGTAATAGAAGTTTAGATGTTTGATGACATTTTTAGATGAAAAAATGTGAAAAAAAAATTAAGAGAAATTTTTAAATTGAAGTAGAATTTAATTACCTTTGAATGGTTTTTTTAAATATAGTAGATGTTTACAAAATTTTTTTGAGATCGATTAATTTAGATTTTGAAACAAAGTAATAATCTGTTTGATTATTTCTTTTTGAGAAGAATTAATTTTTAAAAAATTCTTAAGAGTTAAATTAATGACAACCAATTTGTTTTGATGCAATTAATTTTCATGTAAATTTTTTAATAATTTTTGAAAAAATAAAATTTTTAAGTTTAGGGATAATAGAATAAAATTAATTAAAATTTTGTATAATTTTCTCTAAGTATAAGATATTATTATATTTTTGAATTTTTGTTTCTATAAAATTTTTGTTGGCCAGTGATATTTTGGCAATGACTGTCGACGAACTTAAGACAGAGTTAGGAAAATTAGATCTTTCGAAAGCGGGTAACAAGATAGAACTACAAGATCGTTTGCTTAAGCATTTTGGGTTGCGATTTAGAGAAGAACCGGACTTATCCCATGGAGAAGCTTCAAATACGGTCGATCGTGTGGTAGTAGAGCGTAATAATATTTTTTCTCTTCGCGATATTCAGGATACCGTATCCAG
This sequence comes from Stomorhina lunata, assembly GCA_933228675.1. Taxonomy (NCBI): domain Eukaryota; kingdom Metazoa; phylum Arthropoda; class Insecta; order Diptera; family Rhiniidae; genus Stomorhina; species Stomorhina lunata. The sequence goes on along the minus strand of OW121741.1, from coordinate 49,400,399 downwards.
CTTTTCGGGTGATGGTTTCCCCGAAATTAACTATTGGCTACAAGGATTTGAAGATGTTGCGTGTACAGTCGGCTGGGATGATTTACGAAGGTATATCTACGCTAAGCAACTTCTTAAAGGAGCAGCAAGAATTTTCATCAGAAGCCAATCTGATATAAATAATTGGTCTTCGCTTAAAAGGGTACTAATGAAAGAGTTTGGTACGAAGTTGTCTTCTGTGGAAATCCACAAGATTTCGTCAAATCGTCGTAAGGCAAATAATGAAACTTTTCGTGAATACTTGTATAGTTTACAAGAGATTAGCAAACCCATAGATATTGACGATGAGAGTATTATTGAATATTTCGTTCAGGGTATTAAAGACTCTGCCATTAACAAGTCTATTCTTTACCAAGCTCGAAATATAGAAGAATTGAAAGAAAACTTAAGACGTACGTACGTAAAATAAGATTAGCTGGACAGCCATCAAGCTCGAATGAATTTGAATCTCAGGGAAAGCGTGAAGTAGTTAAAAATAGCGAACGTCGATGTTTTAAATGTGGCGAAAAGGACATTTGGCTAATGAATGCAAAAAAGCAGAAATAAAGTGCTTTAAATGTAAAGGCTTTGGGCACAAATCATTTAATTGCACTAAAAACGTCAATACTGAGCAAAAAGATGATAGGACCAAGAAGATTGAAAATAACAACGTTCATACGTTAGCTGATGATATTGCATCGTCATCAAGGAGAATTTTTACTGATATTGAGATTTTTGGAAAAAATATTTCTGCGATTGTCGATACTGGTAGTGACATCAGCGTTCTCCGATATGACACCCTCATGACTTTAAGCGATGTTGAACTTAAATCTGATTTCAAAATTTTAACTGGCATAGGTGGCAAGGCTGTCAGAACGTTAGGAAGTTTCAAAGCATGTACAAAGTTGAGAGCAGTGGAAATAGAGATAAATTTTCACGTGGCTAAAGAGAGTGACATTTTGTACTCTGCTGTGTTAGATAACGATGTTTTAGCTCAGGTAGACTTAATTATAGATGCACAGGGAGCCAAATTTAGAAACAAGTTTTCAGAATGGTCATTAGTTAGGGAAGAAGAAAGGGTCAAGCAGCCTAGTGACAATCAATCTACGATGGAAACTTATCGCTGAGCTAGATGAAGAGTTTGGCGAAATGATTCATTCTGCTACAATAGGCAACTTTATAGAAGATGAGCTAAAAGTAGAACATCTTGAAAAAAGTAGACAGAATGGAATTAGAAGTATGGTGAAAGAATACAGGCAAATGAAACCGAAGACATTTCCTGTTAGAATGAAAATTATTCTCAATAACGACACCCCTGTTGTACATAGACCCCGTTGAGTTCCAAATTCCGACCAAGCCTTTATTGACAACCAAGTCAAAGAATGGTTAGAAAACGGCATTATAGTACCGAGCAGAGCTGTAATTGAATGATTCAATTTCGCTTTTAAATTCATTGTGAATTATAAAAATTGAATTCATTCATTTTCGTAAAAATTTGAATTGAATTGAACTTTGAATGAATTCGTAAACGAATTAAAAAAATTTGAATTCATTTTCCAAAGTAAAGATTGAATTAAAATATGAATGAATTCATTATGAACAAAACATTTTGAATGCATTCAATTCGATACAAAAATTAATTGAATTAAAATTTAACTTAATTCTTTTACGGCTTTGAAGAAGAATTATAATTCTATTCATTCTTATTATTTTTAGAATGTTTAATAATTAATATTATATTATTTTTAACTACCTTTTTTTGAATTATTAAAAATGGAAACGACCGATAAATTGCAATTCTATAAAAGAAACACATTAAATACCACTTGTTTAATCATTAATATTTTATCTTTATTGAAAAATACATATGTATATAGATAAGTACATATAGATAACAAAATTAAAAGAAAACTGGGTATCGGGGCTAACAACAAAATAATTTAAGAATTTATTCTCTGCTTAAAACTTAAAAGAAGAAGAAAAGAAATCATTTACTTTAAGCTGCAGCAATTTTTCAAAGTTTTAATCTGAGAGTGTGCCACGCTTAGGCGCATTTAACATTGTGGCGTACGAGAATAATCTTTCAACAGCAGCGGACGATGGCAATGGGGCATTATACCTAAGAAACGCTCTTTTAACTAACGGATATTTATTAAGCATACTTAGAGATTTTGAGGTATCAGCTAAGTATGCTAAGAATTCTACTTCCGAGTGCGATCCTGTTCCACTTAACTGTTTGGGCGATTCTAAAACGTAACAAAAATTACAATTCTTTATAAAGTTACACGTTCTTATATACTCGTATATGTATTTAAACAACAATGAGCATACAAAATTCAAAAATGTCTTACCGATGATAGAAAAATTAAAAAAGGTGGAAATATTTTCTTCAGGGGTATTTTATAACCGCATCTTTAGCTATGTTTATAACTTACCGCGTTATACAAATGTATACTTACTTAACAAAGATTATATTTTTAATTTATTTTTTTTTAGAAATTTTAACTACAATTTTTTGCAATCAATATTGAGTTAAAAAATTATGATTGCTTAAATTTCTTTTTTGGTTTTTTATTGAACATGTTTTTGGGTCAAAAAATGTCCATACATATGAATGAAAAAAATGAATTGCAATTCACTCTATAAACCTTTAATGAATTCATTCAAATTTCAATTCAATTCATTATTTTAATAAAATGAATGCATTCAACAATTTTTATATCGTAAAGAATTAATTTATTATTTAATTTAATTCATATTTATGGGAAAGGAATGAATTTAAAAATGTTTACTTGTGTTTTGAATTCAATCACATATTAATTCAATTTATAATTTTGGTAAAATGAATTAATTCAAATCATCATAAAAAGTTCCTTGAATGATTCACAGAATCATTCAAAAAAGAAACATTCGTTTACAGCTCTGGTACCGAGCTATTCGGAATACTCCGCCCCAGTAGTTTTAGTTCAGAAAAAAGATGGCACAAAGCGTTTGTGTTGTGATTATCGGAAGCTCAATGAGAAAATTGTAAGAGATAATTTTCCCATGGTGCTTATCGATGACGTCGTGCAAAGACTGAAGGGTGCGAAAGTCTTTTCAACACTTGATTTACAAAACGGATTTTTTCACGTTCCCATAGAGAAAGATTCTCAAAAATATACCTCCTTTGTAACTAGTAAGGGTCAATACGAGTTCAAGTTCGTACCATTTGGTATATCGAACTCTCCTGCAATATTTTGTAGATATATCGCTTCTATTTTCCGTGACTTGATAAGTGAAGGCACATTGATCATTTATATGGACGATATTGTTATACCATCAGAAAATGAGGATGAAGGTACTGAAAAATTGATAAAAGTTTTAAAAGTAGCAGAACAAAATGGGTTAAATATTAAGTGGACAAAATGTCAATTTTTACAAAGAAAAATTAACTTTTTGGGTTATATTTTCGAAAACTCAACAATTTCGGCATCGACGGAAAAAACTCGAGCTGTAATTAATTACCCATTACCAACAAATCTGAAAGCCCTCCAAAGATTTCTAGGACTTACATCTTATTTGCGACGATTCATTCCAGGGTATGCATCAATGGCAAGACTTGCTGCGGAAAGATACAAAATTTAAAATGGGAGATGAAGAAATTTTGACTTTGAGTAATTGAAGAATTCAATGGTGAATCCACCAGTTTTGACAATTTTCGACTCTAAGTCCATTACAGATTTTTTTTTTTTTTTTTTTTTTTTGGTAAAATTTTTTTGAGAAAATTTTACCAAAAAATCAAACACCAAACTGAAGGTTTTAGCAATTGTGTTCTCTCATGTAAGGACAATCAAGGAAACCTGGTGACGGATACTGAGAGCGTCTTGAAATTATGGAATGAGCACTTCTGCAAATTGCTGGTATCAAGTGAAAGTGACCATGACATGCCTGAACAAATCAGTGATGACGGCATTATATGCCCACCACCCAACATAAGTGAGATAAGAGCTGCAATATCTCGTCTAAAAAATAACAAAGCTGCGGGTGCTGATGGATTACCAGCAGAGCTTTTTAAGACCGGAGGTGATGAATTAATAAAGAACATGTTTCAACTCCTGAATTCTATATGGCTAGAAGAACGTATGCCTGACGATTGGAGCCTCAGTGTTCTTTGTCCAGTGCACAAAAAAGGTGATAAATCCGTATGCGCTAACTATAGAGGCATAAGTCTCCTCTCAATTGCCTACAAAATTTTATCGAGCATCCTGTGTGAAAGGCTAAAACCCAAGAAGAACGAAATAGTAGGGGCCTACCAATGTGGCTTTAGACCAGGTAAATCCACCACTGACCAGATCTTTACTCTGCGTCAAATCCTGGAAAAGACCCAAGAAAAGCAAATAGACACTTACCACCTCTTCGTTGACTACAAAGCTGCCTTTGACAGCCCAATACGAACAAAGCTGTATAAAGCAATGTCAGAATTTGGCATTCCTACGAAGTTAATAAGGTTGTGCAGGATGACATTAACTGACACAACATCGTCAGTTAAAATAGGTAAAAGCCTTTCAGAACCCTTTTTAACTAAGCGAGGTTTTAGGCAAGGCGACAGTTTATCATGTGATCTCTTTAACATTTTGTTAGAGAAAATCTTGCGTGGTGCTGCAGTTAATACAACTGGCACAATTTTTAGCAGAAAGCACATGTTACTCGCTTTTGCCGATGACATTGATATTATGGGGCGCACATTGCGTGAGGTGACTGCCGCATTTTCCAGTATTGAGAAAGAATCAATGAAAATGGGTCTAGTAGTCAATGAATCCAAAACAAAACTAATGGTCTCTACTAGCAAGCAATCCACTAGAATTGGACAACACGTAACCGTGGACAACTATAGCTTCGAGGTTGTTAAAGAATTTGTCTACCTTGGTACCGCAGTAAATATAAATAATGACATAAGTATCGAAATTAAAAGAAGAATCATACTTGCCAACAGATGCTATTTCGGCCTAAGCAGGCAGCTTAGGAATAAAATCCTCTCAACAAGAACTAAAATTACGCTCTACAAAACGCTTATACTACCAGTGTTATTATATGGTGCTGAATCATGGGCACTTACACAAGCCGATGAAGCCGATGAAGTCTTTGAGAGGAAAATCCTACGAAAAATCTATGGTCCAATCAGCATTAACAATGAATTTCGGCATCGATTTAATCATGAGCTGTATGAGTTATTTGCTGACATTGACATAGTAAAACGCATCAAACAGCAGCGTTTGCGTTGGCTGGGACATGTGGTGCGAATGGATGAAAGTACTCCAGCAAGAAAAGTGTTTGAACATGATCCCGAGGGAACTCGAAGACGAGGACGACCGAAACTTCGATGGAAAGACCAAGTAGAAGAAAATTTAACCAAGCTTGGCTTACGAAATTGGAGAATATGCGCACAAGATCGAAGCGCATGGAATTCTAAAATATGCTCGGCCTTTGACCTTAACAGGTTGTAATATAGGCCATTTAAGTAAGTAAGTAAGTAAGTCCATTACAGAAATCCATACGGATGCTAGTTTATATGGTTACTGCAAAAAGGGGAAGATTTAGAGTTCCACCCTGTGGAATATGAGTCGGAAGACCACTCAGACAGAACAAAAATATCACTCGTATGAACTCGAACTCTTAGCTGTTATTGAAGCTCTGAAAAAGTGGAGGATTTTCGTGCTAGGCATACCAATAAAAATAGTGACAGACTGCAACGCTTTTATATTAACAATGCGTAAACAGGACGTACCCCCACGAGTATCGAGATGGGCACTTTTCTTACAAGAATTCGATTATAAAATAGAGCATAGACCAGGAGTGAGAATGATGCACGTAGACGCGTTAAGTAGATTAACATGTTTGATGATAGAGGATTCATTGGGTCATAGACTGAAACAGGCTCAACTACAAGACGAATGGATTAAAGCAATCCGAAAAATATTAGTCAGGTCCATACGAAGATTATTTTATGAAATACGACATACTACACAAAGACCTGGATAACGAACTATTAGTCGTACCGAGTTCAATGGAGCAAGAAATAATTCAGATAGCTCATAGACAAGGACACTTCGCTACCCGTAAGACGTAAGAGTTGTTGCAAAAGACGAACTTCATTCCAAATTTAGCGAACAAAGTCGAAAGTGTTGTTAAAAGCTGTGTTGAATGTTTGGCCTCTGATAGGCAAAGAGAGGTCGAAAAGAGGGATTTCTCAGCTCTATTGATAAGGCTGATAAGCCATTAGTGACGTATCACTTACAGCCTGTTTTTCGAAAACAAAAGTCTTGTCACATTTGTTTTCGTTTGCTTACGATTAAGCTCAAATTTAGGTTTTTCTTAAACGTTTAAAAGCTTTCGTCAATATAATTTTGACATAAAAAGAGCTTTTTTCTTTCGTAAGGAAACATTATTGCCAATATATGTATTTTGAAATATCCAAGCTTTTTTATATGTAACATGTAGCTTGTCGGTGGTAACCCTGTCAGTCAATTGCCTTTGTTTATAAAAATAAAAAAAAGAAAATTATATTTTAATTTTAAAAATTCACAATTACCAAATTAAAATCTATTTTAAATATTTAATAAAATCAGCTATAGTTTTTGCAGCTTTGGAAATTTCACAGATACATCCTGAGACTGCATCACACCTAAAATTGCCTCCTGTGGGGCTACTTGTTTCCTCAATAGTACCAATTCTTTCATTACCTGGCTATTTTGTTTTCTTTTCTTTTTTGGTTGATATAGGTTGTGGTGTTGATGCCTAAATAGATGGGAGGCATTCGCGGCCACTAATAAATGTGAAGAAAATGAGGAAACCTTCTCAAATATAACTTCATCGTTCGAACGGGTTCTTCTTACTGTGTTCACGTGGGGACAATTTACTTATAATAACAGGTTTAGGCAAACCATGCACTGCAACTTTTGGAGCAGTTGCCGATGATAGATGGTATATTTGATATATTTGCAACTCAAGTTGTTTTAAAGTTTTTAAACGGCCTCCCTCAGTTCCCGATTAAATTAGGTGGAAAGGGTATATTGGGTTTGTGCTGATGTTTGTAACGCATAGAAATATTGCTCTGAGACCCACCTTTAAGTATACCAATCGACTCAAAATCACTTCCTGACACAGGCTTATATTTTGGTCCAAGAACGATCCCTATACTTTTTGGTCAAAATCGGTTTACTATTTCGGGTACCATCCATTGGAATGCCTTCCCCAAATAGAGTTTTAGGTCCTTTACAGCCACTAATTTAGTTCTATTTCAATAACGTTTATAAATCTAAAGATGCATTTGTTTTAAAACTTTGCACAAATAAATATATCAGGCCCTTAGTTTTTATTTCATACACGAAAGACCTTTGGTTATCGAGAAATTTTAACGTTTTCATTCGCTTTATACGAGTGAATTTGTTTAAGAAAAACCCAAAAAAAGCTTAAGACACGAAAGCTTTTAAGTTGTCACTCACTACAATTTATTTCATTTTACAAAAACCAAATTGATTTACGTTTCGTTATTTTTACGAACGAAACAATATTTTCATTTTCGAAAAACAGGCTGTTAGACCAGGTAGGACCTATGGAATCCACTAGAAAACAATATAATTATATATTAGTCGTTGTGGATGCCTTTTCCAAATTTGTTTGGCTGTATCCCACTAAGAGCACAGGAACAAATGAGGTTATAGATCGCCTAGCAAAGCAGGCAACAGTATTTGGAAATCCTAGACGAATAATTACTGATAGAGGAACCGCGTTTACTTCCAATCAATTTGAAGAATATTGTTCATCGCAGGGTATACAACACCTATTAATAGCTACCGGTATACCCAGAGGAAACGGTCAGGTAGAAAGAATAAACAGTACTGTAGTAACTATGTTGACAAAGTTGTGTCAGGAACAACTCGAAAACTGGTATAAACACGTAGGGCAAGATCAACAAGTTTTGAACAGTACTCCACCAAGAAGTACAAAATTTGCACCATTCAAATTGATAACCGGTTTAGATATGAGAAGAAACGATAGCGCCAAAATTAAAGAGTTACTTAAGAACTTAAATATATAAGATTTAAATAGTGATCGAGACGCGATAAGAGAAGAGGCTAAGAAAAACATTCTTGCAATTCAACAAGAAAATCGTAGAGAAAACAATCGGAAAAGAATCCCCGACAATGTATACGACGTGAATCAATTGGTAGCCATTAAGCAAACTCAATTCGGCACGGGTATGAAGTTAAAACCCAAATATCTTGGACCATATAAGATCGTAAAAAAGCTTAACCATGGTCGTTATGAAGTTCAAAAAGTAGGTAGGTTTGAGGGACAAAATGAGACCACGTCCGTGTCTGAGTATATGAAGCCTTGGGAGGGACATTCGAGGGCGAATGTAAGTTCAGGATGGCCGATTGTGGGAATGAGGGATAAGAGACCAATCTGGTAACCCTAGGTTGACATGTCGAAGTTATGTTAACATGTCAACGGCAAGATCAATCAAAGAAAATTAGAGTTTAGAAGTAGATGTGAAAGAGTAAAGACGTGTTCGTTACAGAAAACCGTGAGTGATCAGTCGCTAATTATTTGAAGTTTAAGTGAAGAACTCAATTCTATTTAATTAATCTAAGTAATTAAAATAATTACTACATTAACTTAACTTTAAAACAAGTAAGAGTGGTATATTCGGCTTTGCCGAATCTTAGATACCCTTCACCAATGGTATTCCAAAAGTAAAGTACAAAATCGTAAGAATATATTGATAATTATATAGTTTCTGATTATTGACTTAGTTGAGCTTCACACAAATGCTTGATATCTATAATTATTTTCTTTTGTTCATACAAAATGTAATTCCTAGCAATATTTGGTTATACTAGTATTATATGCAAAGAGTCTTTAAAATTAAGAGTCGGAAAACAAAAAGCTTTTCGGTGGCGTTGTCATTTAGAATAGTTATGGACCCAAAGGTTAGGTTAGGCAGGTGGCTGATGTCTAGGGCAGCGTCACTTGGATTCAGATGTGAAAGATAATGATTACTAGACTACAAGTAGAGAATGCATATTTAAGCCAGCCAGTAGCTTCGAAATAAAATAGACACATATTTTACGAACATTTAATAAAGTTCGATAGACCAGATAAACCATGCAGAAAAGATGCTTCAAAATGTAGATGCCCTTACATTTGCAATAGCACATCGATTTGATGAAGTTTAAGTATTCTGGCATGCAACCCAAAAACACAGTGCCCAGTGGGGGTTGTGCACTTTAATTCGTACGAATCATCCAACTAGTTAAAGTACTTGATTAGTTATGTAAAACTCTGAAGTTAGCGGACTGATTTAGGTCAAAGCTTTAACAATGATAAGCCTTAAAATTATAGGGTATACACTCTTAGTTTTAGATACATACGTGAAATATATAGCTTTTGAATGGATGGATATCAGCTTTGTCGGAAAAGTTATTAAAGATTTACTTATTAATCTGAGGCTAGTTAATTAATTAAAATGAACACTTTATCAATAATATTTGGGATGTATTGTTCTTTCGATCTGTCCGATGGATGTTTGGAAAGTTTTGCTCTAGTTCCTTGTGCAATTTTAATGTGATTTAATTTATCAGCATTAAATCGATTCCCGGTCGGGGTTATATGGGAGATTTCACTAAATGTGAATAGAGCTCGCCCATTTTCAATATCGAACTTTTCAAGAGATCAGAAATACTTTTGTCAAATGTTGTCCCTCTAGAAAGTTTATTTTAGGCGCTATCGCCCTGAATATCAATATTGTACAACGTCTTTATACTAAATGTCATCATCGTATCTTAGGCGAAGTTATACGGGATCAATTGTCAAACGTGAACGGATTTCTCCCAATTGCAATTAAAAAATTTAAATTTTCGTTGATATGTGATATACTTACATACATATGATATACTTACATACATAGGTTTTGAACGGATATCATGTAATTAGCTGCATTTTTGTACTTCCTAGAAAGATTACCTATAATTTGATATTATAATACATTCTCAAATGTTATCATGATGTTCAAAAGTCAGACACAAAATTAAGATTAATGCAGAGTGTCTGTCTGCTAAAATCAGATTTGTGGAGCTCCTGGATTTTACACAAAATTTAAGGATATTATCCCACCCTGAATTTTATCATTGCCGATCAAAAAACCATCGCTTAAACGCTAAATTATATCTACCACAAATTACCGAATGCATCAGGATTTAGGTAATCCCCTGCGAAGGACGCTATTAAATTTCATCAGAATAAACACCTGAGATATCGACAAAACAGGAGCTCCAAAAACTTGACTACAACAGAAAAAATTCATAGATGGGCATTTTTCAGTACCAGTACTTTTTCAGTATTATCTTTTTTTACTGATTACTGAAAACAAAAATTAGTATTCAGTAAAAAGTACTGATTACTGAAAACGAAAATCAGTATTCAGTAAAAAGTACTGATTACTGAAAACGAAAATCAGTATTCAGTAAAAAGTACTGATTACTGAAAACAAAAATCAGTATTCAGTAGATTTTACTGATTTTTATAAAAAAATGCAGTAACCAGTAAATGATTGATAGCAGTTACTGTTTGTTTAAAAGTTATATGTAAATATTGCTCAAAAAACGAAATTCTGAGAAAAGCTGTTTAAGCTATTACGCACAACTTACTTAATTTCGTTTAGTGAAAAAAGACATTTGATTAAAAAAGGACAATTGTTTTTTATTTTATTTAAGAGAACACTATGTTAAAAAAGGACGGATGGGCACTGTAGCTATACACTGTTGGCTTTTCTCAGCACGAGCATTTCAAAATTTGTATCACTCAGCTTTTGTCTTCTGGAGCGATTCACAATCCCAGCAAAAGAAAACAGTCTTTCTACAGGCGCTGATGAGGGAAGTGGAGTGTTATATTTTAGGAAAACGTTTTTTATTGCATTGTGCTTATGCAGGCAATTTGTTGTTGCATCCCGTTCGGCCAGGTATAAAATTGTTTCCTGGAGATAATTTCCCACATCACTTAAAGTGGACTGCACATTAACATCTGGTTAAGAAAATTTGATAATCAAATAAGTATACATATTAACACAAATAATTAGCGGAAAATAAGGTGCAAAATTTACCATTACCTTCATCTCCAAAATCTAAAAACGAATTTTGGGGCTTTTGAGGTACAGTACGCATTTCAGCATCCGGTATCTTTCCATATTTCAACACATATGTATTAAGCATTTGTTTTACATCTTCTTCTGTTTTTGATGTCGCCGTTTCCAGCAGAGGTTTTAAAAATCTTAGTTTTATTTCCGGTATAGTTACCGCTGCAATAATAGCATCCCAAGCATCTGGCTGTATTGTGAAATATTTTTCAAACCTTACAAATAAAGCTTCTTTCATTTTTTTTATCAATGGAGCTAAGTATTTTAAATTCGATTGTTCCAAAGGTGAAAATTTTACCCTTAGCGAAACTATAGTAGGGACAAAGTAACCAAAGTACATACTTTTTTCGCCTTGAAGATAGTCAATTGCCTCTGCTGTAGGTTCCATTACCAATAAGAATTCCTCCAAGTATTCTATTTCGTCCGCAAGAATGGTGGGAATAGAAAGCCGGTAGCAAAGTTCCGGCAAATTGTCTTTATGCTGCAACAACCTTTTTATTGAATCATAAAGCGAGTTCCACCTTGTTATACACGGAGTCAACAAATTGGCGCTTAAAACTCCACTGATGACTTCTGCTGATTTCGGTCTATTACATTTGTTCCAAATCTGTGTGCATCTATAGGCATAAAAGTAAAATATATATTGGAACAGTTTGTAGTATGAATTTGTCAATTTTACCTGCTGAAAGATCTTTTATGAATATCTCTTATGTCTTGACTTAAAGTGTCCATTATTTTATTAAAATCAGTTGTAGCCAAAATATTTAGTGTGTGACTTGCACACGGAAAGTGTTTGGATAACCGTATATTTTCAGGTTGAAACTGGGGGCCTAAAATGTTTGCTTGGTCATCCGAATCAGATCCAGAGTCCTCATCACTCTCGTTTTCATTACATATTGCTGAACGGTAGAAAATTAATTATATAATCACATTTGCAATAAATATTTATCCCTTACTTAAATCAACACCGAATTCCTTAAAAGCTTTAATAAAATTTGATCCATTGTCTGTTATTGTGTAAACAATTTTGTCAATGGGTATTTTATATTCCTTATTGATTGTAGATATCAACTTTGTGATGCGATCAAAAGAATGGGTGCCTTTAAATCGTCGACAGGCTAGTGCTACTGATTTCCTCTCTAAATTATTTGGATGAAGCCAATGGCATGTGTAGCCAAAAAATGACTTTTTTCCTACGGACCACACATCAGCAGTCACACAGACGTATTCAACCGTTTCTATTTTAAATATGATGTCTTTTGTAAATTTATTTTGTGTATCTAAAAGCAACGTTGTTATTGTACGTCTGCTTGGAATCTTTTTACCAGGAAATAAATTTTTAAAACTCTTGTCATCAATAATGGATAACGGAGACGCAGTGCAGCATATAAAATGTAAGATGTCTTCAACAAAGGAGCCTTTGCGAACTTTAATCCGCCTGTTCTCTTCCTTTCTTGCTTTTAAATCTCCAATTTTTTGTGGATGCTCTTTTTTTAAATGCTTAATAAAATTGGAGCTCTGTAGTGATTTTATTAGTTTTTAAGAAATTTTATTAAAATTTATTTAATTAAAAATATTTTATTTTTTATAATAATTTATGACCTCTTGCTTCAAGAAAAAATATTTTTTTAATAACATTTAAAAATAAAAAACTATAGAAAACAATTTCAGAACTCATTTGATTATATTATATAAAAATAGTAAAGTAATTATAACTAAGTCACTACAAGCTCACACGCAAAGACTCTTTGATTTTTTTATTGCAAACTTGGCAAATAGCTATTAAGCCACCCATTTTCCGTTGGTGAGGAGTTTTGTCCATCTTAGTAAAATTATTCCAGGGACCGTAACAATTATGACATTTATAATAAAAATCAAAATATAATTGTTATTTTATGATTTTTATTTTTTTTTTTGGCAGAAATAATTTTTATTTTACGATTTTTATTTTTTTTGTCATATATATTTGTCAAATTCTGACAAATATTTTTTTTGGCAAAAATATTTGTCAAAAATTGATTTTTATTTTATTTGTCAAAAATTGATTTTTATTTTATTTGTCAAAAATATTTGTCAAGGTCTGACAAAAAAAAGTGATAAGCTGCATCGTTTCCAACATATGAAGTGGCACAGCGGAAGAGTCTCCGCCTAGCAGTCATGAGTGCGTGGGTTCAAATCCCGACAGAACTTTTTGTTTTTTCGTTTTTTTTTTAATAAAATAAAAGTTTTTAAATAAAACAAAAAAAAAACAAAAAATTTTAAATAAAACCAAAAAAAAAAAAAAAACAAAAAATTTTAAATAAAACAAAAAAAAAAGTTTTTGTCAGGATTCGAACCGACGACCTTATGATTGTTTTTTTTAATTATGCCACTATTCATGTAAGTAGGCAATATCGATGGCTTACTTTCTCAACCTCGTATGTTAAAAAAATACAGTTTTCACTTTTTCATGTCAAACGGTTGCATCGATATGTACATATCATTCGTAAAACACACAGTATCTGCTATCAATCATTTACTGGTTACTGCATTTTTTTATAAAAATCAGTACTTTTTACTGAATACTGATTTTTGTTTTCAGTAATCAGTACTTTTTACTGAATACTGATTTTTGTTCTCAGTAATCAGTACTTTTTACTGAATACTGATTTTCGTTTTCAGTAATCAGTAGTTTTTACTGAATACTGATTTTCGTTTTCAGTAATCAGTACTTTTTACTGAATACTGATTTTCGTTTTCAGTAATCAGTACTTTTTACTGAATACTGATTTTCGTTTTTAGTAATCAGTACTTTTTACTGAATACTGATTTTCGTTTTCAGTAATCAGTACTTTTTACTGAATACTGATTTTCGTTTTCAGTAATCAGTACTCTTTACTGAATACTGATTTTCGTTTTCAGTAATCAGTACTTTTTACTGATTACTGAAACGCGAAATGCAGTAAAAAAGTAATGCAGTATGCCCATGTATGAAAAAATTACAGACAGGTAGACAGACGGACGGACGGAGGTCGCGAAATCGATTCTCCTGCCGATTCTGAGTTGATCGGTACAATTTGAATGGTATTCGTAATCACAAACTTATAATACCCTTTCACCTATTGGTGAAGGGTATAACAAACTGAATTAAGTAAATAAATGAATTCAAACTATAATTATAAAATAATAAATATAGTGGTTTTGTTTAACTAAAAACAAAGGTAATAGCCAAAAAACAATATCTACATATGTATACTTCCCACACTACATTCCAATTGGAACAAGGGGTACATCTCTCAGACAATGAGCTGCATCCGATTAAGATTTAGATTCCTTGAAAGCGACGTACGTTTTAACTCCGGCTCCGAACGGCAAAATGCATTAGTTAGAGAAGTTTTACATAGCCTAATACTCAATAACCAGTGGCTAGCTGAGTTTTGAGGTGAATCGGTTTTTTTAATTTTAATGCTAGGCGGATGACTAACCTAACCTATACCACTGCGGTTTACAATCATTCCCTTTTGAATGCATCTATTCTAATTTTGATAGGTTGTTGCCCGTAGCCTGCTGTTGTGTATTGTGGGGTTTATATAACTCAAGCGGCTGACGATTGAGTGAAATTTACATGTGTTTTGTTATTGTAACAAAAACAAAATACTTGTAAATTTCACACAATCGTCAATCGCTTGAATATATAAGTTTTGAGAAAATGTTTGTATGAAGGCAAAATTTAGCAAATATTTGTCTTTATACAGGAAAAAAGAGAATCTTTGATCTTGGTGGTGAAGGATATCGTATAGTCGGGCTTGACCGACTTTAGCACTTTTTTTACTTGTTTTCCTATCATTTCAGTTAAATAACGATTATTTTACTTTTTATATTTTACAAATCCAAGGCCAAGTTTACCATCGACTTGGTTCTTTATTACCAATTTTTGCAAATATACTTTGTGGGTAACTTTACTGCTGAAGCCGATCATCATTTTTCTGTTATTTTGTCGAGGAGAATACGGTTATTATTTGAATATTAAAATGATTGATCATTCCACCGGTTAGCACATTAAAATTTTATAACATTTTTAAACTTTCCTTTATTTCCTCAATACTTCCTATTTTACTAATTTTCTCCTTATTCGAATAAATTTAAAATAGAGTTGCTCTAGCAATCTCTGTATAATATTATGTTAGATTAACATTTGATTACTTATTGTTATTTTCTTTTCAGAAAGATTCAATAATAAAATACAAGCATATAAAAAAAT
Source organism: Stomorhina lunata (assembly GCA_933228675.1). NCBI lineage: Eukaryota > Metazoa > Arthropoda > Insecta > Diptera > Rhiniidae > Stomorhina > Stomorhina lunata. Next base: position 49,384,968 of record OW121741.1, on the reverse strand, counting down.
ATGTATACAAAAGAGGAAACAAATAAAAAAGTTAGTTCATGAATTTCCAATTTACAACGCACACATCAAAGTAAACGGCAAACTGCCATGAGAGCAGTCAAAATGGAAGATAGAGAATGCCATCCTACTTTGACTAAAGATCAAAGAAATTTTCTACTATCGGAAGAATGGCTGCTTCAATAGCTGCAGAGACATTACCCAAAGAGAATGCCAGTCTACCTTGACGGCTCATGGGACCGAAGAAATATTCGGCTATCGCGAGAACTGGAATACACCTCGTTATACGCAAACATTTGCAAAATAGTATTTATCTTCATTAATAAAGTGATTCGTTCCATAAGTAAATCTTGCAATTTGTGTTTTCATTTCTTTTTTTTTTAACAATATACTTACCAAATTTTATTGAAATATATATAAATTTATGACAGTGGGGGGATCAATCTCAATTCTATAAAGTTGGACCTATGGGAGGTACATAAAATAGTGGACATATAGCACTAGTTCCTCGAAAGTGAGTCAACTCAAAATTTTCAAATTTTCAGTACATATTTATATTTATTTTTATTAGTTTATGTTGATTTCGACACAACTTATATATTTTCAGGTGTTGTTTCTTGGAATTAAATATGGTAATTTATATATTCCTTAAAACGATAAATAATGCAATTATGCAAGTAAAAAAGACATTTTTTATTTTTTAACAGCAATTTTCGCGAAATTTGACAAAATCTGAGTCTTAGAGAAATTCTGCTGCCTTGACTTATGGACAAATTTAATTTAAAATAATTTTTTATTTTAATATAAGTTTTAATAGGTGCATATCTTTTTAAAATATAAAATTCTTATTTGGTCCGTCAAATCGTTAATATTTAATATTTTGGTGCCCTTCAGATCTAAGGTAAAGCTTTATTAAAGAATAGTTTTAAGAATTTTCCTGACCGATTTTGAACAAAATTCGCGATGTGTTTCATTGAAATGTTTTTAGATAAAAACTTCGCGTTCTCAGCTAATAAAGAGATTTTTGATAAACTTTTGATGCAAATCGGTTATAAATGACATCGCTTTCATGGCTTATGTGATTTTGTATCAGTTTGCTTTCTAAAACCATTAATAGCAATATACATTTTTTTGTTGGATTTTTAAAAACATCATAAAATTTTAGCAAACAATGATTTTTTGGTGCTAAATGGCAAAAAAACTCGGTTTACTCGGTAGTTTGGAAATTTTCATACATATATACGTTCAAGTTTTCGTCATAAACACCTGTCGTATGTTATACGTATATAGAGCACATTAACAAGATAAGTATCAAACGATGCGAAACTGAAAGATCTACAAAGGCGGCCAAAAAATATGCAAAAAAATAAAAAGTGACGAAAACGAGCTTCAAATTTTGGCAGCCATAAAGTAGTATTAGAAGTGACGAAATTAAAAGCTCAAATTTTCATTTTTGAGCAATTCGAGCCAGGGTTGCCGGGTTGCCGTTTAGAGTTAAAATATATTTTTTTAATTAAAAAAAAATACTTAATTTTTATAAAAATTATTACTTATTTGCATTTGGATTAAAATTCATTAATATATTTTTAATATTCCGCTATTTTGCTATGGAAAACTAAAAAAACTAATTTTGACCCTTGATCTCGGGAAACAAGTGTTAAGCTTTTATAACATTAATAAACATTTATTTATTAAAATTGAACTTAGGTACAATTTAACAAGCATATAATGAAATTATGACCAAAAAATACCATTTTGCGAATCGTAGGTAAGAAACGGTTTAAGACATCGGCACCATTTTTTCTTTGTTTTATTTTCTTATTTGTTTTTTTATGAACCTGAAACGATAATTTATAACTTGTAACATTTGTTAAACAAAATTTTCAAAAAATATAATATAAAAAAAAAACTAAGTAAATTTAATAATATTTTGACGAAACTCAGCTATTTAGTACGTGCAGGCCATAGAATTGTAAATCATATCTTACTTTGGAAATTTTTTTATTCTATATATATATATATATATATATATATATATATACATCGATTTTTAGCAAGAAGTGAAAATTATAAAATGTTGAGTTGAGCAACTAGTGCGATATGTGTATTGCGATTTTCAGCCATAGTTCTAAGATAACTAAAATAAACGTTTTTACTTTAAATTATTTTGCTATTTTTAAAAATTTTGATGTCGTAATAATTTTAATTGTGAAAGTTATTCTAAGAAAATCATCATTAATAAAAGAGGTTGTTTAGAAAATTTTTTGTTTAGTCTGATCTTAGCATTTAAAGTAAGATAATATTGTTTATTTTAATTAAGTTAATTTACAAAACATCAATCCTCTTGAAATCGAACACTTTCTGAATTCGATAGTTGGACGTCGTCAAAACATGATTGTATAATATTTAATGTATATTCTAGCCGCTCAATTGATTCAGATATTACTTGTGCTGCTTTACTACACTTAAATTGATAGCCGTTGTCACTAGTTTCGAACAAATTTCTTAGTTTCGACGTAGAATCTTGAATTTCTTGAATATGTGCTTTAACTCTGTTTTCAAAATTGATATTAGCAATTTTAGACGATTTACATATTTGTTGTGGTTTAGAAATGTCTGATTTCATAATAGTTTCTTTAAATGCACTTATATTAAGATTAATTCTGCTAGAGTTCATTGAATCGTAAATGCTATCATTTAAACTATTCTCTAATTTTTCCCAATCAACATCAAAACAACTGAAAATGTTTTTTGAATTCCAATTGTCTTGTTCACGCATTCTTTCGAGCCAAACTTCTAGTCGAGCAATGGGCCATTCAGCTTTAAGATTATTTTCTGTATCTATAATTAATATTTTTGTGTGAAACATTCCGAATTCGTCAATAACTTTCGACTGTTTAAAGTCATACAATAATCCATTATTACGACAGTATTGGGTAGCTTCTTTGACCTGAAATAGAAAAAACAAAATGTGATTTTTTTTTGGTTAGGATTTTCAATTTATAAAATTTATTTTTAGGAACTTAGGAAACTGTTAAAATTTAATATGCAAATTACTTAATTACTTTTAAAAGTTATTTTGCATTTATAATTTTTGAATTTCATGTAATTTCAAATCACGTGATAACATAAACGATAAATTGTATTTGAAGTCATAAAATTTTTCGGCAAAGGTATTTCTCATTCAATTTTTTATACTTTTTTCCGTTTTCGCTGGATAGTAATGAATCAGTCAGTACGATATATGTAGAAAAATATTAATATTATGTAGAAAAATATACAATTTCCCACCATTTTTACAATTTTTTACCCTTAAATTTACTATGGATTTTTAGAAATTCAGCCATTTTTAAAATTGCCAATTACTAAAACAGACAGAATTTAATGGGTTTGTCAATTTTTCGATTAAATAGATAAAAATTGGTAAAAATATATCTTTAAAACTCAAAGAGTCTGAATTTTGTTTGGACCAGAAATTAAAATAATGGGACACGTCGTGTGTGACACATTTTCGATTAAATAAAAAAAAACAATGCACGTTAAAGAATAGGTTTTCAATCTGATGAAAAAATACTGTTTTGCTATTGACGATGTCTCCAGTACCACTTGCCTATATTGCCCCATCCAATGTTATGTACTATTGACATTTTACATTATAAGTTCCTACGAAATTTACTAGAAGACTTTACCACAATTTACTTAGTAGTTCTTTAGGTTCAAATAGGGACATTGGAATTAAATTATGTTGACACAATCGTTGACAAATACTATAATACTAGTCTCTCTTATCCAAGGGTGCCCAAACCCTATGCGCTTCGTGCTCATTTGTTTTTGTAAAAGCGCTTAGCTATTACCAGGGTTTGAACACTCATTTCAGACATTTACTCATGTGCAAAAATTCCTTTTTATAAAAATCTCGCACACAGTCATGGGTATTAACAAATTTTTCTTGTACATTCATCTCTTACTCGTGTTGACAAGAGTAAACTTTTTCTACACAAGTCACGATCAACTAAAAAATGAAAACCACATTTTGTGTGCCATTCACAAAAAATATTTTACACGACTAGCGCACGACTTGCCCGTGAGTGGCACATTAGAAGAAATATTAACTAAATTTCTGCTTTGTTAAAGAAAAGACAAAAACAAAAAATACAAGAACAAAATCAAATTATTGCAAAAAAATAAATGGTTCGAGAGAACAGAGAAATAAAAAAAAAGACTCAATTGTAATTAACTAATAATGATAATTAACTAAATTAAAAATGAATGAATGACAAATGTGGATGTTCATGCGCCTGCTTATGTTGAAGTTTAGTTTAGTCGTGCGCATGAGGAAATGATTTTTAAATTTTATTCACTCTTCACGCGCGAGAGTTGTATAAGTTAATCTTTAGTCATAATTGTGTGTAACAAAACAAAAAAACATTACTCACAACTCTTGAGAAAGTGCTGAATTTAGACAAATGAGCTTCACACTCGTGAATATTTTCTTACCCTGGCTATTACCCAGTAGAACTTTGAGTTAACTAAAAATTGACTCTAAGTTAACTAATGATAAGTCACAAGTGATGCAAAAGCTAACTAATTTTCTTGATGAGAACCTATTCAGTTTTTCAACGTATTGTCCTCAGAGTGAGTCAGTACTGACTTCTTGCAGATAATTTAACTAACTAATTATTTGATTTAAATAATTATTCTATTATCTACCAATTATATAATTCCCCGACAACATTCCAATTGGAACAAATTATTTTTTCTGTTTCTAACATTTGTTTTGCTTATAGTTTCCACAGCGATTTGGAATATTCCATGGACATTTGCAAGTTAAAAACACCGAAATTGGGACAAACATTTTTTTACGGCGACGGATGTTCATACAAAAACGGAAATGCGACTGTGAGTTATGATATGATATTAAACATTAAATAACAATAGAGAAAAACATTTTAGAAACTGTACTTTCTCACCGAGCATCGGACTATAGACGTACCTGTAGAACTTACATACTTAAATGGCACATATTTAAGAATACCATGCGCTTCGTTTGTGTGCGCAAATTCCAAGCAAATTCTTAGGCAAATTCTTAGGCCAAGCTTTGAAAGATTTTCCTCCCTTGGTCTTTTCATTTAAGTTTCGGACGTTATCTTCTAACATTATTGGTTCGTTTTTATTCTAATTTTAGCTTTTTCGTAGTAATTGTTTTTTCCCGGATTGAGTTACTAGCCCTACTTTCTAATTCATATTTATATAGTTCTTATGGGAGAACTTACGGCACATGTTAGCTCACTACAATAACGGATTTTAACGTAGTTCCCCGGGTGATACCACGAGGAGGTTAGTGTCCACAGTTGATATTAAGGATAATCAAGATAAATCTGGGCTTACCAAGTTAAGACCAATCAGAACCTTTGTCTGGTATTCAAAATCCTCTATATCACCAAGAATATATTGCTATTTGTAAAGATAAAAACATTTAAGGACCATCAATCTTTGAAAAGCATTCGTTCAGGTCGGCCAAGTGAAATTGATAATGACGATATCAAGGCTTTAATCGAATCGGAACGTCATGTAACCGAACGAGAGATTGGTTAGAAGTATATACCAAAATCAACCGTTTGTAGTGTCCACGCCTGGTTGTTTACAGTCTGGCAACCCATTTGCGAATTGATCACTCAACATCTTACTACTACATTGATACTTTTAAAATAAAACGTTTTTATTTGATGCAGTCAATAATTCTTATGTTATTTAGCTTTTAGTTTTATGTTTGCAAGGTTTTGTCCGCAAGATTATTTAATTTCCAAATAAAAGAATTTAATTTTAGTTAACATTAAATAAGTGTTTTATTTAATGCACTAAAGTGGTGACCACCGACATCAACGATGACGAATGCAGCGAACGACGCGACACAGTTAGCCCGACTAGCCGTAAAACCTCCACCTTTTTGGAAGCCATATCCCAAATTGTGGTTTTTGCAGGTTGAGGCACAATTCATCCGGGCAGGAATAACTGCAGACGACACAAAGTACTACACGTTAGTAGCCGAAATCGATTCGTCAATATTAAAATGTGCATCCGATATTATATTGACGCCTCTCGAGGCAAATAAGTATGAGACTCTCAAGGCCAGATTGATTTCTGAATTCGGTAAGACAGATGATTGCCGTTTTAAGAGGCTGTTCGACAACTTATCCGCAGACGATAACAAAAACCTTCTACGTTGCTACGAGAAATCAAGGAACTCTCTGGAAATATATTAGAAGGCGAAATCCTAAAGTCCTTATGGATGCGCCAATTACACACGCAATAATAGGTGCTGATTTTTTACAGAATTTTAACATCCTAGTCGACATGAAAGGTAAGACCCTTATAGATGGTACAACAAAACTACGTCGTATCTGTCAACTCATAGATTGTTCATCGTCAATCGTTACAATACGAAAATCGAACAACGCCTTTCACGATCTTTTAACTCAATTTATCGACCTCACAGATGACACATATTCACTGGCGAAGAACCATCTGAGGTCAAACTTTTCATACAAATGAAAGGCCCGCCGATATCTCAAAAAGTTCGAAGACTATCACCTGAAAAAATTAGTAATAGCAAAAAAAGAGTTCGACTATTTGTTAGATCGAGGTTTATGCGTTCGCTCAAAGAGTTAATGGGCAAGTCCCCTACACTTAGCAAAAAAACGTAACGTCAAGACGGAATTAAGCCACTCCCGCAGAAAGTGCAAGCCATCTTGGCTCGTAAGAAACCGGAGGATATACAAGATTTAAGAAGTTTCCTGGGTGCCATTAACTTCTATAGAAAATTTCTGCCCCACGCTGCAGAAATCGAACGCGACCGTATAAAATTAAAGTGGACCCCGGAAACGGAGGGGGCATTCGAAAGGATAAAACAAGAACTTGCTAACGCAACATTATTATCATTCCCGCGTAGAGGGGCGACAATAGCATTGATGACAGACGCATCGGACAAAGCGATGGGAGCTGCCCTTCAGCAAATGGTGAATGACCACTGGCAGCCACTAGGATTCTTTTCGAAAAAGTTGACTCCAACTGAACAACGCTACAGTACGTACGATCGCGAACTTTTGGCCATATACGCGGCTATTAAATATTTTCGGTTCTACTTAGAGGGCACACAATTTTTTATATTTATCGACCATAAGCCACTAGTTCATGCATTTGCACAAGTTGGGAACGATTATCCCCTCGTCAAACCAGACAACTTAACTTCATAAGCCAGTTCAGTATAAATATTGTAGCCGACGTCCTCTTCCGTATGGAAGCGCTCCAGATGCCACCAGCAATCGACTATCAAATGCTTTTCGAGGAGCCGTCAAAATGCACCGAATTACAGAACCTTATCGAATCCGACTCAACTTCACTCATCCTACAAAAAGTAAAGGTTCTCGGATGCAACGGAGAAATAATCTGTGACACGTCAACTGGTAAGTCTCGGCCTTACATTTCTAATACGATACGTTCATCCCTTTTCGAAAAGTTACATGGCCTGTTCCACCCCGGGATACGTGCGACAATTAAACTCATTTCAAAGAGTTTTGTGTGGAATTAAATGAACACTGAAATTAAAACACTCGTAAAAAACTGCCAACACTGTCAGCGAGCAAAAATAACGCGACATACTCAAAGTGAACTGGTAACGTTTGCGGTACCGGACAATAGATCCGAACATATAAATATTGATTTAATCAGACCGCTACCGATGTCGAACGGCTTCACTTATTGCCTAACTTGCATAGATAGATACTCCCTATGGATAGAAGCTATACCTATTCCCGATATCACAGCCGAAACGGTAGCGAATGCCCTCATGAGTGGGTGGATTAGTCGATTCGGTGTACCAAAATTTATAACAACAGATCAAGGCCGACAATTCGACACCTCGCAAAAATGTTGGGTATAAAACACATTAGGACAGCCCCATACCACCCACAGGCAAACGGTCTTATCGAACGCTGGCACAGAGTTTTAAAAGCCGCTTTAAAATGCCACCAAGCCGATACAAACTGGACAGAAAAATTAAACATAGTATTGTTGGGGCTAAGAACAGCTGTTAAAGAAGATTTAGGCATATCCGTAGCCGAAATGGTGTATGGACAAGCAATCAGACTTCCAGGCTATTTTGTGACGGAAGAATCCGATACAAACATGAATGAAATTGAATTCATCAAATAAATTTCAGCAACATTTTGACCTTACGACCTACATCAACAACACAGCATGGTAGGAAACCAGTTTACGTTCCTAAAGATTTACGTCTTTGCAATTTTGTTTTCCTACGGGATGACACAGTACGCGCCCCATTGAAAGCTCCATATGACGGTCCCTATGAAGTGCTCAAAAGATATCCGAAAACCTATGCAATAAAAGTAGGAACCAAGCAGAAAACAGTGTCTATAGACAGACTGAAACCGGCATACCTACCTATGGAGATTTCCGAGCTTGAAAAACATAATCACCAACGGCGCAAGGTCAGATTTTTGGATCAACTTCCTTATCAACCGTACCAAGACTCTGGAAGGGGGTAGTGTAGTGTCCACGCCTGGTTGTTTGCAGTCTGGCAACCCATTTGCGAATTGATCACTCAACATCTTACTACTACATTGATACTTTTAAAATAAAACGTTTATATTTGACGCAGTCAATAATTCTTATGTTACTTAGTTTTTAGTTTTATGCGTGCAAGGTTTTGTCCGCAAGATTATTTAATTTCCAAATAAAATAATTTAATTTTAGTTAACATTTAATAAGTGTTTTATTAAATGCACTAAACGTTCATAACCATATACGACGTCTTTTTATTTGAGTAACACATGAATTGAAAGAAATTTATTTAACAAACTGTTCAACGCTTGTGATATGCATCTTTAACGCAATGCATATGATGCGTTTTTGAAGCAAATCATAACCGGAGAAGAAAAATTGATAGACAATAACGTCAATCGAAAACTATCATGGTACAAGCACGATGAAGCGCCAAAAACCACTTCAAAGGCTGATATTCATCAGAAGAAGGTTATGCTCTCAGTTTGGTGGGATTGGAAAGGTGCGGATGTCTACTGTGAACACATGGACAAATTGAATACAGTCATTAACGAGAAATGGCCAGAATTGGTCAATCGTAAAGGTATCATATCAGTCAACGCTAGACTGCACACATCTTTGGTTACTAGCCAAAAACTGATATCGCAGATGCAGTCCTAACATCAGCAAGGCCTGGGCAGTGGCAGAGGAAATGAGTGATATTTTTTTTCCTCCACGTTGTGACAGCTTCTGTAGTAGTCATTGCGCAGAAAGCTGACCAAGCTTGCAGAACGCTTTCAGTCGTAAGTTGGCCATGTAAGTCTAGAGATCGAACAGGTCGTTTCTGTGGACCAGTTGGTCTGTGCGGACCTAAAAAGAAACTGCTTAATGAGCAGTTTGCATGCTGATAACGGTATACCTATAAATTGGTCAATGTTCTCCTGACCAAGGAGAGCACCACCTTTTGCGAGGTTATGACTGCGTACCCAGAAAAGTTCAATGTCGGAATGTCTCGACATCTCATTAAGGGATGCCCGGCATTCACGGATAAGAACGGATGTCGTGTAGACCGGTGATAAAAAATGAATGGCGGCAAATCATCAAATATCGTTAGAGTATATTCGGTGGTACATGAGCCACTTGCTCGCCCTATAAATAGGTGAGATTTCAGCTTGAAGAATACTGCATTTTTTGGGGAGCTTGAATTATCTTTACTCTTGTCCCAAAAATTTGGATGAAGAAGCCCCCACCCACACCACGTACCGATTTGGATCCGTCCGAGTAGATTTCCAGGGTCTCTTCTCTGGAAGCGATTTGAGCCCCTAAAAAATCCACAGAGAAAGATTGCTCGAAAACGGGTGAGGGAATACAGTAGTCAATGTTTTCGGGAAGATTTGCTAGTTTATCCAGAATAGTGGAATGGCCTAAAGATGAAGTAGACCATTCACCGGTAGTTCTTACCCTAATTGCTGAATTAAGAGCTACGAATTGGGCCATTAGCTCAACCGGGAGACAGTTGAGCATAGCAAAGAGTGCCTTTGAAGGTGTAGTCCTTAAAGCACTTGTAATCATGAGGGCAGCGGATCTGAGAATCTTGACTAAGGATCCCTTGGTGGAACCTAATCCCTAGAGGGCGCGTGCCCAGGTGGCGGATAAGGGAATGCCTCCCATTCATGGGTGGGGAACCAGTAACATAAATAAAGAGTGCTCTAAATAAAATTTGTAGTTGGATTTTCTTAAATAAAAATCAAACCTTTTAATATAAAAACTCTACAAAATACGCAAATATAATGACATATTATACAAAATCATTTAGTATTAAAATGTTTACTTAGTACTCGGGTTTTGCAAAATTATCGACTTTTTTCGGAAACCCTCCCATTAAAGATTTTACAGTTGCTTCTGATACCTTTTTGGAGCATGTGTTCCACCTGCGCTTAAAATCGGACATGTTCTTGGAAATCTTTCCTGTGTTCTTCAATTCCTTTTTTACCAGAGCCCAATACCTTTCCACAGGCCGAAGTTCTGGACAGTTAGGTGGATTTGCCTCTTGTGGTACAAAAATGATATTATTCTTTGAGTACCACTCAAGTGCCTTTTTCCATAATGACATGATGCCAAATCGGGCCAAAAAAATGTAGCCACTCTGTGCTCTCTTAAAAAGGGTAGCAACCGTTTTTGTAGGCACTCCTTTATATAAATTTCTGTGTTTATTGTGCCAGATGCCACAAATACTTTACTTCTTTTGCCACAACTGCAAATAGCTTGCCACACGAGAAACTTCTTAGGGAATTTTGTTTGTTTTTTTGTGCGAAACTCTTGCCGAACATTGCCCCGTTTATCAGCAACATAAAAATCTTGACCAGGAAGTTGAGAAAAGTCTGCCAGTACGTATGTTTCATCATCCATCACACAACAGGTGTATTTTTTTATAAAATCAGACTTCAATTTTTTCGCTCGTTTTTTTGCTTCTAAGTTCTTTATAGCATTGCGATCTGGAACCTTTTGGACTTTGTATGTCTTCAGTCCAGCATAAGCTTTGACTCTATGTGCAAAATTCGTAGAACATTTCACCGTACGAGCTGCTTTTTTTAAAGAAGTGTTAGGCGCTCTTCGAAAGAGTCGCTCGACTTCTTTTGCCTTTCCAATATCTGTAGGACCTTTTTTCCTCCCTGATCCAGGTTTTCTTTCAATGCTCAGGTTTTCCTTATACCGTCTGATGGCATTAGAAACCGTTCGAGGGTCAACTTTCAAATTTTTAGCTATTTTTTTAAAAGTCCATGACGGATTTTTTTGAAAAGTTTTAATTATATTTTCACGAACTTTTTTTTTCGCAGTCCATTTTGATTGAAATAAATATTGAAAATTAATAATTTTTAAAATAATAGTATCTGACATATCTATAGAAACTAACTTGATCAAAAAATAAATTATTTCTTGCACTATGGATAAATTTTGTCTAAAATAGTAAATGCATATTTTTTTTAGAACACTCTTTAGGTGTCGAGGAACCCCTTTCCATGCATGTGTGGTATTAGAAAAATTAAATATCTCCCGCGGACCAAACAGGTAGTAATGGGTTGATACTTTAAACTAACCCCCCCTAAGCCCCGGTGTCAAGCGTGCTACGGGCTTTCGGTTTGCAGTCGGGGGTAAACGTTAGACTGTATTTCAACGGTGCCTGGCGGATACCTTAACGCCTCCGTCAGTATCCAGTCGCTCTCGCGTTACCAGGGGCTATGACGCGAGCGACCTCAGTTCCCCTATACTCGTGGGAATCAAAATTTCGAATACAAATATAAACAAAAAAAAAAAAAACAAAAGTACTTCGGACAGGACTTCCTTGAAGGACAGCTTCAGGGCTAGACGGGACTTACCAGGGAGGGACGAAATTGACGAACTGACCATGTTTAGTGACATTAACGCGGACATACTACATCAGGAGAGACTAATAATGACGGACTTAGAAGAGATGGGGGGGGTTATTGACGATCTTGACTCCTCTCATACCACCGGAGCCACACAGACCCTGGCGGACGTCTCGCTTGAGCCGGATTCGGTGTTTGAGGTAACTGTTATCTCAAACTCCGGCCGTTCTCAGTCGAGATCTCCTTCGGGTTCTAGGGATCTGCTGGTTGGAGAGACCCAGAAGGTTCAGCCTGGCTCTGCTGAATCCACGACTATCACACATCGTACAACAGAGGTTTCTCTGGATCCTGATACAGTTGTCGATGTCAAAGCGACACTGACGTCGGATCAGGGTTCAGATGGACCTCTTTTGAAACCTGTGGCAGCAGCGGGGAAGGAGAGCCAGACTGAACTGGTTCCGGAAGGCCAGTCAGATCGACCTGACCGCACCGATAACACTGACGCTACTCAGGTCTCTGAGGTTATTGTGCTTGATTCCGACACGGAGATATCACTTCTGTGATATCAACTTCGGGTCGGGATACGGTTAAATCACCTCTCAGATCTCTGGCTTCAGTGGTGAAGGAGAGCCAGGCCGATCTTATCGCGGGTACCCCTCCACTGGCTGCACCGCCGCAGGATAAGCAAAAACTCGGCCGAACTAAATTCGCCAAGGCGAAGAGCGGCACCAGGAGTTTTTTGGCCTATCTTAAAAAGATGGCCGATAAGGACCCTATGCTACACGACACGAACGAGAGGAGGAAGCTCAAGAGGCACAGGCAGAGAGAAGCTAAGTTCGAGAGGACTTATGGCTCTACCATGGATATTTTGGGCATCTCCTCTAGCTTTATCAAGCGAGGCAAAGTTGATAAATCTGCAGCGACCAGTAAAGGACCTGTAGAGAAATTAGTGGAAGCTGGTTGCTCTGCGACACCTAGCAAGGTGTCCGTGGGGAAACCTGTCGAAGCTGGTAGCTCTACAGTACCTAACAAGAACCCTGTGGTGAAATTAGCTTCTCCTAGCAAGAGAGCGAAAGTGTAGTCTGGGTCTGTGATGGTTAGCAAGGCTGTTATGGGTTGCGGATCTTCGACTACTCATTCGGGTTCCCGAAAGGAGAGCGTGAAGAGGGCTATATCCGGAGACGAGCAACCCACGACTTCTAAAAAGATCAAGAAGTCAGTCAGCTGCCTTAGATCACAATGATCCTCATTGTAGGATTAAAGATGATCTTTGGGAGCTGATTGAGCCCGACTGATTGATAGTATTTATCTTTTTAAGGGGCCGAAGGACGCCATATCATTCAAGGGTGCGGAATGGCAGAGAGGGGTGAAGATCGTTAACTGCGATAATGCGAGGTCTTTTGACTTTCTAAAAACCGTGGTTAACGGCTGCGCCGATCTCTGTCCGTCCGCCAAACTTGACGTGATTTTGGCTTCGGAGCTCCCGGTTCGGCAGGTCGTGACAGCGTGGTTCTCACGTCCGGTAAGGAAGGTGGAAACCATACTGGCAGTCCTCCAGAACCAAAATAATTTCCTCACATCTGGTTGGAGATTTTTATCTTCTGCCAGCTGCGAGGGAAACAGCGGCAGGGATATCAAGTTCACCGTGGACAAGATATCCCTTGACAAATTAAAGTCGACAAGGGGCGTTGTCAACTTCGGTATTGCAACCGTCAAGTTTAGGTTTTCTAAACATGGGGGATCCAAAGAAGCTGCTAGTGGTGCAGATAAACCTACACCACTGTGAAGCGGCTTCGGCCGAAATCACAAGGCTACTTGTCGACTCCGGTGTAGATGTTGCCTTGATCCAGGAACCCTGGATTCGAGAGAACAGAGTTCAAGGACCCAAGGTCGCAGGCTACACCTTATTTGTCTCAAACACGGGCGACGAGGTGAGAACCTGTATCTTAGCTGGGAATACATTAAACTTACGTTTACTTAATTCTTACAGTGGTGGGGATCTAACCGTTGTCGCGAGTGAAGCCGCATGCAAGAATGTCCTCACTGTGGTTTCAGCCTACTTTCCGTATGAAGCACAGGACCCTCCGAGTAGTGAGGTGAGACGGTTGGTAGAGTCCATGAAAAACAACACCTTCATCATGGGCTGTGACGCCAATGCCCATCACTACTAATGGGGTAGTAGCAACATCAACGAGCGCGCTGAGTCAGTCATTGATTTCATTACTAATAACTATCTTAGCATCTGCAATAGGGGCAACGCGCCCACTTTCAGGACAAAAGATAGGGAGGAAGTATTAGACATCACACTGACAAACGCGAAGGACAATCTTATCGAAAACTGGAAGGTATCAAGCGAATGTTCCTTCTCTGACCATTGCTTGATCTCCTTCTCTGTCAATTTTAAGAGAGTCAAACCGACTCCCTATAGGAATCCCCGAAAAACAAATTGGGAGTTCTTTAGGAGTACATCGGACACCATGGTGCGTAATATTCCACTTAGAATCTATTCTGAGGTGGAAACGAACGCTGTGGTGACAAAGCTCACGGAAAGTTATATAACTAGCTATGAACATAGCTGCCCATTAACCTTCCCGGGCAAGCGCAAACTGCCTAACTGGTGGACGAAGGAAATAAAGAACCTTAGGACAGGTGTTAGATGACTGTTTAATAAGGCCAAACTTACTCGCAGTGATGAGGATTGGTCTTCTTATAGAGTGAGTTTCAACAAGTATAAGAGCGATCTCAAAAAAGGTCAACATGGTTAACCTACTGTGAGACCATCGATTCTGTAAATGAGCTGTCGTGATTTAGGAAATTACTATCCAATAACCTAATGGTCCCCGGATTTATCCTAAAACCTGATGGTTCTTGGACTGAATCTAGCCCTGAGACACTCGGACTCCTTTTTAACACTCACTTCCCCGGTAACCGGAATCCAGATCCGATTATTTATGAGCCTTCTATGGAGCGATTGGACTCAATACCGAAAAATCTGATAGACGAGATAGTCACTTCAGACAGAATTAAGTGGGCCGTAAGTACGTTCTTACCGTACAAGTCAGCAGGCCCGGATGGCATTATTCCCGCTATGCTACAGAATTCTTCTGACTATTGTCTATCGATTCTTCATAGTATTTTTGCTAGCTGTCTCCATGGGGGCTTCACTCCTAGTGGGTGGAGGGAGGTAAGAGTGATTTTAATTTCTAAAGCAGGGAAGGCTAGTCACTCTAAACCTAAAGATTTTAGACCAATCAACCTGTCGTCTTTTCTCTTGAAGACTCTCGAGCGACTGATTGATCTATTTCTTAGGAACTCTTTAGGTACGCGCATTATTAGCAATGCTCAACATGATTATCTCAAGGGTAAATCTGTTGAGAGTGCGTTGCACGATGTGGTCTGTTTTATTGAAAAGGGACTGAAATTTAAAGAAAATACTTTGGCCGCTTTCCTCGATATCGAGGGTGCCTTCAATAATATTACTATTGAAGCAATCAGGGGTTCACTGGAAGACTTAAATATACAGGCTTCCTAGCAGATTGGATTGTGAACATGCTTAACAGTAGGATCATCAACTCAAATCTAGGTGACTGTAGTTTACGTAAAAAATTAACAAGGGGTACTCCACAAGGAGGGGTTTTATCACCATTGCTGTGGTTACTGGCCGTCAATGTCATTCTAAGAAGACTTGACCAGTTCAGTCTCATCTAGCTTTGGGAGGGTGAACTGGAGAATTTTGTATTTCCTGGTGAATAGAACGAGTTCCGTTTTGGCGGGGTTAACTCCTAGGCCATTGGAAACGCTCCATTCAGTGAGTGTAGCTAGAGCGACTTCCAGTCGATGCGAGATAGTGTTCGGGTTAGGGTTGCCAGACACAAACCCGGAAAAAGATGGATATAAGGCAAAAAAGCTTAACAACCCAAAAATTAGCTGGACATTAATACATTTTGCAAATTGTAAGTGCCAAATAAAAGTGCACAAGATGACATGCCCGAACAAATCAAAATGAGGTTAGAATTACAATAACTGAAAAGTAATAAATCTGCGGGTGCCGATGGTTTGCCAGCAGAGCTTTTTAAGGCAGGAGGTGGGAGTTGATAATAATTTATGTCAAAGCTTATAAAAACCGTATAGTTAGAAGAACGTATGCCGGACGATTGGAGTCTCAGTGTTCTTTGTTCAGTCCACAAACAAATTAGATAAAACTGTGTGTGCCAATTATAAAGGTATAAGTCTTCTTTCAATTGCATATAAGATTATATCGACCATATTGTGTGAAAGGTAAAAGGCCAAAGTTAACGAAATAATTGGAACCTAATAATGTGGCTTTAGACTGGGTAAATCTACCACTGGCCAGATCTTCACGCTTCATCTAATCCTGGATAAAACACAAGAGAAACAAATTGATACATATCATATCTTTGTTTACTACAAAGCTGCTTTTGACAGCCCGATACGAACGAAGGTGTTTAATGGAATGTCTGAGTTTGACAACCCTAGGAAGTGAATGAGACAATGCAGGATGACATAAACGGATACAACCTCAACAGTTAAAATAAGTAAGAGCATCTCGGAGTCCTTCATAAACGGGGATTCAGGCAAGGCGATAGTTTGTCATGCGATCTCTTCAATATTGTGTTACCTGAAATCGTAATTCGCACAGTGCACGAAGTAGCTGCCGCCTTTTCACGTATCGAAAAGAAATCTAATAAAATGGGTATAGTTGTCAATGAATCAAAAACAAAACTTATGGTTTCTACAAATAGAAAGTTCACAAGAGTTGGACCACATGTGATCGTTGAGAACTAAAACTTCGAAGTTGTTAAAGAATTTGTTTACTTTTGTACAGCCGTTAACATAAATAACGATATAAGTTTCGAAATCAAAAGCAGAATCATGCTTGCCAACAGATGCTATTTTGGCCTAAGCAAGCAGCTAAGAAATAAAGCTCTTTCTGTCAGAACTAAAGACACGCTCTATAAAACGCTTTTACTACCCGCGTTATTATATGGTGCTGAAACATGGGCACTTGTACAAGCAGATGAAGCTATTCTTTGAGTTTTTGAGAGAAATATTCTACGAAAAATCGTTGGACCAGTTCGCGTCAACAATGAATATCGACATCGAATAAACCATGAATATCGACATAGTAAAACGCATCAAACAGCAGCGGCTGCGTTGGCTAGGACATGTTGTGCGAATGGATAAAAATACTCCTGCAAGAAAAGTATTCAAAAACGATCCAGAATGAACTCGTAAAAGAGGACGTACGAAAATTCGATGCAAATTCCAAGTAGAAGTAGAGAAAAATCTTTTTAAGCTTGACCTACGAAATTGAAGAATTATAATTCTAAAATATGCTCGACCTTTGGCTTTAACAGTTTGTAAATATAGGCCATTTAAGTAAAGTAAATACAATGGGGAAATTTGATAGAGCGTATTTTAATACAAAATTAACTTGATCAAGTAATCAACGCATAAATCACTTAGTAAAAAAGAGAAAAATACACTTTTGCGTTCATTATCATAAAGATAGTTTTTCTTTCAAAACATAAAAAAATTCAATTCTTCACCTTTTAGCTGGACAAATTTAATTTTACCTTGATGCTCTAAACACATAGACAACAGCAAACAGCAATATGTCAAAAATAAAATCCATGTGTTTAAATGAAAACAATTTTTTTGACGACAGCGCAGCAGCACGACTGCACAACAGCATTTGCTGCTGCTGCCAACTTAGGCTAATTTCTATTTTGACAGGCAGCAACAAACAGATAAAGTATTGCCACTATGTATATAAATTAAAAACAATAAGAACAAAAATATTTTTTTAATATTTAGCATAAACGAACATTACAAAATTGAAGTAAAGGAAATAAATTTATTTGTCTTTTTTAGTTTTTCGTGATATTATTACGTTTTTGATTAATAACTTTAATTTGATTCATTATAAAATATACATGTGGCATCTCTAAAATTTGTATTGCTAAAATACTCAGCTGTTCATTATCATGTTTATAATGTTGTTGCTGCCTTCAAAATATTTATGAAGCTGACTTCAGAACAGCATTTAAAGTTGACAGCATTTGAAGCCGAGAAGTTATGAAGTCTGCTGTCGTCTAAGTGTTTAGAGCTTGACACTGGACAAGTTCTATAAAAGCTGGACAATCCGGTCGAATTCAGCCTGACTGGCTACCCTAGTTCGGGTACTTTCCCGAAACTGCAATAGCGACGTCATCTGCATAAGCAATGGTTTTGAAGCGCAGAGAGTCCAATTCCCTTAACAGTTTATTAAGAGCAAGGATCCAGAGCAGGGGAGACAAAACCCCGTCCTGGGGAGTACCCCGGCATGCTAATTTATATACTGTAGCATGGCTGAGAAGATAATTCTATAATAAAGAAGTTTCCCGATGAAGGAGACGATAGAGTTATCAAGTCCTAGGTCCGCCATTGCCGAAATAAT
Organism: Stomorhina lunata; assembly: GCA_933228675.1. NCBI lineage: Eukaryota > Metazoa > Arthropoda > Insecta > Diptera > Rhiniidae > Stomorhina > Stomorhina lunata. The sequence goes on along the minus strand of OW121741.1, from coordinate 49,366,584 downwards.
CGATGTAGGCTTAATGTTGTTAAAAGCTCGCTCAATATCTAGAAAGGCAACGAGTTAAAATTCGCCGAACTCAAGTGATTTTTCTAAAGAACATACAAGTGAGCGGAGTGCTGTTTCAACAGACTTGCCTTTATTATAGGCGTGCTGTAATTTAGAGAGAAAACGCGGAGTTTCAAGTAGGAAGGAGCTAAGGCTAATTGGTCTGAAGTCCATCGATTTGGTGTGGCTAGCTTTACCCACTTTGGGGATGAATACTACCTCACATCTGGTCCATGATTCAAGTATGTATGAGAATCTAAGACAACTCAAAAAAATCCTGATGAGCCAGGGAAAATTTGTTTTATTATTTATTAATCGAATGATAATTTTTCTAGTGACACCAAGATCCACAAGGTGCATGGGGTCAAAGGGTATTTGAATGACCATTTTGATATTTATTTTTTCTAATGTACTTTTTTTATTACAAAATTGTTTCTTAAGATGCTTCATGTACTTCCTAGATGAGAAATCTTCATTGTTGAATGGGTAACAACGTTATTTACCTTCTTTCCGGTTACATTTACTGCACCTATAAAGAGGTATGACCAGCTTTGCCACATACGAAAGCCTTGGCGGGTGCATCGCAAATAATTGCTCTGACACGAAATAATTCAAATAATTCCTTCAATTCGTCAACAAGTTTTTGTAAAAAACCATCAATATTTCGAGGTTTGTTTCTGCCAACATACATGCCAACTGAAAAAAAAACTATATATTACTAATGTTGACTATTTTCATTAAAATTGGCCATAATTGGGTGTTGGTAAGCCATCAATAATTATACCGACTAAAATTTTATCACAATTAATAAAATTTTTTTGGGACAATCAAGTTATGTGCCCTTAATATAAGCAAAAGCTCTTCAAATCATTCCCGAGTTGGTCGATATTTATAATACCAAATATCTAATTTTTTAAAGATCTTTTCTTCAACATTTGTTTTTTCCTCCAAAATTTCCATTACAATCTCTTCCTGACATTCTATCCTCTCCTCATTGTTATAAGTGTCTACTATTTCCTCCGACTGCTGGGCCCTTACCGCGTAACTCGATTCGAAAAGTAAAATCTTTCGAAAGAAATTTCCGAATCGAAAGGTTAACCGTACTGTGTAAATCGTTCGAAACGAACACAGTGTTGTATTCACAAACATAAGGGAAAATTTGTGGAAATGTTGGTAGCACTGCTGTTTGACACACAAATTTCCCAAAACAAAACATATTAATAGCAATTTCAAGTAATTTTTAAATAATTGTATAATATAGATTGCGTTTCCTTATGGTTCGATGATGGAAATGATACGGTGCCTGAAAGAGTCCAAAGAAAATTAATTAGAGACTCTTCAAACATAATGGACACCCACAATTAAATTGGCAATTAGAACAATTTAATAAATTAGCACAATTAAATTAGAGTATATTGTTTAACAATTTCCAATTCATGGTTTAGAATAGCTTTCTTCATTTCCAATTGTTGAACCTTTCTTTTGGATTTTTCCAACTCCGTCACTTTTTTGAAATCGAATTTTTCTTTTAGTAGTTTAATTTTTCTTTTTCAAGTTGAATTTTTTCTTTTTAAAGTTAAATTTCTAAATTTAATTTAGGAGTTCGAGCTTATACATGCTATGTTGTACATCATAACTTCGTCTTAAATATTTTTGGAACCCTTCATTAAATTCTTTCAAAACAGTTATTGAACTCTCTTGGTACGCTATTTATACCCTTCACCACCATAGGTGGGAACGGTATTATAAGTTTGTGCTGATAGAAGTATTTGTCTTAGACCCACCTTTTAGTATATCAATAGGCTTAGAATCACTTTCTGAGTCGATTTAGCGATGTCCGTCCGTCCGTCTGGCTGGCTGGCTGGACCCCCATGTAAACCTTGTAATCAAATTACAGGTCGCAATTCTAAAGATAATTTAATGAAATTTGGCACAGATCATTTTTTTTGATAATGGGACCATGGCTATTGAAATTAGTCAAAATCAGTCCATTATTTATGGTACCTCCCATAGGCCCCACTTCCCGGAATAGACATATTGGCCACAAATATCAATATTTTTTCATGAAATTTAAAACAAATACTGCTTATATAAACTAAAATCACTGTACCAAACTCTTCTTTAAAAACGCACTAAATGAGACAAAAAAATTACTAATACGCTTGTAAATCTAAAGATAATGAACATTTTGAGTTTATTTTTTGCATACATAATTTTTGTAACAACTGTTATCAATTTGCCAAATTTCGAGATAATCGGTCCACATTTGACTCTAGCTCTCATATAAGTCCAAATGACGGAAACATTTGGAGTGGAGGAATTGAAATTTTCATTTAAATTATTTTCAAGACTACATCTTCGTATTAATGTTGGCACATTGTGTGATTAGCTTTTTGATCCAAACTCTTATAGCTTCCTCTATCAAAAGAAAATTGGACGTTTGCTGTTCTAATCTGCTTGGTCCACCTCCAGTCCCAGAAATGCTGCTACGGCTCCTATGACATTTGTTTTTACGTTATTTTTGTAGAAAGCCCAAACCTAAAAATAAATTTCTTTTTTCCAGCCCTTGACATCACGATCAGGCGTGAAACCACTGCAACTTTTTCCACATATGACTTAATTTGTTTTTGGCATCAAGGACATTTAAATGTCCCTTTGCCAAGCCATGATGCCTTGTCATATATTCCACCATTTCCTCATATTGTTTTTTGTTTGTGTAAATATATTTTTTCGGAATATTCCTTAAAAATGTTAACAATACAAATCTATTATTTGAATCACTTTATAAAAATGGATTTTTATTTAAAAAAGTATAATTTCTATAAATACTTACATTTTTCTCAACTGTCACTACCTAAATAGCTTTCGAACAATTTCCTATCATTTTAAACGACAAAAATGTCCGTTTTCGTAATACACAGTTGCATTTACGAAAGGGAAATTTATTTGTCGAAAGCGAAAAAACTTGTCCGCACTTTCGAAACAAAACATACGAAGATCGTATTAGACAGTACCATTTGTACGAACTCGAAAATTTTCCGTTTCGAATCGAGTTACGCGGTAACCCCCCTGATTTTCCTTTCTATTCAATTTTTCTACGTAAATACATTTCTCCTTTTTCACCAATCTCCTTAAGTTTCTCTTACTTGTAACTCTCATTTCTTAAAACACAGCTTTTTATATCGTCAATGAAGATTTTGTTTAGCGTATAACTATTTTTTTTTTTTTTATTTAGGACCAGCACTCAGGGGATGACCCCTACTTATGCAATGCATTGTGTTGGAACTAGGAAAATAGGTTATGGGAGGGTGGATAGATGGAGTAGTGTTTATGGACATTTGATTTGAACTTCCCTATATTGCAACTGGCAGGGAAAATTTCTGCGGGAAGTAAATTCCACATACGAACTGTACGGATAAAGAATGAATTTTCTCTGTAGTGTGTTGTTCTGTCTACTGGCCAATCGACTACGAAGGGATGAGCTCTAACAGACAGACGTGTATTGCGTAGAAAAATTCGAGTTTCAGGAACAAGTTCCCTTATTTCATTAGAGCACATTTCAAAGTAGTAACGATAGAACAGTGTGACACAACCCACATTGCGACGGTGCTCTAGTGAATCAATAGAGTTGGATACCCTACTGTCACCAATAAGCACCTTCGCCCTCTCCTGCACTCGGTCGAGAAGCTCCAAAATAGACTTTGAAGCACCGGCCCATACATGAGAGTTGTATTCCATTTTCGGTCGAATATAGGTGGTGTAAATAGTAAGGAGATCAGATGGAGTGAAGTATCTCTTACCGAGACACTTGAATGCTTCTTTCGACACTTGAAAAATGTGATCAGTCCAACGGACATCACATTGAATTCTCATGCCCAGAACATCAAGAGTATCTGATTCCTCGATATTTTCACCACCCATTAATACAGATGAAGTAACATGATCCGCCGTGCGTTTGTGCGTAAGCATATAACACTGAGTTTTCCGCGCATTAAAATCGACTCTATTCGCACGACCCCATTCTGAGATTGTTTCTAAATCGCGGTTTAATGATTCATTCATGTTTTGCCTCATAGTGCCAATCTCTAAAAGGTTTGGTCTATGATTGAATGAATACGAATGGCAAATGTTACTATCATCTGCAAAAGAGTAGATAGGATTCGAAGTTTGACGTAGAAGGTCGTTTATAAAGATAAGAAATAGAGTAGGAGAAAGAACGGAGCCTTGCGGTACCCCTGAATTTAGCTTGAACTCGTTTGATGAGATCCCATCTACAACAACTCTTATAGTGCGATCTCTGAGAAAGCTCGATATAAATCGAGAGAAGTTATCACCGACACCAAAAGCAATAAGTTTTGATAGAAGTGATACGTGCCACACTCTATCAAACGCCTTGGAAATATCCAGAGCCACAACTTTACTTTTGCCAAAACGGTGTATTGAATGACATCATTTTTCCGAAAGGAAGGCTAGCAGGTCTCCCGTAGAGCGTCCCCTACGAAATCCATACTGGCGGTTGCTTAGTAGGTTGTTAGATTCCAGATATTTAACAAGATGGTGGTTTACCATACCCTCCAATACTTTGGAGAGTGCAGAACAAATTGCTATTGGGCGGTAATTTTCAGGGTTGGTAGCCTCACCCTTTTTAGGGATTGGCGTTACATTAGCAACCTTCCAACACCGAGGAAATTTACCAGCATGGTACAAGGTGCTTAAAAGGTTAGCTAATGGACGCGAAAGCGTCGAACAGCACTGCTTCAAGACCAGTGCCGGAATACCATCCGGCCCTGGCGACTTGTTTATGTTGAGATCTGCTAAAACCCTTTTTACAGCACGGCCGCGAAAGAATATCTTTGGCATAGTTACAGATACTCTTTCGAGCTCGGGCGGAGGCTGAGTGCTTTCCGGCAAGCGGGAATTACTTGCAAATATTTCAGCTAAAAGGTTAGCTTTATCAGCCGAGTCAGTGAATGATTGACCATTCCTTAAAAGAGAAGAAATTGTAGAACTAGCATTATTCTTGACTCGTTTAACGAATGACCAAAAACTCTTACTGCCCCGAGGAGCAGCAAGAATTTTAGTACGAAGACGCTGCTCGTACAGAGCTTTTTCACTTTACTTTTGGTTTAATCGAAATAGTTTTCACTGGGATAAACATTTTCATTCCCAGCTTAATAACATTTGAAACCATTTCCGCCGAGGCATTGACATTGCTGTCGAAGAAACAAAGTTTCCAGTTAAAATGCCTATAGAATTCGTTGAGCTCTGCCCAACGACCTTTTTCGTATATAAAAGTTGAACGTTTCGTGGCTGTTTTCGAAATGCTGCGATGTGAGGAGAGCGAAAAAGAGGCGGAAATGGCACAATGATCGGAATTTCCGAGAGGTGCAAGAACCTTTACTTCATACTTATCAGGGTGTGAAGTAAGGAAAAGGTCAAGGATGTTTTGTTGGTGCCCATCAACACATGGAATATGTGTTGGCTCATTCACCAGTTGCGCAAGGTGATTGTGCGCTGCAAATAACTCAACATATTGGCCTTCAGGAGTTGTGTGGCTTGAATGGCGAAGCCAGGACGAGTTGTGAACAATGAAATCACCAGCAATAACGATTTCACTGCTCGGACAACTCTCGAGGATCTTCGAAATTGTATCGGAAAGGGCATCGAAGCCAGATAGAGTTGTGTCCTTTTCCGCGTTTGGACTTCAATAAAGAAACCCGAAGTACAAAAGATGCGCCCTGATTCTGAATTTAACCCAGAGACAGCTAAATTCGTTATCATGCGTGCCTAATGATTGCTGGTACTGGTACGCAACTTCATCGCGAATGTACATTGCAATGCCCCTATGAAGGTTAAAAAGGGATAGGAATTGATACCCAGGTATGTGAAAATCCTGTGGATCAGCATTTTCAGATACCTGGGTTTCAGACAAGGCGAAAACATACGGCCGATGGAGACAAATGTGTGCGTAAACAAAGAAGAAATTTGCTCTTAGCCCACGTATGTTGCAGAAGTTTATGGTAAAACGATCTGCCATTGCAATATATTGAAAAACTAATCAATTGTCTATTTATAGTAAAAGTCTCAAAGATGTTAATTGTTGTCAGCGATACTAATCAATGGTCAGTGTTATGCCTTCACCATTAAATAGTTTGACAACAATTAAGTCAGTGATACTTTAATTATAAAAAAAGAAAAGGAACGAAAACACAATGACAATTGCTGAGAGGGCCATAAAAGCCCTGATCTAGTCATTGTTTATGCTAAGTGCCAACGCTGATATATTTTTCTTGTATGTTATTAATGATGTTCTGTAGATTTGTTTGTTGTTGTATTGATTTATTGTGTTTGTTGTATTAAAAAAGAAAATAAAACTGGTTTGGAGAATTTTGTTTATTGTTGGATGTTATTAATTTTGTGTTTTTTTTTTGTTATTTTCACTGTTTGAATTTTTTTTTAATTTTGATTTTTAATTATTTTCATTTTTAGTTATTATGGTGTTAATGTTAATAAGTTTATTTATTTTTTTGCACGGGTTTTATTTATTATTTGTAAAAAAAAAAATAATTTTGTTTAAAACACTGAACGCGGACAAAATACACATGGACGGACAAGCAACGTGTAAAAACGCGTGTAGACAGGACGGACGTCAAAACACTACTGGTAGGTAGCTTGCTACAAGTTATTTCTAAATCGTTTTGGTTTGTTGGAAGTTCCAACGTGGAATTATGTTTATTTTTTGTAAATACAAATTAGTTTTTTCATTAAATGTGTTGGTGTTTGCTCTCCATAAGAAACTTTTGGGCACCCTTGCTCTAATCTTTGGGTGATGTTGGATATCAAACAACGATTCTGATTGGTCTTAACTTGGTAAGTTCAGACTAAGCTTGGTTATCCTTCATCTCAACTGTGGACACTGACCTTCTCGTGATATCACCCGGGGAACTACATTAACACCCGTTAATATAGTGAGCTAACATGTGTCGCAAGTTCTCCCATAAGAACTGGCTAGTAACCCACTCCCGGAAGAAACAATTACTATGAAAATGCTATGAAAAATCGGCCCCCGGAGAAACTTTAAAAATTGACCTGCGATATTTGAGAATATGCGCACAAGACCGAAGCACATGGATTTCTAAAATATACTCAGTCATTGACCTTAGCAGGTTGTAAATATAGGCCCTTTAGGTAACTAAGAAAGTAGTCTCTTTATATTCACTATTTCAGTACTGAACTAAAATTGGGAACTGACAAAGTGTTGACATAGAGACACATGGTTTCTAGTTTTACTACAGAGAAGGTATAAAATCAATTATTGTTTATATTAAAATCAATTATTTGTAGTACATCAAATTATTTTTTGTAATAAAATGGGTTTGCGTATTAAATGAACATTGTGTAGATTTTCTTTTTCGATTGAAATGATGTACAAAATTGTTTATATCGAATTTTTTAGTTTAAAAAAATAACTACAATCACGATCTTTAAGAAAGTATACACCAAATTTCATGTGTTCAAAATAATAACTTAAATGAAAATAAAAATGTATTATTTATCTATTGTATTGTGTAACTTAATAGCTGGCAATTTAAAACTTGTTTAAGTATATATTAATATAACATAGCTAAGTAGTTAAAAAAGTCCTACCATTAACTGAACTTTATGTAGATTTCCTTCACTTGGTTGTTGCATAATGTTATTAATTTCATCTAACAATGTTGATTCATTTAATTGGGGTTGATTTACTGAATAAAATTTAGATTCCATGCAATTTAAATTCATCATTTTTTCATCTATTATTTGTTTCTCCGATTCAAGAATTTCGTTGTTGCATTTAAGCATTAATTTTTCTAGCTCTATTTTATCCATGCGTTCTTTAACATAGCGTTCTTGTTCAATACGGTCGGTTTCTATGCGAGAGAATACAATTCGCTTTTCTTCTTCCAGTTCAAGGCGTAATTTTTCTTCTTGAGTTTGAAGTAACTCCTGATATGCCTCATAGAAATCGGCCAACTATGAAATAAAATAAAATTTTATTTTAAACAATATAAAAAAGTCATAAATATCTGATAATAATAACATTGGTTAGAATTGACTTTGAAATGTCATTAAAAATATTTTCTTTTATAAAAATGTTTTCGTGTTTTATATAAAATTCTGATTTTATTGCTTGAAATTTAAAATTATATTATTATAGAATTGTACCTCTCAAACAAATATAAATAAAAAAATTTTATAATAATTTCGGGGCAAGTGGATCCACTTGGTACTACAAGTTTTTAAAATGATCCTCTAAAAGACGTTTCCAATGATAACAAAAATTAAACAAATGGAATTAGTTATAAATACACATAAAAATTCTTGCGACAATTTAGTAATGGTCAGTGTTATCATTATTATATTATGTTATATTATATATATATATCTATATATATATTTATATATATATAAATATATATATATATATATAATTCCCCGACAACATTCCAATTGGAACAAGGGGTACTTCTCTCAGACAATGAGCTGCATCCGATTCAATTTTTAGACTCATTGAATCATTTTTATATTATACATTTAATATGTATTACAAATTTAACAAACCTTCTTTTTTTTGTCTTTATATGAGCAGAAAGGATTAGAAACTCGAAAGAAATGTGAACCTCCAATAACAACACGGTCGCCATGAAAAATTTCTTGTCTGCATTTTATCAATTCTCCATTTAGGTACGTTTCAAAATCATCATTTTCTGGGGTAACATAAAGCCTTCCGTTCAAGTTTTCAATAATACTGAAATAAAAAATTATGCAGTAAAAATTAAAGTAGTTTTAGATAAATAAATTGTAAATTGTTTATTTATTTAATATATAGGAACCAACTGAGCCAACGAACGACTAGAGATATTTGTGGGTGCTGTGGCTTAGTTGTTGTTGTAACAGCGTGACCTGTAATCAAAATATGAAAAAATATGTCATTATTGTTCTCCTAAATCAGGGGACTCCTCTAAATCCAGTCCCAAATGACGCGCCGCTTCAACAGGGTTAGTCCATAGGGAATCAGCAGTTAGGAGTGTCGGCTTTGCTGCGCATTGAAAGAGGTGCTGGGTAGTGTGTGGACTTTCACCACAAGCTGGACAGGTGTTGGGTATTGTAGGATTAATTCTGGACCAGTATGAATTAAGTCGACTACAATAACCTGATCTTAGTTGTGCCAGTAATACCCTAGTAGTTCTAGGCAGACTTCTCTCTTCCTCTGCAATGGGTGGGGGACGGCCACCAAGTATAACATTCAATTGGTAGCTAGATATTGTTGATGTCACCATGTTACTGTGAATGTCTTCCAGAGCTGCACTGTATGAGGTGATATTGAGTGGCTGGGTGGTATACTGTCTAATATCACTCTCATAGCAACGAAGGTCCTTCCTAACATGTCGTGGAGGGGGATCTAACTCCGTTAGAAGGTGGTTCGGATGATCTCTCCTATGACATCCCAGAAGGAATTGCCTAGTTAGCATTTGGCTATGTTCCTTAAGTGGCAGGACCTTCGTCTCCTCATGTAGATGGCTTTCTGAGGATATTTTTAGGCAGCTGTGGCTTAGTTGTTTAGTACGTCGACTACTAAGCATAATATCACATTGAGCCTGGGTTCGATCCCAGCATCCTCCGTCGGTGGTAAGCCTACAGCAATAACACGCCATCGACGATAAAATAAATAAAATTGGCTGTAGAACAAAAAAGTTTAAACAAATGCGTCTTAATAATAACAAATGGTGCAACTTCATTGTTCTAAAAATAGATATGATGAGCAATTACAGTGGTGAATAATATAAAGCTTTATCTCTCCCTTTCACCACCTTTCGCTTCCATACTATCCCCTTTCCAAAGAAGGTAACCCATTCGTATATACTCTATATACAATTGTATAGGCAGTCTTTATTTCTTAAAAAAAAAAAAAGAAAAAAAGAAAAAAAAAAATGATCGACTTTCAAAGTTGGTCACCTCGGGTGTTCGAATTTTTTAAAAATACATTTATGGATGGATTGAAAAGCAATTTTAAATTTAAGTCGTCCTTGAGAATATCTACAAAGAATACGCTTACATGTGTAGGTTATCTCCTTTGGCTTTCGAGATATTTGGGTAAAAAGGAATTTTTGGGTTGATTTTTTACCTATTTTTTTATTTTTTGTGCAAGTTGACTATAGATATCGTTTAAAAGATAAAAATATTCAAAGTTAAAACATAAAAAAATATCGCTATTTTTTGAGTTTTTCTCTAAAAGATAGCTATATTTTTTCACTAATAAAAAAATATTTTCTTAAGAAACATAAAAAGATATTTAAAGTTTTTAAAAGAAAACATTATGAGAATGCAGATAAAACAAATTTCTTGTCAATTGCACTTTTGGTCCTCGCACATGCCCTCTCCAAAAAATGTCAATTTGTAAAAAAAATTTTAGTTTAAACAAAAATTTCTCAAAAGGCAAAGCACCGATTTGAAAAAAATTATAATGTTTATATTTTCTGACATATCTGTTATTGGTTAGAAAAGTTTTTTTTCTGAAACGCGGTACAAATAGAGTCAGTGTGGCGATTTTTGTAAAAAAAACTCATTTTTCGAAACCCATTTTTCCCGAGTTGGGAATCGGGGAATTTTTCAGTTAAAATAGGAATTTTTTTTAATTTATTACTTTTAGATCTTTTTGGTCTACATAACTACAAAATTTCATTGTGATACCTTTATCCATGTCATTTCTACAGAATATCAAAGATTGAAATTATTTTCCTTAAAAAAGTAGAAATATAATATTTTTTTGTTTTAAACTACAAAGTGTAAAAAAAATAATGCACTTAAAAAAATTTTTACTTAGTGTTAATCTCCTCGTCTTTCCCGATCCAATGATACTAAACGCTTATACAAAGCTCTAAGTATTAAAGCTCTTTAAAAGCTCTGAAAACCTTGCCTTCCGTAGCATTTTTACGCTGTATATTGGAATACTGGTGACGAATGTGTGCATATAAAGTTAATAGTGCACAGTGGTATTTACTCTGCAATTTCTTAACTACAAGACGGATTTTGGTGAAATTTCAAACGTCAAAAGAAGAGATGTTAGGATTTCAGATCAATGTATAAGAACGTATCTGTCGATGACACAGTGGGCCAAAGGAGCCCAATTCGGGTATGTAAAACCTTTGGGTCCGTATAACTTTCGACAATTTGGTCCGATCTGATTAAGAAACATGTGTACTGTACTACCATATCTCTAATAGTTTAAGAGATATTTGCGTTTTATGGCATGTCTTCTTGCCTTTGTTGGAATATTAATCGTTGGAAAGCTCATTTTGTTATCTGTAGTATGCTGTTAAAAATGTATTTAAAAACATATTCTAAGTAGAAACATTTTGAGGAAATCTAAAGAAACCCCTCAGTTTTCCCATATAACTGAGATGTCCAAACTTTGGCGTCAAGTCGGCACGCTTTCCCGATATCTGATCTGAATGAAACTTTGTATTTGGATTATTGAGGTCAAATGTAACAAATTCGGGGGTACGTATTTATTTATTAATATTAGTATTTATTCAATAGTACCCATCTATCATCGAAATAAATAAAAATCTAGTTAAAATAAAAAAAAAATAATTTAAACAAATAAAACAATATTTATTTGTAATATTTTAGTACATTGCTTTTTAAAATTTACAAAAGAAAAATAGTTTTGGTTTGTTTTTCTATTCTTCTATGTGTTTTTCTCTTATTTTGGCAAAGTTGCCACATAACTTTGCCGTGGTATAAATAAGTTAGTGAATTACATAGTGGTTAGTGCAAACACCAAAATGTGTTGTTAATGGTAAAACCATTTGAAAGTTTAAAAAGTTTGTGAATCGCACTTGTTCATTCGAACAAGGAAGTTTCCCCAACCCTGTACTTATTAACGCCCCCAAAAACTGCAGCCAACTTCACTTGCAAAAAAAAAAAACCTTTTCTCTCCAGCTGTAACTTCAAAATCGCTCTCTTGTTAATTAATATTCAACCAGTAAAGTTTAAATCGCACCGAATAAATTAAAGTATAAATATTTAAATAAGAAGTGGAAAAAATCTAAAAACCTAAATTTGCTAAAACTTACAACTAAAAAATATTAAATAAAGAACATTGTTTTTAAAACATACACAAGAAGTTAAAACCTAATCTATTTAAATCTAAAACATAAACTTACAAAAGAATTAAAATCCTAAACCTATTAAAATCTAAATCTTAAACCTAAGGTTAAAAATATTTAAAAAATATTTAATTTTATTATATAAAATTTCCTAAAATTCTAACTAAAACCTAAAACTTAAACCCTAAACTTAAATAAATAGAATTTTGTTTAAATTAAAAGCTAAACTTAAACCTAAATTTATTGCACAATTTAAGACCCTAACCTACAAGTTTGAATTATATACTTTTCCTATTTATCAAAATTATATATAAGTTTAAAGGTGAATAAACATATAAATGATATTATAACGTTTATCTAAAATCCTTGTTTTTATTTAATCAAAACTAACCCTATTGTTGTCACCCTCTAACCCGTTTAAATATGGTCCTTCGTTTGTGAAAAAGAAACAGTGCTATTACCCAAAAAGAATTACCCAAAAAGAATTAAAAATAAAACAAAATTCAAAAATAACTGAAAAAATAAAAAGTTACAAAAAAAAAACATAGTGCAAAACATTGTGTAAACAAACATAAATCAAAACAAAACAAACAATAAAATTTTGTGCAAATATACAAGTTAACTTTTCACCCCTTTTTAAATGATATTTTAAATACAACTGAGTTTTTTGTTTTGCACTTCAAATTTATTTTAATTTATTAATTTAATATTTTTATTTAATTTCTTTTAATTATAATAATCAATAATATTTAATTTAAATTCTTATAATTTTTAATAACTGCTCTCCATACTATGGGGATTGCTTACAAGTTCGAATATCAATTCTTACTACTAATTTTAAATTTATGATAAATGAATGAAAGCGTAAAAATAATCATTAATGAAAAATAGCAACAGCAACAAATACTATCATCGAATTAACTGTAGTTCTCTTCAATACATTAATCAATGATAAAGTATGAATGAAGATAGTAAAAGAGAAGAAGAGTTACTCTTAAATAGAGTTTTTGCAAAAACTGATCGTAACAACATTTTTGGATGAACCAAGTAGAAATGAAATAAATGATAAAGCAAAGTAATGAATGAAAGTAGTAAAAATAATGCTAACAACAAAAAATATCATATTAAGACAAAGTAAATTAAAAAAGCAGAAAATATAATATTTGTTGCCTTAACTTACATACCTACATAAATTTAAATTTTTAAATTTAAAATATTTATTATACAACATAAAGTAAATTAAAAACAAAATCAAAATATTACAAACATATTAACGAATACAATTTATACAAAAATCACAAATATATATTACATACATAAATTACAACTTACAATTGCAAAAAGAAAGCACAAAAGAAAACACACAAAAAACAAATTGTAAAAATAACATAGAGTAATACACACACGCACGTACATATTTACATATAAAGTACCCTACAAGTCAAAGTGACGGCATACCCTGCAGTTTCAAAATTTTGTAACAGTGTCAATAGAGTGAACATATATACACAAACACGAATTAAAACACAAAAATAAATAATAAAAATATTTTTATAATATTAAATAAAATAAAACTAAAGAAACTTAAAATTATACAAGTTCAAATAAAAAATAGAACACAACAAAAAAGACCAGCAACAACACACAGTATACCCTACGTCAAACGCTACATACACACCATAATACCCAACATAATACATCAACAACACATCTAAAGAAGAAACAAACAAGAAGAAAAATTGAAAAAAAAAAAAATATATAAGTGGTTTGTACCCTACCCACAGGAATTCGGTAAGTCTGTAATTTTACAACTTACACTTATCAAATATTACTTTTACCCTTTAAACAAACCTTAAAGAAGCTTTTCAAAAAAAAAAAAAAATTATATGTATTGAATAATAAAATAATATTACCAATTAATTTGTGTAGCGCACCCTTATAACAAAAAGAAATACCCTGTCGGAAAAATTTGCGTGTTGGGAATTTTTTCTTTTTTATCGTGAATTTTTTAAATTTATTAAATTTTCGTAAATAAAACCCAAAAACACAACCTTTTTTCTCAAATTTTATTTAAATTTCGTAATTTGTTCAAAATATCGAAAAAATATGTCTGAACTTAAAACTTTGGCCACCGACTTATTGCGTTATATCCAGTTGGATATGAATGCTTTCGATGAAGATTACCGCGCTACCCCAGAAGAATCTCAATCTTTACCCGCCTTGCAGTTCAAGAGACGTGATCTGGAGGAATTATGGAAGAACATCAATGGCAAATATATGAAAATTCGAGAATCCACGGAACTTAATGACCCGGCAAAAGCAGAATCAATCAATTTAAAGGAAATTGTTAAACAGGTTAGAGCAGCTAAAAACTTTTATAGGACTAGCATGATTTCAATTGACGAATCTATTGAGGCATATAACCGGCATAATGAAACCCTAGTCAATTTGTCAAACCCTACAACAGTACCCAATTTACCCGAGCCTCCTGTTAACCACAATTCAGTTGCCTTTAATGTACCCCCTTGCGATATGCCAATTTTCAGTGGAGATTTCAAGTTCTGGGCCTCGTTTAGAGATCTCTTCAAAGCCATTTATGGCAATAATACCCGTTTAAGCGGTGTAGAAAAACTTTTCTACCTTAAACAAAAAACTAGCGGTGAAGCCAAAGAAATAGTCGACAACGCTCCTCTTACTAATGAAGGTTTTGTGATTGCATGGAACCAATTGGTTTCTCAATATAAGAACCGAAGAATGCAAATCAATGCACAATTAAAAACACTTTTTAACCTACCCTCAGTTAACACAATGTGCAGTACCTCAATTAGAAAACTTCAGAGAAAAATAAATTGCTGTATTGCGAATTTAAATTCATTAGAAATAGATACGGATAATTGGGATCCTATCTTTATATATCTATGTACCACCAAATTACCCCGTGAAACCCGAAGAGAATTCGAAAAAACTCTTCAAGATTGTGCTGAAATGCCCTCTTGGACTGATTTAGATTTATTCTTAACGAACACCTTTAAAGAGCTCACATCGGTTAATGATGCTGTAGAGTATAATAACCCTAACCCTCACCAAAAACCCAAAAATTTCCAAAAAAATAGAAATCAGTTCGATAGAAGAGGTAAAATATTTCACAATGTTACACAATCACATAATCAAAGTCAAAGCAATAACAGATTCCCAAATTATCATAATCGCCAAAACAACCAAAATCAATCAAATTCACTAAATATCCCAAATACTCAAAATAACTCCAATACACAAAGTAAACCCGATGGCTCAATTTGCAAACTATGCAAAAATAAACACACTCTGAGAGAATGTTCAACATTTACATCACTTGGAGTTACGGAGAGGATTGAATTTGTTAAAAAGAATGGGATTTGTTACAATTGCTTAGCAATCGCTCATGTGATTAAGGATTGTCGTAGTACATTTACATGTAGACATTGCGGTGGAAAACACAATAGTCTTTTACACAAACCTAACCCTAACACAAACCCACAAGTTGATGATAACAAACCATCGACATCAAGAAACGCAGTACAGACATTTTCAACCCAAACCCAATCAAGCAAACCCACACTAGATAACAGAACAAAGTTATTAGGAACTGCGATTCTAAACGTTGAAATCCATGGAGAAGTATTTCCAGCAAGAGCGCTTATTGATCCAGCTTCGGACTTTTCGTTTATTTCGGATAAACTCAGACGGAAACTACATTTACCCACAACCCCAATAGTAGCTGAAATATCAGAATTAAATGAAGTCGTTTCAGCCCGTTCAAACAAACTTTGTAATGTGCTATTAAGATCTAACACCCAAAATAATTTCAAATTGAATATCCAAGCAATTGTAGTAAAAACCCTAACAAAGAATTTACCCACCCAAAATTTAAACCCAACCCTTATAAAAGACTTGGAAAATATTCAATTAGCTGACCAAAAATTTTATGAAAGTCGATCAATCGATTTCATCATTGGCAGTGATTTTTACCCCCAAATTTTAAAATCTGGAGTTAAGAAAGATTTGCTTAACACCTTAATAGCACAGGAAACAGAGTTCGGTTGGATTTTGACCGGACCTGTTGAAAACTCACCCAATACCCCAACAGTAGTTTCATATTTCAATTCTGGTACGCTTGATAAACTTTTAACCAAGTTTTGGAAATTGAAGAAATACCCATAAAACCCAATAGATCTGAAGAAGAATGTTTCTGTGAAGAATATTACGCGACAACAACCCGTCGATTACCCAATAGCCGTTATCAGGTTAACCTTCCATTTCGACACCCACTCGTAGATTTAGGAAACTCCCGCCATGTTGCAATGGCACAATTTTTAAGAAATGAGAAGAATTTGATGAAGAAGCCCGAGCTGAAACTTGAATATGATAACACGCTTCAAGAATACATTGACTTAGAACATATGAAACCCGTTCACTATAACCCGAACACATCTTCAAAAACCCTATATTATTTACCCCATCATGCTGTAGTCAAAATGGACCGAGTAACAACAAAAGTTCGAGTCGTTTTTAGTGCTTCTAGCAAAACGTCGAACGGGAACAGCTTAAACGATGCTCTACACACTGGTCCTACCCTACAACAAGATTTAGTTGTACTAATATTGAAATGGCGCTTTTATAAATTCGTTTTTAATGCCGATATTACAAAAATGTACAGGCAAATATTATTAAACCCTACCCAAACACACGTTACATTTGGCGTTAACTGTGCACCCTATCTGGCTATTAGAACCCTACACGAATTAGCCAAAGACATTCAAAATACTCACCCAATTGCATCAAAAATATTGCGAAACAACATGTATGTTGATGATGTCTTGGCTGGTGGTCATACTGTTGAAGAAGCTAGAATAGCCCAAACTCAGTTGATTTCAGCTCTTGACTTTTCTGGGTTTCCTCTAAGAAAATGGACTTCCAATACCAAGGAACTTTTAAAAGATTTACCCGAAGATCACCTTTTAAATGTCGATCTTCTAACCCTACCCGAATCCAACAATGCTAAAACACTTGGAATAAGATGGAATGCGAAGGAAGATGAATTCTTTTTCAACGTACCCTTAATCGAGAGGAAATCAGCATACACAAAGCGAACTGTATTATCAGATATAGCTCGTCTTTTTGACCCAGCTGGATGGTTAGCACCAATTATTGTTTCTGCCAAAATTATCATGCAGCAAATATGGCAAGATAACACAGCTTGGGATGAATGTCTCAACCCACTCACCCTAATAAAATGGCAAAAGTTTCTGCAGTTCTATGATAATATTAACAAGATTTGTATTCCAAGATGGATTAATTTTTCACCTTCAGCAAAATTTGAGATTCATGGATTTTCAGATGCTTCTGAAAAAGCATATTCCGCTGTTTTATACATGCGAATTACACCCGATGACGGCCCCAATACTGTAACTCTACTCTCCGCTAAAACGAGAGTTGCACCAATCAAAGTTATCTCTTTGCCAAAACTGGAACTTTGTGGTGCAGTGTTATTGGTCAAGATGACACACAATTTAATTACCCAACTTAATTTACCCTTTCATCAAGCATATTTCTGGACGGATTCATCGATTGTGCTAGCATGGCTCAACAAACAACCCAATTCGTGGAACACTTTTGTGGCAAACAGAGTTACCACAATACTTGAAAATGTAGGCGTTGAAAACTGGTACCATGTTGCCTCACACGATAACCCAGACGATATTGCTAGCCGAGGATGTAACGCAGATGACCTTAAAGATGACAAACTTTGGTGGAATGGACCTTCCTGGTTAAAAGATCCTACAGCAACATGGCCAATAACAGATAAGCAATTTACAACTCAAGCTGAAGCTAAAATTAGTCAAACATTTTCTACAAATGTTAATATTCACCCTTCCTTGGAAAATACGATTAACACAAACCCAGACATTTTAACAAGGTTTTCAAAATTATCGAAAGCCTTAAGAGTAATGTCATATGTCTATCGATTTTGCGATCGCGCATCATGTACCCGGAGACACACAGTTCGAGATGATAGAGTAATACTTGATCGAAACAATTCTCAAAATTTAAATGAAAGATTAAATATCTTAATAACCCACCCAAGTATTGAGATTGATGCGATAGAAATAAAATCAACACGTGATAGACTAATCATTTTATGCCAAAAACACTATTTTTATGAAGATTATAATTGTCTTCTAAGAAAAAACCCAATACCCAGAAAAAGTAGCCTGCTAACTCTAACACCATTTTTAGACTCTTCAAAGATTATACGTGCTAACGGTCGACTGGCTAAATCCAACAGTTTGTCGTATTCTGAAAGATACCCAATTTTGTTACCCTATGCAAGTCATTTTGCAAAACTATTAACCTTACACGTGCACTTAGTTACCCTACACGGCGGAAATCAACTGATGCTAAGGATAATCCGGTCTGGATTTTGGATTCCGAAACTGCAAAATTTAATCAGTGCAGTTATCAATAAATGTCTACCCTGCACTAGGTATAAGAATCGTCAAACCACACAATTCATGGCCGCATTGCCAACAGAACGTACCCAAATTACCCGACCCTTTCATAATGTTGGAATTGATTTTGCTGGACCATTCGAAATAAAAGCATATAATGGTAGAGCATGCAGAATTACAAAAGGCTACGTATGCGTCTTTGTTTGCTTTGCAACAAAAGCTATACACTTGGAGCCCACATCTGATTTGTCCACCCAAGCCTTTATGGCAGCATTCGCTCGATTTTTTTCGAGGCGGGGATGCCCTGTCGCCATTTACTCTGATAATGGAACAAATTTTATTGGAGCAAGTCAATTGCTGAAGAAAGAACGACAGGAATTTATTAAACAATTAAAAGGATCTATAATTGAAATGAATAGTTTCCAGAACTTGAAGTGGCACTTCATACCCCCGGGAGCACCTCATATGGGAGGTCTTTGGGAAGCAGGTGTTAAAAGCTTTAAGTCCCACCTAAAAAAGATGAACGCTGTGAAGTACACATTTGAAGAGTTTGCGACATTACTTGCTCGCATCGAAGGATGCCTTAACTCTAGACCCTTAAGTCCGTCAAGTGAAAACCCACAGGATCTTAACCCCTTAACCCCAGGTCACTTTTTAATTGGTTCACCCATATTAACACCCGCAGAACCCGATTTAAGCAATGCAAATATTACTTTGGCAAACAGATGGCAGAAGTTAAGAATTCAACACCATTACTTTTGTAGAAGATGGAAAGATGAATATCTTAAAGAGCTCCATAAACGTTATAAATGGAAAAACCCTCAACGTCAAGTGCAAGTTGATGATATTGTTGTTATTAGACAAGACAATTTACACCCAAACGAATGGTTACTTGGACGCGTAGTCAAAACCTATCCAGGTTCCGACAATAACACCAGAGTTGTTGACTTACGAACTTCGACTGGAACTCTTACCCGACCGATAACCAAAGTTGTTGTTCTACCCACGTCTTAGTCTAAGTTATTCTACACACAACCCTAACAATATTAACTTTATTTGACTAACCCACTATTATCTTAATTGATTCTAATACACTTAATACACATAATTCAACATATCCATTTTTAACATTTCTTTAATTTAATCTAAATAGAAAATGGCACCCAATAACCAGCGCAAATCCAATTCAGGCCGTAGTGATCGTCAACGTTCATACAATCCTCAACAACAATCTAGATCAAAAAACAACAAAAATCAGTCCACCCGAAGAAATCACACTCAAAAACGGCATTATGGATGCCGCATTTGCCAGGCAGATCATAGCTTATCTGCCTGCAAGAAATTCTTGAAGCTAAATTTAGCAGAAAAATATAAAACCGCAGTACGCCTTCATTACTGTGTAAACTGCCTGGCCCGAAACCACTTAATTGCCAAATGCACCAACAAGGCTCGGTGTACTAAGTGTAATGGCAAGCACCATACCCTTCTCCATGGACCGGCAAGGATATTGAAAGATCTTCCTAAAGATGCCAGTTCCAATAGGGAAGAAAAGGAAACCCCAACACCAGCCCCGAGACGTTCACTAGTCACCACTTCTTCCACAACCATCGTACAAACTGCAATGACACGAACCTTTGTACCCACTCTCATGTTGCAAGTGGTGATGAACAAAGGAAAGAAGTTAGCACGAGCCGTTTTGAACCCTAGCCAGACTAAATCTAAAATCTCATCTTCGTTTGTGCACGACAGTTGGTTAAAGGCTTTTACCATTGATGACCAAGTTTACGTCAAGGCCATTATAGCTCCGTATGCTGACCCAAATACGCAGTTTGAACTTTGCATGGAAGTGGTGAGGGATTTGCCAAGAAAACCATACACTTATGACCTGGATGAAGCCATAAAAAATAAGGTTAAGCGAATCACCTTGGCGGACCCAGATTTCACCCGCAACACATCCATTGATATGGAAATAGGTGGAGACCTGTACACCACCATATTACAACCCAATGTTATCCACATCGATGGCGGATCCTTGATGATTCAAGATTCCACATTTGGTTGGTTGGTCATGGGATCCATTACACATTAAGAATTATGCTGAAGTATTTATACCCTCCATTTACCCATATTACCCGATACCCTACACCAAGCATTAAAAATAATTGTTTTTTTTTTTCTCTCCTCATAGGTTGCCTGGCGGGGGAGGATGTTCATTCGAACAAGGAAGTTTCCCCAACCCTGTACTTATTAACGCCCCCAAAAACTGCAGCCAACTGTAACTTCAAAATCGCTCTCTTGTTAATTAATATTCAACCAGTAAAGTTTAAATCGCACCGAATAAATTAAAGTATAAATATTTAAATAAGAAGTGGAAAAAATCTTAAAACCTAAATTTGCTAAAACTTACAACTAAAAAATATTAAATAAAGAACATTGTTTTTAAAACATACACAAGAAGTTAAAACCTAATCTATTTAAATCTAAAACATAAACTTACAAAAGAATTAAAATCCTAAACCTATTAAAATCTAAATCTTAAACCTAAGGTTAAAAATATTTAAAAAATATTTAATTTTATTATTTAAAATTTCCTAAAATTCTAACTAAAACCTAAAACTTAAACCCTAAACTTAAATAAATAGAATTTTGTTTAAATTAAAAGCTAAACTTAAACCTAAATTTATTGCACAATTTAAGACCCTAACCTACAAGTTTTAATTATATACTTTTCCTATTTATCAAAATTATATATAAGTTTAAAGGTGAATAAACATATAAATGATATTATAACGTTTATCTAAAATCCTTGTTTTTATTTAATCAAAACTAACCCTATTGTTGTCACCCTCTAACCCGTTTAAATACACTACTGATAACAATTTTAAAATCTAACTAATTTCGTATACTCGTAAGATTTTAATGCTTCTATCGATTGACACAAAAATCACTTCGAAATATTGTTGGCAAAAGTTTGATCCAAATCGGTCCGCTAACCTTAGAGTTTTAGATAACTGTTCTTGTTTAGTTATCTTTTATATCCATAATACATAATTAATGAATTTTATCATGGAATAATATTTAGCAAATATTATTGAAAAAGGACTCAACGGCTTAAGTTAAGATAAAATTGCATATTTATGAACTTTTTAGAACCGCAACCGTTTTCTGATTTTTAGTTTACTTTTAATCGGAAAATATGTATATGGAATATATGTATGTATGTATAGAACTTTAAGCCTCAGTATAAACCACGGTAATTCCCTTAAATTTGTCTTCAGAAACATATAAATTTTACGAAACATTATGTTGATGTTTGTGTACGATAAAAAAAAGTACATGAACGACATGACAATTTTCGTGTAGCTGAATTTTAAGTAAATGTTTGTGTGTGAAAAATGTACATTTACGCTGAAAATACTTTAATTTATGTTTGAACATTTTTGCATCATGATTAAGTAGTGAACTAAATTTAATTGAATTCGATGAAGTTTTTTAGCGTATATAAATAGATTAAAAAGCACTGTGAAAAATCTTAAAGAGTTATGTAAGCACGTTTTTTAAAGCTTCTAATTTATAAAGAGGCAAAAAACCCCAAAATGCTTTAATAGCCCATTCATACTATAAGTTTTTAGGTGTTTTCGGAAATGAAAACACCATCGAAAACTTTACCATTCACATTATGGAAATTTGGCATTTCATAAGTTTTCGGATTTTTTACTCTAGATTATTTAAAAAAGCCGAACACCAAATGCTTTTGACTTATTAGATATCATTAATACACAAAAAACTAATAACTTTTTCGTTACTTTTATATTGTTTTTTCCGAAATTTTTAAAATTAAAATTATTGTTTTTTTATATTTTATTTTACACTGACATTTATTTTTGATATTTTTCCATTTTTCTTATTTAGAGTTGTAATAAATGGTATGAACTCAGTGTTGCATCGGTATTTTAATAGTTTTCAAATAAGTTTTCATTGAAAACTCATACGGAAGGAGTTTTCGTTTTGTATGTGAAAACTTAAGTTTTCAATATTGTTTTGAGGCGAAAACTACTTTAACTAGTTTTCGAGCTCAATGTGAATGAGCTATAAGGGTAATTTATTGGATGTAATTGCTTTTATTAGCATTTAGTAACTATTTCCAATTGTGACGGCAAAATGTTCGTACATAAATGTACGTATTAATATCATTCATGTACTTTTTTTAAACACAAACCTTTACTTAAAATTCAGCCACACGAGAATTTTCATATCCTTCATGTACTTTTCTTGTCGTACACATACATCAACATAATGTTTAGTAAACTTGAATCTGTCGATCCTATGTGTTTGATGTGTGTTCTAGTAGAAAACAAAGTACATGTATGACACCGACAAAAATTTGGAGATACACATAAATGTTATGAAAATAAAAATGTATGTTGGTTGTTTTGTGCAGTGTTCGTTTTTATTTATGTACAAAATTTTTATACAGTGTATATACTTTTCTGAACTTTGCAACTTAGTGCATATTTTGTAATCCTAAGAGCATTTATTATACCCTTCACCACCATAAGTGGAAAGGGTATTATAAGTTTGTGCTGATGTATGTAACGCATAGAAATATTTGTCCTAGACCCACCTTTTAGTATACCAATATGCTTAGAGTCGATTTAGCGATGTCAGTCCGTCCGTCTGGCTGGTTGGCTGGCTGGACCCCCATGTAAACCTTGCAATCAAAGTACAGGACGCAATTGTTAAGATAATTTGATGAAATTTGGCACAAATAATTTTTTTGATAGTGGGACCTTGGCCATTGAAATTCATCGGTCCATTATTTATGGTACCTCCCATAGGTCCCACTTCGCGGAATTGATATATTGGCCACAAATATCAATATTTTTTTATGAAATTTATGTCAACTAAAATTATTGTAGCAAATTTCGTTGAAATCGGTCCACATTTGACCAGAGCTCCCATACAAACTTATGTGTCAAAACGCACTAAGTGAGACAAAAATCACTAAAACGCTCTTAAATCTGAGTATGTTTCGTGCGTGAATTATAAATATATAAAATAAAAAGACAAATTTATTTTCGATATAGAAAAAAGAGAAAAATCTCCAAGTTTTATTTACCTTTTAAAAATAAAGATATAAAATATAAATTTTATACAAAAAAAGGCAGGTTTATACAAAAAAAGGCAGGCTGCAGGTGGACGTCAATGTCGGTCTTCCAAAAGCGAATAGAAAGAGAAATTCGCTACAAAGGCTAATAACAATATTAGCCCAAGGATACCGTTACTCGTTAGAATCTTTGCATAAACATATCAAAACACCCAAAGGTGCAACAAAGGGGAATTAGGCTTAGATCCTAACAAGTGTTTACACTCAGACAAAAAACGTAGTGTTACAAATTAATTAAAAACATGATTGACTTAAACATTGCCGCCCACCTTGCAGGAACGAAGTAATGCAAAATTAGAACATTAAAGTTATATATATATTTTTTTTCAAATAACAAAAAGGCACTTTATTTAAATTTCAAAATATAAAAAAAATTTAAATAAAGCTAAGGCGTTAAATTGGTGACACGCCGGAGATCACCCATCCGAAAATGGTATATTGAGCCACTGGGAAACCGGGGCTCGAATGAATTTTGCCCTTTAAGACCAGCTGGCTGACTTCAGGTTCCAGAACAAGAGCGACGCGGGAGGACCTGAAAAATGTCGGGTCAGCCAGTGGGAACCCGTCATAATGATCGCGAATAGACGGCGCAACGTCTTCCAGAGGTGTCTTAACCCCTTTCATAGCCGTGACTTTTGCGTTCAGGGTTATTTTTTGCCCAGGATCATACGTCGAACGGATCTCGAATCGGCAGTAAGTATCTTGGTTGATCTCACTGACCGGTAGCTTTGTTTGCCGAATTAGCTGCTCGCACACGTAGCTGTGGCTACAGCAAAAGTCAAGCACGGCCCGGACATCAATTTCCCGCTTGCCCACAACGATCTTGACCCGTAAGGTCGGCGAGAACGCTATAGACGGGCGGACGGGGAATTGAACCACGGCCGGCTGTGGACGCGATAGCGGAGGGCTGGTTTTCTTCCGCTGATTTGACTGTCGCTTTGGGTTTTTAGCAGCGTTGTCATGCAGCGTCGTATGATGCACATCTTGACAAATCCTGCATCTTGCTTGACTCGGACAGTCTTTGGTAATATGGGAGTGACCAAGACACCGAGAGCAATAGCCGAAAATCAAGACGTGCCGAATCCGATCTGCATGTTTCAGCTTTTTAAACCGGAAGCAAGCTCGTAGAGGATGCTTCCTTTTGCAAAGCGAGCAATCGACCCCGGTAGGATTTTCGCGACGCGCACTCGAACCCGTGTTTCCCTTTGGCTTCGATGTCGAAGGCTATTCCGTAGGAACAACAGCCCGATTGCCGTTTGGATGGGTGTAAGGCTGCTGCGCTGCATTTGCGCGAACCGTTTCCGGAACGGAGTCGATTTGAGCCGTCGACCCAATGACCCCCACGGACATCGGTGATGCAGCAACAGCAGCTCCTGGAGCCGTTCCTGGACCGGAATCGACGGAAGCCTTCGGTTCCGGGACCCCCACGGACATCGGTCTTGCTTCCGTAGCAACCGTTTCCGGACCGGAGCCATTTTGAGCCGTCGGCTCTGAGACCCCCACGGACATCGGTGTAGCAGAGACCGTTCCCGGAACGGAGTCGGACGAAACCGTCGGCTTCGTGATCCCCACAGGCATCGGCTCAGGCGACGAAATAGAAATGTGACCAGGCTGTGACGTCATCTCTGCAGCTGGAGTCTCCATCTCTTCATCTTCGTACATGACTTCATCGAAAAAATAAGCCAACGAATCCATGATACTACGAAAATATGGAGGTTAATAAGAAATTAATTATGAATCATTGGTCAAAGGGACCAATTTAGTTATTGGTCGCTTTACCACACCATTACCAGTAAGAATGTCCGCGACGCGAACATGACCGTCAGTCCCTGGATATGTTTTTATAACTCTACCTAGCTTCCATGACGTCGGCATGAATTGCTCACTTCGAATTACCACTAAATCGTCTACCGTTATGTCGCGCTGAGGAAATTTCCATTTATATCGCTTATGTAAATTCGTTAAATACTCTTCCTTCCATCGTCGACAGAATTCATGAGTAAACGCCTTTACTTTCCTATAACGATTAACCATACCGATCGGGGAATCATAAATGGATGGTTCAGGCGGAGCTAAGATCGGTGACCCTATTAAAAAATGACCGGGTGTCAAAGCTACCGGTTCATTTGGATTGTCGGACATGGGACATAGTGGACGCGAATTTAAACAAGCCTCAATTCTTGCTAGTATAGTCGACAGTTCTTCAAAAGTATATTTTACTGATTGCGATTCTCGACGAAAATGTAATTTGAAACTTTTAACAGCGGCTTCCCATAAACCGCCCATATGTGGAGCGCCCGCGGGAATAAAACGCCAAGAAAGTTCTTGAACATTTAAGTAAGAACACATACGTGCCTGACATTCCTTAAGAAAAGTTTTAAATTCTCTTTCGATTTCTCGAGAAGCACCTACGAAATTTGTCCCGTTATCGGAGAAAATGGTGGACGGACAACCGCGTCTAGCAATGAATCGATGAAAAGCAGCTAGAAACGCATCGGTAGACAAATCAGAGGTGGCTTCTAGATGAACCGCTTTTGTCGAAAAGCAAACAAAAATACACACATAAGCTTTGGTTATAAGGCAAGAACGCGCGGTAAAATTTCTCATGTCAAATGGACCAGCAAAATCCACTCCAGTAGTGGTAAACGGTCTATCTAAGGTTGTTCGTTCAGGAGGCAAGGCCAATACTCATTCCTTAATATTCTCAACATAAGTTGATTTCCACCATGTATTGTTATTACATGAGTGAATTCTACTAACAAAAGGCTAAAGCGACAAGAATAGGGCAAAATTATCGGAAACTTTTCGGAATAAGATAACGTAGGAGATTTCGCCAATCTACCATTTACGCGCATTATCTTCTCATTATCTAGAAAAGTATTAAGAGTCCTTAATGAACTTTTCGTAGAAATAGTTTGGCCTAAAAGCAATGCCTGATATTCTTCAGCATAATGAACCTTTTGTGACAAAATAGCTAAGCGTAACTTAATTTTTTTGATTTCATCACTCGAGATAACCGTATTTTCAAAGGAAAGTTTACCACGATGAATGGCATTAGTATGATAAAGGAAGCGAAACATATATGCTATGACACGAAGTGCCCTATCAAGCGACGAAAATCTCACTAAAATATCCTCATATTTGGGAAAAAATGTAAAATGAGATTTAACAGTTTTCTTCTCAATATCTGTTTCAAGGGGGGATAGATCTTTAATATTCCAAGAGGATTTCGGTTGTTGTAACCAAGTTGGACCATGCCACCAAAGAGAACTGTCGGACAACTCCGTCGGAGTAACGCCACGACTTCCCAAATCAGCGGGATTATCCTCCGATTTGACATGGTACCAATTGTGCTTACCAACATTTTCTTGTATACGACATACACGATTTGCTACAAAAGTGGCCCAACTGGTCGGAGGCTTTTTAAGCCAACAGAGCACAATTGTTGAATCAGTCCAGCAATATATTTGTTCAAAACGAATATGAATTTCAGCGACGACTGTTTTCAACAACTCTGAAGCTAATACTGCACCGCAAAGTTCAAGACGAGGCAGTGATACAGATTTTAAAGGTGCCACTTTTGTCTTACAAAAAAGCAAATGCGTATAATATTTGCCCAATTCAAAAATTCTTATATATATCACCCCGGCGTATGCTTTTTCTGAGGCGTCAGAAAAAACATGAAGTTCCACCGAGGATCCAGGAGAATAATTAACCCATCTTGGAATTTGAATTTTATTGACCTCAATATACGAAGACGCAAATTTTTTCCAAGAATTTTCAGTTGAGTCTGGTAAAAAGTCATCCCAATCAATATGATCTAACCAGACTCGTTGCATAATGATTTTAGCGGTTACGATCACAGGACCCAACCAACCAACGGGGTCAAATAATTTGGCTATCGTCGATAGCACTTCCCTTTTGGTGTGTTTCGGTTGGTCCCGAATCGGTTCGACCCTAAAGAAGAAGGAATCCAATTGTGCATTCCATTGTATGCCTAACGTCTTAGAACTACTTGACTCTACAAATGATAAAAGTTTAGAATCCACTAAGAATTCTGGCGGAAACCCATCTAAAATTTTCAAGTTATTCGAAGTCCACTTTCTAAGTTCGAATTTGGCAGAAGACAAGACAGTTGTCAGTTGGTCCCTGGCCAAAACGGCGGTTGGTATATCATGGGCACCTGTCAATACATCGTCAACGTACATACAGTGCCTCAAGATATGAGCCGCACGAGGATACTGAGACTCAGAATCCTCAGCCAATTGCAGTAACGTCCGTATGGCTAGGTACGGCGCGCAATTGACTCCAAATGTTACTGTTTGTAGCTCATACTCCTTCAACGACTCCGTCGGAGAAGATCTAAAAAATATGCGTTGATATGGAGTGTGAGAAGGGTCCAAACGAATCTGCCTGTACATTTGTGTTATGTCACAATTAAAAACATAACGAAATAGTCTTCATCTAAGAATTAGAAGGACTAAATCTGCCTGCAAAGTGGGTCCTACATATAAACAGTCGTTCAGACTAGTTTGACGTCTTATTTGACGCATTGAATACAACACGTAATTTTGTTGTTTTACTTTCCGGCTTAATGACTGGATGATGCGGAAGATAACAAGAAGCTGAAGATTGAGTACTAGTAGAAGAAACAGGTTTCATATGGTTCAAAGTCAAATAATCCTCAAGAACGCTACAATACATCTTCTTAATTTCAGGCTTCCTGAGTAAATAGGATTCAATTCGGGAAAATTGTGCTAACACATTAAATCTAGAGGAGCCTAAGTTAATACTTTCTGGAAATTCGGCCTTAAAGGGTAGCGTCACTACAAAACGACCTTCCGCGTCACGTCGGGTCGTATTCCGATAATTTTCCTCGCAGATTTTATCAAAAGGTGTGAGTATTTTTTTCTTAGGAATCTCCTCCAGCTCCTAGAACCTAAGAATATTCCTATTAAGATTGTCTTCAATGGAACACTCAATTCGTGTCGAGTAAACTTGAACCGGCGGTTCTTGAATGGGGCCAGTTATAATCCATCCAAAGACGGTAT
The DNA here is from genome assembly GCA_933228675.1 of Stomorhina lunata. Taxonomy (NCBI): domain Eukaryota; kingdom Metazoa; phylum Arthropoda; class Insecta; order Diptera; family Rhiniidae; genus Stomorhina; species Stomorhina lunata. The sequence goes on along the minus strand of OW121741.1, from coordinate 49,337,687 downwards.
TCTGGGCCACCAAAGTTCCGAAGACATCGCGATGAATTTCACCTAAAATTATTTTTGGGTACAAATCCGCACCTAATAGCAAATCGACAGGCCTACAATTATAGAAATGAGGATCTGCTAACTTAAGATTAGAAAAACTAAAGCGAACTTCAGGGCCAATCACGGACGAAGGTAGATCCCCTGAGATATTAGGAAGAACGTAAGCTAAAGTTTCCAAAATAGTAGAACTATCTAAAGGAGAACTTATTCTTAAAGGGCAAAGTTTTTTAGAATTTGCAGAGACTGTTTGATTAATGCCTGAAATTCTAACATTCGTCGAATGAGTACGAAGTTTCAGGCGATTCTGAAAATGTTCAGAAACAAACGAAGACTCTGCAGCAGGATCAATAAGCGCACGTGCGGGGTACGTCATACCCTGGTGAACGATATTCACCATAGCTGTTCCCAGAAGCACTTTGCTATTTTGAGCTACATGAAAGGCTTGGTGATTTCTAGTGGCACCAGAAACAAAGCCTCTCGACGTAGAAGGTTGTGATGATGCATCATTAGTAGAAGACGGCTGGGAAGAATTAATTGGATTCGGGGGAGCAGAATTTGTCGCGTTGTTTCCCGATGCTTCCGAAGCCGATGCATCCCGATGAAGCACAGTATGATGCCTCTTTTTACATACAGAACAGCTAAACGCACTATTACAATTTTTAACTTCATGAACTTTAGACAAACAATTAACACAGCAATGTAGTCGTTTAACAACAGAAAATCGGTCAGATATGGAAAGATTTTTAAAACTTTTACAAAGTCTCAAAAAATGACCTTGCCCATGACAAAAAGTGCAAGTTTTCGTTGTCAACGAAGAATTTACAACATGAGCCTTGACCTTGGATTCAGAGATTTTTTTGCTGTTAGTTTGAATTCTTTCCGTCAGAAAGGCATCAAAATCTCTCCAAACCGATAAAACCGATTTTTGCTTAACGCTCTGTTCCCACAAACTAATCGTCACCGTCGGTAAACGTTGTAAACAAAGGACAATGAGAATTGGGTCCCAATTCTCAGTGGCAACATCATAAATTGCCAATGTCGAAAGACAGACCCGAAGACGTCTCTTTATCTACCGTCGGTAAATTAAAAAGTAATTTAAGTTGGTTGTTAACCAACATGCGCGGATTTTCATACGCAGCCTTTAAACTATTCCACGCCAATTCAAAACCTAAATCCGAAAGCGGATATTTGGAAACTATTTCCTTGGCTTCACCACTTGTCTTCCGTAGAAGGTGACATAATCGCTCAATATTGCTAAGTCGCGAACTATTAATATAAAGAGCGGTAAAAAGTTCACGAAAGGTAGGCCAAGTCAAATAATTGCCCTCGAACGTGTCGACGTCACAAGGAGGCAACGTTAAATTGTGACCTGAATTCTCAACCGGTGAATCGATGATTTTGCTTTTCACCGTCAATTTTTCTAATTTTTGTTGAATTATGTTAATACAATTCACAAAAGCATTGTACGACGCATAATATTTAGACGAAGCGACATCAACATCACCCGGTTTTACTTTGTCCGAAGTATTGAGAAAAACTAAACAATTTTTGTAAGTCACCTTCACTTTGTCCCATAAAAGTCTTAATTCATCACCGTGAACTGCCAAGGTATAAACCGTATGAACTTCCTCATTGATGCGACTAAAATTAGCATCAAACGCGTAAACGGCATCCGAAGCGCGAATAAATTTATCAAGTGCTGTCTCGGGCATACTTCCTTATTTATCGTAAAAATATGTATTTAATTAAAACTCAATTTAATTATAAACACCACTAATTAATTTATATAAAAACAAAATTTTAAATCCGAAATATTATCGATTTGTGTTTAAGAATCACAATATAAAGCTCAAAATCCAATTAAAATAAATTTATAAAAATTTTATTTTAATTAAATCAATCAAACACAGTGATAGTCAAACAGACCGACCGTAGGGTGTCAATTTACAAACGCGAAGAAGCAGAATAAAAATGCAAAAAAGTCTTGTTTAGTAAAAACAAGATCAAAGCAAAATAAAAAAAAACACACAATCACTTGATAAATTTATGTCACACACGCGGTAATAAATAATAATGGCAAAAAATATTTTTATTTTATAAATAAATTACAAAATTAACGAAAATTAATTTATTAATTTAAAAATTTGCACTAAAAATTTTATTTTTAATTTTCAATTCTGTCCGTCCATGTAAATAAAACGCACAGTAAATATTTTTTGCACTTAACGATCGAACAAAAAGGGAGCAAAACCGAAATGTCAAAAAAGGACTGTAGAAAAATATCACAAAGTTGGTAAAGCGATCAATATGTCATCTATATATATGAAGGGGTGAGAAGCAAAACTCGCTCGTTCCATGTTTGCAAAATTTTGGTAAAATGCAAAAAACTTCCTACAGCTTAATAAATGATCCAAATGAGTTGAAAGCTACTAATTCTAAAACATTGTGATATTTCTTTATAAAGGCATATAGTTTACAAAATCAAAACTCCTTAAGTAAGGAAAAATAAAGTTTTGAAGTTTGGAACGAACGAGTTTTGCTACCAATTTTCGAAAGGAAACAGTTTTGCTACATTTCATATTGGAACGAACGAGTTTTGCAACTCACAGTAACCCATCAGTAAAACAAATCATTTAACTTCACTATATTTTTAAAGGTAAATGATTTTATAAAATTTAGGAAACTTGTTAAAAGTGAAAATGAAAATTATTGAGTTCTGACCGTTTATAACGAATTATCGCTCATTACGAATTACTTCTCCGGTTCCGACAATTTGGTGGCCACGCTTATAGTTAATATCAAAAGTCCCCTTAAGAAATATTCATATAAATTCATACATTTATAATGAACTAAAGACATTTATAATGATATTGACAATAGTGGTCGGTCTAGCGGAGTTCGTTGTAACCGTACTCGACTGTACAATTCTAGCAGTTGTTGCATTTCTGATAAATGACAATAATGATCTTAATTATAGCAGTAATAAGTAATAAAAGGTAAAATTAAAAAATAATAAAAAAACAAGTAAGAAAATTATAGTTGGTCAAGCCCGACTATATGATACCCTACATCACTAAAGTGGAATGTGAACTGATCTGAAAAAAATTTCTTGTTACTTCAATTCCGGGAGTACTGCCGTATGTACCTGAAGTAATGGATCGATTTCAACCAATTTCAATAGGCATGGTCCCAGTACAAAAAGATATCTCTGTGCCAAATTTCATCAATTTATCTTCAAAATTGCGACCTGTACTTTAATTACAAGCTTTTCATGGACAGCCAGCAGGACGGACGGACGTCGTTAAATCGACTCAGAAAGTGATTCTAAGTCGATCGGTATACTATAGACAAATATTTCGGTGCGTTACATACATCAGCACAAACTTATAATACCCTCTCAACCTATGGTATAAAAATGAGAAAGTCAAAACTCATTGTGGTGGTTTGTCTCACTTCAACCAAGTAACGAACGAGTTTTGCTACAGAATATGGAACGAGACAGTTTTGGAAATAAATAATAAATGGAACGAACGAGTTTTGCTACGAACTGCAATTTTAGGACATACAAAAACATAGAAAAGGATATGACTTGATGCAGTCTGTATATGTATCCTTATAAAGAACCAAAAGAACTATCAGAATCTATTGTTATCTCATTTTTTTTAAATTCTGGAACGAGTGACTTTTGGAACTCACACCCACATATGTATGTATATGTTTATTTTAATTTCTTTTATTATCAAATTCTTTTTTTTTTATACAAATAATTTCACAGCACTTTTGAAATTTATTTAACCAACCTGTTATCCAAAGAAAAATTCTTGACGATAAAGATGGTTTGTTTCCAGAAAAAAAGCTGATGAAGGTGATCTTTAAAATTGAAGAAAAAATAAAGATGAATAAAAACTTCAATAAAAACTCCAATTATCCGGCTCAGAGAAGGACCAATGTTTCGTGCGTAAATTATAAATATATAAAATAAAAAGACAAATTTATTTTCGATATAGAAAAAAGAGAAAAATCTCCAAGTTTTATTTACCTTTTAAAAATGAAGATATAAAATATAAATTTTATACAAAAAAAGGCAGGCTGCAGGTGGACGTCAATGGCGGTCTTCCAAAAGCGAATAGAAAGAGAAATTCGCTACAAAGGCTAATAACAATATTAGCCCAAGGATACCGTTACTCGTTAGAATCTTTGCATAAACCCATCAAAACACCCAAAGGTGCAACAAAGGGGAATTAGGCTTAGATCCTAACAAGTGTTTACACTCAGACAAAAAACTTAGTGTTACAAATTAATTAAAAACATGTTTGACTTAAACAGAGAATTGTAACAACTGTAATCAATTTGCAAAATTTCGAGATAATCGGTCCACATTTTACCCTAACTCTCATATAAGTCCAAATGACAGAAACAGCTTAAATATATAAGTTTTGAGAAAATGTTTGTATGATAGCAAAATTTGGCAAATATTTGTCTTTATACAGGAAAAAGAACGCCTTTGACCCTAGTGGTATCGTATCGTCGGGCTTGACCGACTATAGCACTTTCTTACTTGTTTTATATAGATTTTTGTATTTTCTGTAAAATATGACAAGTAATTTTTTGCAAAAATGGGAAAATATGTGGACCCGATTAGCAAACCTCTAAAAAAATATTGTCAATGTCAAAATATATAGAATTTTTGATATATTGATAAAATATTGTAACATTTTAAACTTTAAATGCGTTAATACTCGGTATTTTACAATTACTTACCAATGATTATGAGCAACAAGTGGGCCATCAAGGATTATATCTGGTTTGGTGCCGCTTAATGTAGATCTTGTTCGACCAATTTTAACACTACCCGTAGGTATTATATAAAATAGTGTTTCAGTTAGCATGGGATCTTCTGTTAAATTTATTAGGCAAGCCTGTTTTTGCTCTTTATCCAGCTCTATTGCAAGTCCCTTTCGTTTTAATAAATGCAATCCAGATTTCCTTAAATCGTCAGCCTCTTTCAATCGTTCCATCCATGTTTTTTGTGCACGTTGGAGTTCCTTTTCTCTTTCGGAAAGCTGTTCTTTAAGATTTTCAATTTCAGTTGCATTAAGGCTTGTAGTGTCAATTATGATTTTTCTAGGATTTACATTACTGTTAACAGAAATGCGCTTTTGACGTTCATACTCATGATGCAAAGATTTTAACCTTTCAACTTCAGCTTTTAATTCCCTTATAACTTTATCATGTTCAGATTCATTTACTTTGACTCTATTTACAATGCGACGAGCTTGGCAAGCATACCTCAGGGTAGCTAATGTTTCATCTACATGTATACTTGCAGGGGATATGGTAGCTAGCATAACAGTTTTGGAATTTCCACCTAGATTTTCCTAAAAAAAATACAAATGTCATTGCAATTTATGTTAGTATTATATTCTCGAAAATTTGAAATCGATGTCATCTGATTTGGATAAAAAAGTTTCTGAGTTTGGGTCAAAATTTTAAATTTTGGCCAAACTCTATCTATGTTTTTAAGCTATTATTCAATGGACTAATTTTGGTGTAAATTTCATCCAAATCGTAAGACATCGATTTCAAAAGTTCGGTCACTTGGCGTGAAATTACACTCATGTCATTAAATGATAATGGTTTTTATGCACCCTTAGAAGTTTCTTAGACTTAACTACACATCATAACTGTTTCCAACAATCTTTATGGCGTATCGTTTGAAAATTTGCTAAAAATACGTACTCTTATTTTTTTTGCATAAAATCATAAACACTAACGGTCTTATGTTAAAAAAAAATCGTAAATATTGCTTAAAGAACACGTTAGTTACCAAATACTTTAAGGCTAACAAACGATTGTTAAAAAATAGTATCCTAAAACAGTTCTTTAACTAATGAATACGTCAAGTCAATTTTACATGTTAATGCTGGCAACATCGTCATTCTTTCTTGTCTCTTTATAGTTAAATATACAAAACAACGAATTAATTATTCATTGTTTCCTCCGGGTAGTCGAATTTTTAAATAATCTTTTGTATGTTTTCAATATAAAATAACATTTTTCTTCTTTTCTAGATGTAAAATTATGTTTATGTTATATAAAAGCATAAACTAAACATATTTATAATACAGTAAAATAATAAATAAGCAAATTTTTACTAAGGGTTTAAACCGATTATTTAAAAATCGAGTACTTTTAACTCATGTTGAGTATATATACATCACTATAATGTTTTTTTGTAAATTTCATTGACCGATGTCTGTTTTTTGTTGAAAACACGAATTTTTTGTTAAAAATTAAAATTTGTATTATCAATTTCTTTGAAAAGTTTGATTTTAGTATGAAATATGTAAAATAGAGTATGAAATATCATGGAAATTATATTTCATAAATTCCCCACCCCCGAAACCTTTTATATGATAAAAAAAAAATAGCAAATTAGAAAGAATGTGATAATTAAATTTTGCAAAAATGTTATTTTTTATCAGAAAAGTCTGAAATCTTAAATATTTTCTTTAAAAGTTTTCACAAAATATTATTTGTGAAAACAATAAAATATTTAACGTAGCTTTAAATTATGTAGACAGCTACTTAAAATTATTTGATGTTAACAAAAGATTAACATCGGATTGTTAAGCTAACAATCGTTTTAGGATAATACTTTAAGGAATTTTGCTTAATTTTAGTTTACCAATCGTTGTTAAATTTTTTTGCATAAGACCGTAAAACTCCCAAATATATATTTAACAAAATACGTTTCTCACAATCACTATGAAACAGAAACATTGTTATACCTCGACATCAGTCTCTAGTATCTGAGCGGCATTTCTATGTACACGCTGCTCGTCTTTGGAACAGTCTTCCATTCATTCAACAAACTAATAGCAATGCTAATAATTTCAAAACATATTTATTTAAAACTTTTGCCTAATTTATTTTATTTTGCCGTAAACATTGTTATTGTTATATAAGTAAATTTTATTTTATTTTTCCTTCATAATTGTGTTATTGTTATTATCGTAAAATGTTTATAACGTTATGAGTTCCTGTACTCTAAATATAAGAGTAAATCTTGTTGTACAGGAAATGAAAATAAATAAATAAAATATCGATCTGATTTGTATTTTTGTCCGTATAACATTTGCCAATTTGGTCCGATCCGAAGGATTTTAACATTTTCGAAAACTTCTAAAAAAATTAAGAAAAAACATACCTACTGCCTTATTCTTATAGTTTAAGATATAGTTGAATCCATTTTTTTTTGCGTTTTTTGGCATGTCTTCCCTTTTCTGGCTTATTAATCTTTTCTCGTGCTACTTAATTTTTTTGAAAATATTGTAAGATTGCTGATAAATTTCTTAATAAAGTAGAAGAAAAAACTTTTACTATTATGTAAGTTTTATAACTCAGAAAAATTCTTCAAAATTTATGTACCGAAAAAAGCGTGAAAAATATTTTTTTTTTCTCAGAAAAAGTAATTATTTTTTCTCTTTTTTTATTAGTCGAAAATCAGCCGTTTTTAAACAAAACTTGAGCTTTTTGTGCCTGTAAAAGAAATTGATTGCGGATCTGAAAACTTTTCTTAATTAAATTGTATTAAGTAAGGTCTGTGCAAAAATTTGACAGGGGTATGGCTCAATTAAAAGAAAAAACTAAGATTTTCGAAAAGCTGTATTCCAAAACTTTGAATAGAAGTTCAGAACTGGTTCTGGAATTTATATTTCCAATTATCTTATCTATACTTTATCAACAACATTCCAATTGGAACAAGGGGTACTTCTGAGTTATGAGGTGAATCGCTTTTTTTGAAAATTTTATTTTTTTAAAGAGGGTCTGGGCGGGGATCGAACTTGGGCCCTCAGGTATACTAGGCGGATGAGTAGCCTGCTATACCACGGCGGTTTACATACTGTTTATAAAATGTATTTAAGCTTAATATAGGCGTCTAGTATCATTGGATCTGGAAAGACCAGGAGATGAACACCAAGAAAACAAAAAATATTATTTTGCTACTTTTTTAAAGAAAATAATTTCAATCTTTGATATTCTGTAAATCTGACATGGATAAAGATATTACAAAAAATGTTGTAGTTATGTACATCAATAAGATCTAAAAGTAATTTTAAATGGAAAATTCCCCAATTCCAAACCTGTGAAAAATGTGTTTCAAAAAATGATTTTTTTTACAAAAATGACAACACTGATACTATTTGCAACGCGTTAAAAAAAAACTTTTCTAATCAATAACAGACATGTCAGGAAATAAAAATATTATATTTGTTTTTTTTTTTTAATTGGTGCTTTGCCTTTTAAGAATTTTTTTTAATAATTATTCAAAAAGAGTATTCGCATTTGATCCCAACCTTTTACATTTATTTATTAATGTATAAGACAATTTATTGATAAAAAAGCAAAAAAAAATTGTGGGGATATATAATTTCTTGACGGGGTTCGATGATTGGTTAGGTTTTTGTTTTTGAGCCCATTTGAATGAGCTCATTTGTATTTGCAGGCTTACTATATTTCGTCCATTTACGATTTATTTTTAAAAGAAAAGGTAATGAAATCAAAAAGTGAACTAATGCAGCTTTCCTCGAGGTCACAAATATTTTAAATCCATAGAACAGTTTTGGAGTTATTGCGATTTCTCCTCTAAAGGATAAACCGCAAAAAAAAAAATACTTTTCACAGAAACTGGCAAAGAAAGACATGATTTATCATTACATGACTTGTAAGTACTTAATAGTTTAATTTTGTTAAAATATAAAAATATTTACTTAGTTTTTTTCATATTCGAAAATGGGTAATTTTTCTCAGGTGGGTTTCAAAACTAATTTTTTAATTTATAAGGAATTTACACTACTCTAAAATCTAGTAAATTTGATTTTAAATCTCAATCAAAATCTAGATCGTTTACACTCAATTTTTTATATTTGATAGATTTTATTCCTATAACAGAATTAGTTTAATGATATAATACGAAACCAAATTTTTTCAAACTTAATTTATTTTACCTTCCCCATTTATTTTTTTACATTTTTTATTTCAATTTATTTAAAATTTAATTCAAAATTTAATTTATTTTATTAATTCTGTCGCACTTTTTCTTTTGTTTTGATTTCTTTTCAATTAAAATGTCATTTTAATTTACACAGCGTGGTATTTTTTTAGTACTTTTTAGAAGAAAAACATGGCTGCATCATTAAGTATAACGAGATTTTAAGTAGATTTTGCCAAAATCTACTTCAAAACTATTTTTGTATGGGAAATCTAGTCAATATCAACTAGATTTTGAACAAAATCTCGTAAATACCAGATTTCGAGGTAATATAAATTCCTTATTATTGAAAATTTTGTAAAACAAATATTACAAATTTGAATTTCTCTCATCGGTGTGTTCAAATAGATAAATAAGACAATAAAACTCAAAAAATGAGTTTTATTTAATAAATAAAATAATACAAAAAAATCAAATTTTTCACCTTTTACTCCCGGGTTAGACAATTTTTAAGAAAAAAAAACTGCTTATATTTTAAATAGTATGGATAATTTTATTCCATATAAACTTTATTAAAATTAAACAGAAAAAAGATTTATGAAGCAGTTACTCAAATTATGATAAAAAAAAATTACTTTTTTGAAAAATTCGATCAAATAATAACTTATATGCATTTTAATCAAAATTTGCAGAACAAATTGCCAAAAAAAATTTTTGGATAATTTTTGCCCCCATCTCTATTAAGGATTCAAATTTTGTATACCCTTCACCAATAGGTATTATAAGCTTGTAGACCCGTCTTAGACCCCATAAAAATTATACCGATCGACTCAGAATCGTCAAGAGAGTCGAATTAGCCATGTCCGCCTGTCTGATAAAATCAAGTTTGTGGAACTCCTGGTGTGTGTACCCAGACGAATTATACACCATTTTAGGAAATTTCCCTACGCAGCACGCTATGTAATTTCATTCACATCGGTCCATAAACACCCGAGATATCGCTAAAATATTAAACTTCGATGACAAATTTAATTTTTTGTTTTTAATATAATTAAAATTTTTTTTTTGTTAAATTCTCATCAAATTTTGAATTTTGGTGTTTACCTCTGTTTACAGACCGATTTGGAAAATCTAATAACCGATTTGGAAAATCTAAATAATAATTAAAATATTGGAATTCTCTAATAAATTAATAATATTACGTATTTAAAAAGAAAAAGTACAAAAATCTAATTTTTCTCCTTTGACCCATAGTATGGGTTATTTTATTCTATATAAACATTTTTAAAATTAACATAAATATGAAGCATTTACTCAAATTATGATTGCTGTGAACCGCCGTGGTACAGCAGGTAAGTCATCCGCCTAGCATGAGTCAAAATGAGCATATCAATGAGTCAAAAATAGAATGAGTCAAAAATAGAATCGGATGCAACTCATTGTCTGAGAGAAGTACCCCTTGTTCCAATTGGAATGTTGTCGGGGAATTAAATAAAAATATATTTTTTTTAGGCGGTTTATCCTTAGGCGTGTTGTCAAGGAAACAAATTTGATGATTGAAATCGCAATAACTCCAAAACTGTTGTATTGATTTAATTTTTTTATGTTTTTAACCCATATCTTCCCAAGCAGCCTTCCAGTCATTAAATTTCGATACAAGTTATAAGACGTTATATTCAGACCATCCTGATCAAATGTATACATCGAAAATCAAAAATCAGCTTCCCATTCCTTAGTTTTAGTAACGTTCCAAAAATGGAACCGTAGGAAAATTTTTCACTGTTTATACAAAAATATCACAAAAAGTGAAAACAATGGTTTTTATAAACTAACATTTATTCAAAATGACAAAAAAATCAAAACTATTACATTTTTCATTACTAACTTAGTTTATATGCAAACTTTTAACAAAACAACTTACGTTGTAACGTGTTGAATTTAGCATTTTCTTAAATATGTAATGTAAAATATGGTAGCACTAATTTATAAGACCGTTTTGACATTATGTATATGAAGTTTTAAAATGTCAGCGGTCAACATGTAATTTTGAATTTCCGTTTTTGTACTCTCTTGAATTTTTCCTTTCAACTGCAGCACACTATTTTTCTGCAACACAATAGTTAAGTTTTTATTGAAATAAAATACATATTATATCTTTAATAAGAAAAGATACTTGTTTTTATTTCGGGGTCGCGATATTATTTAATATTAAAATCGTAACAGGTTATGGGCCCAGTGTCCCAACTGTAAAAACAGAATTATTGTATGGCAGATAAGCCCCAATTAGAAAGCGGAGCAAGTTGTCCATCTGATACTTCATCTTCAGTAAAGAGTGAGGAGAAATCTGCACCGGAATCTGATTCTACACGTTCGTTTTTTGATACAACTCAGATTATGGCAGAAACTAGGTCGTATCAATTACATAGATTCAATGGACATAATTATCAGCTCTGGAGACGTCAAATGGAAATTTATATGACAGAGAATAAGTTGAAACCATACACAGGCTTTTATAATGAGGGGTATTGAGTTGGAACAATTAAAGTACCTTACAGACTGTAATACATCTGCCCAAATGTGGTCGAGACTCAAAACTGTTCACGCAGAAAAGAGCGAACAATCTGCCCAAGTTTTACTAGAAAAGTTTATAAATTGCAAAATGGAAGATGGTGACAGTATGGTTAACTTTATCGCAAATGTAACTTCTCTAGCACAGCGATTAAAAGATATGGATTTGGAACAAAAGGAACCCATGATAATTGCAAAAATTTTAAGTAGTTTACCATCCAAGTTTGATCACGTTAGGACAACGTGGTATGCTGTTCCTCGCTCTGAGCAAAATATAGAAAGGTTAACAGACCACCTTGTAAATGAAGAGTCTTTAATTAATCTACGCTCAAATGAAGAGATAGATAATAATGCAAATAAAACGGCATACTCTTTAAGTAAACATAATAAGAGCAACATGAATCATGTAAATCAAAGTAAGAGAAATGGTAAATGTCATTATTGCAATAAATCAGGTCATTGGGCAAGAGAGTGCTTTACAAGACAAAGAGATCAGCAAAGGAAAACAGGAAACAATGCAAGCTCTTTAGCTGTTACCAAAGAATCAAAATTAAAAGATAATGAAGAAATGTCAAATAATAGAAAATCACATTTGTTTGTTTTGCATTCTAACAACACACAAGGCAAATTTGAAAACATTTTTTATGCTGATTCAGGAGCCACTGATCATATGTGTTTCCAGAGGGAGTTGTATACCAAATTTGTTGAATATAAAGGTGGTATGTGTCAAGTCAAGGTTGGTGATGGTCGCAGATTAGAAGTTGTTGGTGTTGGCGATGTAAAAGTGCAGGTGGTTGATGGAAGTGGTGCTGGTGTGTTATACACCATTTAAGATGTTTTGTTGGTGCCAGATCTGGACAGAAATTTTTATCAGTGTTAAAAGCAACAGAAAAAGGTATGAAGGTTATATTTGAAGAAGGTGCTGATCGGGCGCTATTTATGAAGGGTGACGAAGTTATTGTTTCTGGTGTGCGTGATAATAAATTGTATAAAATGAATTTGAGCCCCATCAAAAACTCATCTTTAAATGTAGCGTCTTCAGAGTCCATAATGTTATGGCACGAGCGTTTGGGCCACGTAAATTTTAAAACATTACAAGAAATGTGCAAAAATGACGTAGTACAAGAACTAAAAATAGAAAATGTTCCAAATGAAATTCCATTTTGTGATGGATGTGCTTATGGCAAACAACATAGGCATAGCTTCCCCAAATCAGGTGCAAAAAGAGCAAGTATGCCGGGAGAAACCTTTCATGCAGATCTGTGTGGTAAGATGAGCATGCCTTCTGTTGGGAAATCGTATTATTTTTTACTTTTGAAGGACTTTTTGAAAGATAAAACAGATGTTTTAAAATGTTTGATGGAATTTTTTGCAGAAGTTCAAGCTGATGGTCATGTTGTTAAAAGACTGAGGACGGATGGAGGTTTAGAGTTCTGCAATGATGAGGTAAATAAATTCCTATTAAAACAAAATGTGAAGCATGAGGTAACCACACCAAAAGCACCAGAACAAAACGGTTTTATAGAGAGATCAAATCGTACCGTAGTAGAGAGTGCTAAAGCAATGATACATAAACGTGGACTACATCTCAATCTTTGGGCAGAAGCGACAAATACTGCAGTATACCTTAAAAACCGAACAGCATCAGACGTTTTAAATGGCCGTACTCCGTACGAGTTATGGTATGGTGTCAAGCCTGCAGTTAGTCACTTAAGAATATTTGGTTGTGAGGCATACGTTCATATACCTAAAGAGCAACGTACGAAGTGGAATAAAAATTCCGTAAAAGGAATAATGGTTGGATATAACGATGATAGTAAAGCATACCGTATTTATGATCCAATTGGTAGCAAAGTTTTTATTCGAAGAGACGTCATTTTTAACGAACGTCAACAAGAATCATCTGACATAGTAGAAATAAAAGAGAAAACTTGTAGAGAACAAAAAGAAGAAGAAACAGCTGATGCAGATGTAAATAAAAGTCCAAAAATTTACAAAAATCCTAGAGAACCGATTCCACGAAGCCCATACAGTACAAGAAGTGGTGCTAAAAAGCATTCCGATAAAAAGAAAGAAATTGATGCCGAGTTGTGTATAGTAGATTTAGAACCAACTTCCTTAGAAGACGCCTTAGCTGATGTAGATTCCAATAAGTGGTTAGCAGCTATTCATGAAGAGATTGATTCTCTTAACAAAAACAAAACATGGAATTTGGTGCCAAGAACTTCTGACATGCACATACTGTCAAATCAGTAGATTTTTAAACGTAAGTACAAAGCAAATGGAGAAATTGATAAATATAAAGCTAGATTGGTTGTACGTGGTTGTTTTCAAAAACGAGGCATTGATTATAACGAAATTTACTCCCCTGTTGCACGTTACGAATCAGTACGAACAATTTTATCAATAGCTGCCGCCCAAAGTATGGATATTATACAGTTTGATGTGAAGACGGCATTTTTACACGGTTATATTGAAGAAATTATTTTTATGGAGCAACCATACGGTTTTAAAATTGATGATCGAGTCTGTCATTTACAAAAAGGCCTCTACGGGTTAAAGCAAGCATCACATCAATGGAACAAGGTTTTCTCACCAAATTTGGATTTAAACAATCGAGTGCAGATTTATGTGTTTTTGTTTACACTTCTGCTTTTACAACAGTCTATCTCGCACTATATGTGGATGACGGGTTAATAAGTGGAAATGATAATGACTTTGTTCAGCGTTTACTACAAGCATTACACCAGGAATTTCAAATCACCCACAGAGAAGCAGAATTTTTTGTTGGCCTGCAAATAAATATTGATAAAGAGAGAAGTAAGCTTAAAGTTTTTCAAAATGTATACACACAGAAAATTCTTCAACGTTTCAATCATTCAAATTGCTCTACTGTTAAAATACCAGCCAAACCTGGTGTCCAGTTTTTACAACAAAAGGAGAAGTCTGAAGTTAACATTCCATATCGTGAAGCAATCGGATCACTCATGTATTTGATGGTATGTACTTGCCCCGATATTTCTTATATTGTTGGTTTGTTGAGTAGATTTGTAGAAAACCCCTCTAACACCCACTGGCAAGGTGTCAAACGAATTTTTCGGTACCTACAAGGGACTCAAAATTGTGGAATAACATTTGATATAGGTTCTCAGTCTAAATCTCTAGTTATGTATTGTGACTCTGATTGGGCCGGTGATGTCAACACTAGACGCAGTACAACTGGTTGGATTTGTTTAATGAATGGAGGTCCCATTGCTTGGAGGTCCAGAAAACAAACTATTACTGCGACATCAACCACTGAAGCTGAATTTATAGCTTTATGTGATGCAGCAAAAGCTGTTAAGAAGATTATTGGCTGATATCAACAGTAATCAAACAACAACACCAATAAAGTGCGATAACCAAAGAGCAATTACACTCGTAAAAAACCCAGAATCTTCAAAGCGTACAAAGCACATAGATATACAGTATTTTTATACGTGCGACTTGCAACGTGAAGGAGATATCGATGTGCAATATCTGGAGACATCGAAACAATTAGCTGACATATTAACAAAAGCTCTTTCAAATGAAAAATTTAATAATTTACTACAATACCTTGGATTTGAAGATTAATTTATGAAAATGAGAGGGAGTATTGAATTTAGCATTTTCTTAAATATGTAATGTAAAATATGGTAGCACTAATTTATAAGACCGTTTTGACATTATGTATATGAAGTTTTAAAATGTCAGCGGTCAACATGTAATGTTGAATTTCCGTTTTTGTACTCTCTTGAATTTTTCCTTTCAACTGCAGCACACTATTTTTCTGCAACACAATAGTTAAGTTTTTATTGAAATAAAATACATATTATATCTTTAATAAGAAAAGATACTTGTTTTTATTTCGGGGTCGCGATATTATTTAATATTAAAATCGTAACAGGTTATGGGCCCAGTGTCCCAACTGTAAAAACAGAATTATTGTATGGCAGATAAGCCCCAATTAGAAAGCGGAGCAAGTTGTCCATCTGATACTTCATCTTCAGTAAAGAGTGAGGAGAAATCTGCACCGGAATCTGATTCTACACGTTCGTTTTCTGATACAATTCAGATTATGGCAGAAACTAGATCGTATCAATTACATAGATTCAATGGACATAATTATCAGCTCTGGAGACGTCAAATGGAAATTTATATGACAGAGAATAAGTTGAAACCATACACAGGCTTTTATAATGAGGGGTATTGAGTTGGAACAATTAAAGTACCTTACAGACTGTAATACATCTGCCCAAATGTGGTCGAGACTCAAAACTGTTCACGCAGAAAAGAGCGAACAATCTGCCCAAGTTTTACTAGAAAAGTTTATAAATTGCAAAATGGAAGATGGTGACAGTATGGTTAACTTTATCGCAAATGTAACTTCTCTAGCACAGCGATTAAAAGATATGGATTTGGAACAAAAGGAACCCATGATAATTGCAAAAATTTTAAGTAGTTTACCATCCAAGTTTGATCACGTTAGGACAGCGTGGTATGCTGTTCCTCGCTCTGAGCAAAATATAGAAAGGTTAACAGACCACCTTGTAAATGAAGAGTCTTTAATTAATCTACGCTCAAATGAAGAGATAGATAATAATGCAAATAAAACGGCATACTCTTTAAGTAAACATAATAAGAGCAACATGAATCATGTAAATCAAAGTAAGAGAAATGGTAAATGTCATTATTGCAATAAATCAGGTCATTGGGCAAGAGAGTGCTTTACAAGACAAAGAGATCAGCAAAGGAAAACAGGAAACAATGCAAGCTCTTTAGCTGTTACCAAAGAATCAAAATTAAAAGATAATGAAGAAATGTCAAATAATAGAAAATCACATTTGTTTGTTTTGCATTCTAACAACACACAAGGCAAATTTGAAAATATTTTTTATGCTGATTCAGGAGCCACTGATCATATGTGTTTCCAGAGGGAGTTGTATACCAAATTTGTTGAATATAAAGGTGGTATGTGTCAAGTCAAGGTTGGTGATGGTCGCAGATTAGAAGTTGTTGGTGTTGGCGATGTAAAAGTGCAGGTGGTTGATGGAAGTGGTGCTGGTGTGTTATACACCATTTAAGATGTTTTGTTGGTGCCAGATCTGGACAGAAATTTTTATCAGTGTTAAAAGCAACAGAAAAAGGTATGAAGGTTATATTTGAAGAAGGTGCTGATCGGGTGCTATTTATGAAGGGTGACGAAGTTATTGTTTCTGGTGTGCGTGATAATAAATTGTATAAAATGAATTTGAGCCCCATCAAAAACTCATCTTTAAATGTAGCGTCTTCAGAGTCCATAATGTTATGGCACGAGCGTTTGGGCCACGTAAATTTTAAAACATTACAAGAAATGTGCAAAAATGACGTAGTACAAGAACTAAAAATAGAAAATGTTCCAAATGAAATTCCATTTTGTGATGGATGTGCTTATGGCAAACAACATAGGCATAGCTTCCCCAAATCAGGTGCAAAAAGAGCAAGTATGCCGGGAGAAACCTTTCATGCAGATCTGTGTGGTAAGATGAGCATGCCTTCTGTTGGGAAATCGTATTATTTTTTACTTTTGAAGGACTTTTTGAAAGATAAAACAGATGTTTTAAAATGTTTGATGGAATTTTTTGCAGAAGTTCAAGCTGATGGTCATGTTGTTAAAAGACTGAGGACGGATGGAGGTTTAGAGTTCTGCAATGATGAGGTAAATAAATTCCTATTAAAACAAAATGTGAAGCATGAGGAAACCACACCAAAAGCACCAGAACAAAACGGTTTTTTAGAGAGATCAAATCGTACCGTAGTAGAGAGTGCTAAAGCAATGATACATAAACGTGGACTACAACTCAATCTTTGGGCAGAAGCGACAAATACTGCAGTATACCTTAAAAACCGAACAGCATCAGACGTTTTAAATGGCCGTACTCCGTACGAGTTATGGTATGGTGTCAAGCCTGCAGTTAGTCACTTAAGAATATTTGGTTGTGAGGCATACGTTCATATACCTAAAGAGCAACGTACGAAGTGGAATAAAAATTCCGTAAAAGGAATAATGGTTGGATATAACGATGATAGTAAAGCATACCGTATTTATGATCCAATTGGTAGCAAAGTTTTTATTCGAAGAGACGTCATTTTTAACGAACGTCAACAAGAATCATCTGACATAGTAGAAATAAAAGAGAAAACTTGTAGAGAACAAAAATAAGAAGAAACAGCTGATGCAGATGTAAATAAAAGTCCAAAAATTTACAAAAATCCTAGAGAACCGATTCCACGAAGGCCATACAGTACAAGAAGTGGTGCTAAAAAGCATTCCGATAAAAAGAAAGAAATTGATGCCGAGTTGTGTATAGTAGATTTAGAACCAACTTCCTTAGAAGACGCCTTAGCTGATGTAGATTCCAATAAGTGGTTAGCAGCTATTCATGAAGAGATTGATTCTCTTAACAAAAACAAAACATGGAATTTGGTGCCAAGAACTTCTGACATGCACATACTGTCAAATCAGTGGATTTTTAAACGTAAGTACAAAGCAAATGGAGAAATTGATAAATATAAAGCTAGATTGGTTGTACGTGGTTGTTTTCAAAAACGAGGCATTGATTATAACGAAATTTACTCCCCTGTTGCACGTTACGAATCAGTACGAACAATTTTATCAATAGCTGCCGCCCAAAGTATGGATATTATACAGTTTGATGTGAAGACGGCATTTTTACACGGTTATATTGAAGAAATTATTTTTATGGAGCAACCATACGGTTTTAAAATTGATGATCGAGTCTGTCATTTACAAAAAGGCCTCTACGGGTTAAAGCAAGCATCACATCAATGGAACAAGGTTTTCTCACCAAATTTGGATTTAAACAATCGAGTGCAGATTTATGTGTTTTTGTTTACACTTCTGCTTCTACAACAGTCTATCTCGCACTATATGTGGATGACGGGTTAATAAGTGAAAATTATAATGACTTTGTTCAGCGTTTACTACAAGCATTACACCAGGAATTTCAAATCACCCACAGAGAAGCAGAATTTTTTGTTGGCCTGCAAATAAATATTGATAAAGAGAGAAGTAAGCCTAAAGTTTTTCAAAATGTATACACACAGAAAATTCTTCAACGTTTCAATCATTCAAATTGCTCTACTGTTAAAATACCAGCCAAACCTGGTGTCCAGTTTTTACAACAAAAGGAGAAGTCTGAAGTTAACATTCCATATCGTGAAGCAATCGGATCACTCATGTATTTGATGGTATGTACTCGCCCCGATATTTCTTATATTGTTGGTTTGTTGAGTAGATTTGTAGAAAACCCCTCTAACACCCACTGGCAAGGTGTCAAACGAATTTTTCGGTACCTACAAGGGACTCAAAATTGTGGAATAACATTTGATATAGGTTCTCAGTCTAAATCTCTAGTTATGTATTGTGACTCTGATTGGGCCGGTGATGTCAACACTAGACGCAGTACAACTGGTTGGATTTGTTTAATGAATGGAGGTCCCATTGCTTGGAGGTTCAGAAAACAAACTATTACTGCGACATCAACCACTGAAGCTGAACTTATAGCTTTATGTGATGCAGCAAAAGCTGTTAAGAAGATTATTGGCTGATATCAACAGTAATCAAACAACAACACCAATAAAGTGCGATAACCAAAGAGCAATTACACTCGTAAAAAACCCAGAATCTTCAAAGCGTACAAAGCACATAGATATACAGTATTTTTATACGTGCGACTTGCAACGTGAAGGAGATATCGATGTGCAATATCTGGAGACATCGAAACAATTAGCTGACATATTAACAAAAGCTCTTTCAAATGAAAAATTTAATAATTTACTACAATACCTTGGATTTGAAGATTAATTTATGAAAATGAGAGGGAGTATTGAATTTAGCATTTTCTTAAATATGTAATGTAAAATATGGTAGCACTAATTTATAAGACCGTTTTGACATTATGTATATGAAGTTTTAAAATGTCAGCGGTCAACATGTAATGTTGAATTTCCGTTTTTGTACTCTCTTGAATTTTTCCTTTCAACTGCAGCACACTAGTCACTTAAGAATATTTGGTTGTGAGGCATACGTTCATATACCTAAAGAGCAACGTACGAAGTGGAATAAAAATTCCGTAAAAGGAATAATGGTTGGATATAACGATGATAGTAAAGCATACCGTATTTATGATCCAATTGGTAGCAAAGTTTTTATTCGAAGAGACGTCATTTTTAACGAACGTCAACAAGAATCATCTGACATAGTAGAAATAAAAGAGAAAACTTGTAGAGAACAAAAAGAAGAAGAAACAGCTGATGCAGATGTAAATAAAAGTCCAAAAATTTACAAAAATCCTAGAGAACCGATTCCACGAAGCCCATACAGTACAAGAAGTGGTGCTAAAAAGCATTCCGATAAAAAGGAAGAAATTGATGCCGAGTTGTGTATAGTAGATTTAGAACCAACTTCCTTAGAAGACGCCTTAGCTGATGTAGATTCCAATAAGTGGTTAGCAGCTATTCATGAAGAGATTGATTCTCTTAACAAAAACAAAACATGGAATTTGGTGCCAAGAACTTCTGACATGCACATACAGTCAAATCAGTGGATTTTTAAACGTAAGTACAAAGCAAATGGAGAAATTGATAAATATAAAGCTAGATTGGTTGTACGTGGTTGTTTTCAAAAACGAGGCATTGATTATAACGAAATTTACTCCCCTGTTGCACGTTACGAATCAGTACGAACAATTTTATACAGTTTGATGTGAAGACGGCATTTTTACACGGTTATATTGAAGAAATTATTTTTATGGAGCAACCATACGGTTTTAAAATTGATGATCGAGTCTGTCATTTACAAAAAGGCCTCTACGGGTTAAAGCAAGCATCACATCAATGGAACAAGGTTTTCTCACCAAATTTGGATTTAAACAATCGAGTGCAGATTTATGTGTTTTTGTTTACACTTCTGCTTCTACAACAGTCTATCTCGCACTATATGTGGATGACGGGTTAATAAGTGGAAATGATAATGACTTTGTTCAGCGTTTACTACAAGCATTACACCAGGAATTTCAAATCACCCACAGAGAAGCAGAATTTTTTGTTGGCCTGCAAATAAATATTGATAAAGAGAGAAGTAAGCTTAAAGTTTTTCAAAATGTATACACACAGAAAATTCTTCAACGTTTCAATCATTCAAATTGCTCTACTGTTAAAATACCAGCCAAACCTGGTGTCCAGTTTTTACAACAAAAGGAGAAGTCTGAAGTTAACATTCCATATCGTGAAGCAATCGGATCACTCATGTATTTGATGGTATGTACTCGCCCCGATATTTCTTATATTGTTGGTTTGTTGAGTAGATTTGTAGAAAACCCCTCTAACACCCACTGGCAAGGTGTCAAACGAATTTTTCGGTACCTACAAGGGACTCAAAATTGTGGAATAACATTTGATATAGGTTCTCAGTCTAAATCTCTAGTTATGTATTGTGACTCTGATTGGGCCGGTGATGTCAACACTAGACGCAGTACAATTGGTTGGATTTGTTTAATGAATTGAGATCCCATCGCTTGGAGGTCCAGAAAACAAACTATTACCACTGAAGCTGAATTTATAGCTTTATGTGATGGAGCAAAAGCTGTTAAGCTGTTAAGAAGATTATTGGCTGATATCAACATTAATCAAACAACAACACCAATAAAGTGCGATAACCAAAGAGCAATTACACTCGTAAAAAACCCAGAATCTTCAAAGCGTACAAAGCACATAGACATACAGTATTTTTATACGTGCGACTTGCAACGTGAAGGAGATATCGATGTGCAATATCTGGAGACATCGAAACAATTAGCTGACATATTAACAAAAGCTCTTTCAAATGAAAAATTTAATAATTTACTACAATACCTTGGATTTGAAGATTAATTTATGAAAATGAGAGGGAGTGTTGAATTTAGCATTTTCTTAAATATGTAATGTAAAATATGGTAGCACTAATTTATAAGACCGTTTTGACATTATGTATATGAAGTTTTAAAATGTCAGCGGTCAACATGTAATTTTGAATTTTCGTTTTTGTACTCTCTTGAATTTTTCCTTTCAACTGCAGCACACTATTTTTCTGCAACACAATAGTTAAGTTTTTATTGAAATAATATACATATTATATCTTTAATAAGAAAAGATACTTGTTTTTATTTCGGGGTAACATAATCGTAACATAACGTTTTATAAAATATAAAATAATAATAAAATAAAATATAAAATATTTATCAAATAAAAAACTGGAAATACTCAAATTTTTCCAAATACAAATGGGCTCAAATACTTTAGGCCAGTTGCGCGGGCTCGTATCCTAAAAATAAACCAATAATATTTTAATATTTTGCACACTTCTGATTGACGTAATTTGGCCACATAAGTTTACTATTAGAAGTCGATCTGAAAAAAAGTCAAAAAACGACGATACACACGTAAGGTATAGATTTGAATGGATAAATATCAGGTCTACATTTGTTGCTAACTTATATATATATATATATATATATATATATATATATATATATATATATATATATATATATATATATATATATATATATATATATATATATATATATGTATATGTATATATATATATATATGTATATATATATATATTTATATATATATATATATATATATATATATATATATAGGAGCATAAAGGGAGTAAACATTCATATAAAATACAAATTTGATTATTTTTTACAAAAATAAGAAAATATTGAATTTTATTTATATTGGAAACGTGTCTTTAAGTGCTTCTGCAAGAAAATTAAAGAAAAGACAACGCGTAATATATTATTTTAAACATGCAATTAAAAATTCACCAATTACCGAAAAAAAGTAAAAAAAAATTGTATTTGTTTATTTTTTGATCCATTCCAATTTAATTTGAGCAAAATATTTTTTGTTGTCAAAGAAAAAAAAATAACTAACTGATGGACAGCGATGCCAACTCTACCATTTTTGTAGTAGATCTACTACTTTTGGGTATCTTTCTAAACTCTACCATTTTTTAAGTAGAATCTACCACTTTTTTCAGTTTTTTTTTTTTCAAAATTGTGTTAAATTAATTTTTCATTACTAAAAATGCAACATTGAACACCTGTTTCTCTTTTTAGATTTATGCCCCTTAGCCCCCAGCGAATTATATTAGGAATGGAAATTTTTAAGATATAAAGGTAGATCTACCACTTTTTGAAAATAAATTTGGTGGAAAATACTACTTTTTAATGTCGAATCTCTCTTGTTGATCCATTTGGAGTATTAAGCAAGGCATAAACAACAAAACAAAAAGTTTCGATAGCTCGCTTATTACTCCAAATGGATGAACAAGTCATTACTCCTTTATTGCTCGATTATGCATTAATCCATATATTTTTTACTACGCGTTATCGTTACGCGACTAAAGTCGCAATTTGCGACTTTTTTAGGTGGCCTGCGACACAACCTGCGACTTTTCTTCCATGGCCCTTTTTGCTACTTTTTTGAATTTTGTGCGACTTTTGACACCTTCACTTAAGTATAAATACCATAACTTTGAGAAGTCTTTTTGTACAATAAAAAAAACTAAAACAAATAAATTTTGGCGGCAGAACCGATAGCTTTTCGACAACTCCCCGCATAGCTACGTACAAAAATATTGGTTTTGTTCGTTTGTCATTATTTCATTAATATTTTACATTTATAGTTCGAGCAAAAAGAAAGAGTATTAATGAAACTAAGCAGGTGGAACACCAGTTAAAAAACAATCAAATTCCGAGTCAAAAGATTATAAAGTTTCCCAACAAACCTCATGCTCTTCGAAATTACAGAAAGTTTAAGGAAATATTTTAAGATATGGAAGTTGCATTAGTAAATGTAAAATCCGTTCGCGGTAATTATTTTACTCGATGAACTCAGAATTTATGACGGTTAAAATAAAAACTTCTAAAAATAATTTAAAATTTAACATTTGGTCCATCAAATAGTTAATCCTTAAATTATTTTGGTGCGCTTCAGATCTAAGGAAAAGCTTTTTGAAATAATAGTTTTAACACCATTCCTGACCAATTTTGTGCTAAATTCATGACGTGCTTCAGTAAAATGTTTTTAGATAAAACTTTTGCGTTCTCAGCATAAAAAACTTTTAATGCAAATCGGTTATATATGATATTGCTTTCATACCTTTTATGTAATTTGGTCTCAGTTTGCTATCTAAAACCATTAAAAGCAATATGCACTTTTTTGTACGATTTTCAAAATCTTCATAAAATTTTAGCAAAAAATGATTCTTTTGTGCGCTTTTGCTTTTTGGTGTTAAATTTTAAGAAATTTACTTTCAAGTTTTCGTCATTTACACCTGTCGTATGTAATACCCATATGGAGCAAATAATGAGAGGCGGCCGGAAAATATGCGAAAAAATTAAAAAGTCGCGAAAACGTGCTTCAATTTTGGCAGCTACTAAGTAGCATTAGAAGTGACGAAATTAAAATTTAGAGGGCGATGGATTCCTTACCCAATTATGGTGTCTATTTCATTAAACAATGACTTGGGTCCAAATGAAACGAAAGAAGAATAAGACGAAAATTAAAAAAAAAAAAAAAAAAAAACGTAAATGATTCGTTCGGTTTTTTTACGTTTTTGAAATTTGCATGCCAATTACGCTAAGAAGTGCAAACTTGCGCTACTAAGATTTTGTGTTCAGTATACCAGAAGTCTTAGGAGCTCAAATCTGCAATTAGATTTTCCGAACACCTAAGAGTACAATAATTATTCGAGTTGAAAGCCGGTTTCATAGGAATTAAAACTCTTTAATTTTTGCCTATATAGTTTCATGGTTTTTTGTTGAAAGCGACTTTTTGTGCGACTTTTTTTTTTTAAAAGCGACTTTTTTGCGACTTTTTCAAATTTGTCAGCGATGACTCTGACTGCAATTGCTTATTGGCTACGACCACCACTTCGTTATGCTCTTTGAATTCAGTTGTCTTTCAGACGCCAAATATGACGCATGCTTAGCAGATGCTTTGATTGTTTTTAAAAAACAGTGAGTAACAAAATGTATATAATTCCCCGACAACATTCCAATTGGAACAAGGGGTACTTCTCTCAGACAATGAGCTGCATCCGATTCTATTTTTAGACTCATTGAAAGGGACCTACGTTTTTACGCCGGCTCCGAACGGCAAATGCATTAGTTAGAGAAGTTTTACATAGCCTAATACTCAATAACCAGTGGCTAGCTGAGTTATGAGGTGAAACGCCGCTTTTTTGAAAATTTATTTTTTCAAGTGAGTCTGGCCAGGGATCGAACTTGGGCCTCTGGTATGCTAGGCGGATGACTAACCTGCTATACCACGGTGAGTAACAAAAGGTGTTACCATTTCATGATAAATAATGGATTTGGTAATCCTCAATGACTTTTGTGTTATATAAACATTTAAACGGCACTGGGATTCGGTTATAAAAAGTCATTTTAGTGTTTATCATAGCGATATGCAAAAATATAATGAAGATGACAAAAATTAGCTTTTTTCCGAAAAGAAAAATATATATTTGAAAAAAAAATGTAAATAATTGATGGAAGAGGAAATACATAATGATTAAAAATTTTATAAGATTTAATTAAAAATGTTCTTATTTTAAACAATTTTTTTAATTACGATTTTTTCAAAATCTTCTCGTTAACTTTTGAGTTTTACTGTACCTTTAAATTTGTCTATTGGTGAGAACCAATACAAAAGCTTTTTAATTTTGATCACCATTATTTTGAACCAGTGTCCCGCAAAATAATACAGTCGAATCTTGTGTTTGTGTTGATTATTTTTGTAGTTCTCTCTCTATCTATGCACTGAATTCAAAGAAACAATTTATTTTGTAATTAAAATACTAAGAACACAACCTGTTTGTTTGAATGCTCATAAGATAATGATTTATCTTAAGATAAACAATTGTTATCTTTTTCCTATCTGTGTGACCAATATGTGTGAAAATAAAAAAATAAATGAATTTGAACGCATATCATGTATTTAGCTGCATTTGATGTACTATCTAGGAATATTATATTACAATATAATTATATTATAATACATATGTACTTAAATATTATCTAATGTTCAAATGTCAGACACAAAATTAAATGCAAAGTGTCTGTCTGCTGATCAGATTTGTGGAGCTCCTGGAACGTATACCGATCAAAACACATGAAATATTGCTTAAACACTAAATTATACACTAAGAGAAAAATGACGATCTGATTTCAAGAAAAAAAATCTACAATATAAGATTGCGAAATCTTAAATTTTCAATTTTGAAAATTTAGCCAGTAAGATTTATATTCTTAAATTTAAGAATAAATTCTTAGTTATGAGAATACAATCTAAAAATAACATGCAATTTGTTTGCTTTTAAGATTTTAATCTTATTATAAGATTTTAAATCTTAATTTTAGATCGTATTCTTTATTTTAAGATTGTGATCTTGATTTCAAGATTTTATTCTTATTTTGAAGATTGTAAGTTCTTATCTTAAGATCGTATTCTTGATTTTGTAGATTTGTGTGCTTGTTTTAGGGAAATTTCTCAGTATTTTGTCATAAATTGTAATCCGCCGATCAAAGTAGTTGCGAAAAAGTGAAAAACTATTTTTTTGAGAAAAAATATAAATTTAATAAGAAATATAAATGGAAAACCTTAATCCGAATGAAGTGATCCTTTTAAATATTCCAATAGAAGGCAATTTAGTTCCGGTGTGTGATGGGGAGTATGAAATGAACTGCCCTTCACAAGAAATTTCATGAGATTTCTTGGACGATGACGCGTTGCTGAAAAATCTTTTGAAAGAATTCAATCTGGAATGCGTTTTTCCGTACCTGCAGCGTAAGTTTTTCATCATATTTATAAATACATAAGTAAATTTCTTTATAAAAAATTATATTAATTTAATTTGTTTCAGGCTCAAATGTAACTTTTAGAAGTCTGCAGTATATGAAAGCAGTGAAAAATTATTTGTCTGGAAAAATAAACAGGTTTTAATATTTTATTTAGAAAGTAAATTAAACCACTAATAGTTTTATCCTTTAGTTTGAAATTGATGAAGATACACTTTCGATGCCATCGAAGGTAGGTCAGTGGCTACAAAAATGTCCAGATGTAACTTCCACTTCATCGTCTTCTGTAAATGTGGAAGTTAACAAAAAAAGTGTTTGACAAGATAAAAGTATTAGATAATTACTTAATACATTTAAATGTGTACAAAACATAAAATATTTTCGTTTATTTATATAGGATTTAGCTTCATTATTGAATGAATCAGTAAGTGGCAAAAACATCCTAGAATTTTATGCTTCACGCAAAGATTTAAACAATAACTATCGTGATGAGCTGATCCAGATTATAGTACATGAAATTCTAAAAAAGGATCTCACACTTCATCCTCACGATTTCCAAGATATATTGACAGAAATATGCACACTTTTTCCAACGGAAGATGAAGTCAAGGTATTTTTACGATAAAATTTTTTACTAACTACCTATAATCTAAAATAAATAAATCAAAATTTTCAAATATAGGAATACTATTACATTCCTCGAAAGGGGAAAAAAATAATAAAAAATGTGTTTTATTTTATCACCAAATACGAATATTATAATAAGAAAAAACGTGCTTAAAATAAGATTTTCTGCTTGAAATCGAAACTTTTTCTGCTTGAAAGTAGAGTAAATGCGAAAAATCTTATTTTAAGAATAAAATCTTATTTTTCAAGATTGTTTGTAAGATCGCAATCTTGAAAAAGTTCTAAGAACAAGATCGATAATTAAGAATGCGTTCTTATTAGTTAAGATTATGTTCTTATTAATTAAGAGTGCATTCTTAAAAATTAAGAATTTAATCTTAATTAATAAGAACACATTCTTAGTTATCGATCCTGTGCTTAGATTTTTTTTAAGATTGCGATCTTACAAAGAATCTTAAAAAAATAAGATTTTATTCTCAAAATAAGATTTTTCGTATTTACTCTACTTTCAAGCAGAAAAAGTTTCGATTTCAAGCAGAAAATCTTATTATCAGCACGTTTTTTCCCTGAGTGTATGTACTTATTAAAATTTCATTTTACTTTTAATCCACTACTTTTCTGAAACATGTTAGACTCGATATGAGTTAGTCTCAATATGAGCACGAAGTAATATCAGAAGTTATCTGCAGTGTGACCATTTTGGCGGCGAGACTTAGAATTTTTATTTTTAATTTAGCTGCAAATTTTCCATTTTGCATTTAGCATTTTTCAATTATATATTTAGGATTTTTTTTAAATACATATCGTCGCCCGAAGTTATCTTCACGTATATCACAAAAAAAAATTAAAGATCGACAGATCTAAATAACAAATAGTATAAAATGACCTTAACATTTTATACTATTTGTTATTTAGATCTGTCGATCTATATAATCCCTAGATCTCTATCTTTTATAGTTACTGAGATATTGTGAATTAATTTTGTTGTATACCCACATTTCGTAAATAATTATTGCGTTATCTTACCGTATGTAACATTCTTGTGTATATACAATAAAAAAACATGAAATTTTTCAAGTAAAAAATTTTGGGTTATCTTTACGTGAGTGCAAAAATAACATACATTTGAAGACCATACAACACAAAATATGTGAAAAAATTAAATTTAAAAATTTTGAGTTATCTTCACGTATTCACAAACAAAATAAATATATATTAAATAGGAGATTTATTAAATATCAGCTTTTTGGCTTAATTAATTTACGACTGTTGCGGAAATAAACTTTTTTTTAAGATATAATTTACAATTATATGGCCTGTAAGTACTAAATAGCTGAATTTCCTCAAAATATTATCAAATTTACTTAGTTTTTTTTTTAGGTTTCAAAAATAATTTTTTGATTTTTGAAAATTTTGTCCAATAAATATTACAAATTATAAATTATCGTTTCAGGCTAATAAAAGACACAAATAAGAGAATAAAACACATAAAAAGTGGTGTCAATATCTCGAACCGTTTCGCCGTACCTACAATTTTAAATCTTAGTTTTTCGCGAAAATGTAATTTTTCGGTCATAATTCTTTATATGCTTGTTAAATTGTAACTAAATTCAATTTTAGTAAAAGTAATAGTAAATAATTTTGCTCAAACTGTTGAGCAAATGTTGAGGTAATGTTTTTTAAATATTATAGAAGTTAAAACTTTTTTTCCCGGGTTAAAGGCCAAAATTAGTTTTTTTTAATTTTCCATAGCAAATATATTAACGAGTTTTAATCCAAATGCATAACTTAGATACAATTTAACAAGCATATAATCAAATTATGACCAAAAAATTAAGTATATTTGATAATATTTTGACGAAACTCAAAAAATGATTTTTGAAACCGACCTAAGAAAAAAGTAAAATTTTCTAATAGAAAAAAAAACTAAGTTAATTTGATAATATTTTGACAAAACTTAGCCACTTAGTACTTACAGGCCATAAAATTGTAAATGATGTCTTACTTTGGATTTTTTTTTTATTCTAAAGTATTAATTACGTTATTTACAATCATATTAAAAAAACAGGTATTTTGCAAATTTTGGACTGGCCAACAACTTAAATTTTTAAGGGATATTTTTTTTAGCATTTCGAACAAATCTGGGGGTTGGCTCAAAACGTATACCTTCAAGAAAATTTCCTAATATACACTATTGGCACTCTAATGAATATATTATTAATAAAATAGAATTTAGTATTTTTACTTTAAAAATAATAAAATTACATTCAGGTATATACCTACATACGTGAAGATAACTTAAAAAAAACACAAAAATTTATCTTTTTAAGTACATTTTCATGTATGCGACATAAAATAATTATAACTTAAGAATATGTGGCGTTTACGACAAATTTTGAAAATATCTTTAGAGATAAAAATGATAATAAATCGGTAATATTATTCTATGACCTTCAATATTTTTAACCAATTTGATTAAGAACTTCATGGACTACAATTGATAAAAATATTGCACCACTTTTTTTGAGTACATTTTTCTACAACTAATATACACTGTAACATTTTCAAAAAAATTGTTGCACCCAAGAACGAATCCATATATGCGTGATAGCAGAAGTCATGTGTATTAACACTGCGTACTCAGTTTTTCATTCTATCGTGGAAAATCCTTTTAAAAGGACTTCGAATTTTTAAGGATATGCAACATTAATAAAATAATTACCCTGTATACTTTTCTTTTTCATTACCACGTCAGAAATTCTTTTCAAGGAGCTTTATATTCTTTAAAACAAACATTTTTTTTTTTTTTTAAAAGTTATTTAACGCAAGGTACTAAAACGGTGAAAAAATAGTTTTGAGAAAATTTGATTTAAAATGTTTATTTTCCATATAAATTCATAGTAAGATTTCTGCTTGAGCCAAATAAAATAGGATAAAGAAATGAATTATTTGGGAATTAATTATTCGAACTTTAAATTGAATTAATTGAAAAATTAATTTTTCAATTAAATAAAGAAATGAATTTAATGCAATTTAGTATTTTTTTGCAGTAAAATATCATCTGGCAATACATAAACGTAAACAACACAAATTGACACTCGTAACTAGTGATTGTATCTCTGGAAGCAATGAGCGCACCGTAAGCTGTTCAAAAAAGGGTAAAAACGCGCAAAAATACAAAAAAAAAGGGTAAAAAAGCACCATAAAAGATTTTAAGTTTTAAGTAAAGTGTAATACCCAAAATATAGATCATTTTTTTTTTTGCTTTAAAATATTTTTAAAATAGATTTTGAGATGAAACAAAAGAATTTATTAACATATTAAGTTAAATATTATCACAATTCATTTATTAAAAATAAAAAAGTAACAAAACGAAAACAGGAATAAACGAATTTACATATCGCCACCTGAAATGCAAAAGGACGTAACTGACAAAAAATTGACATTGATTTTTTGACTGTTTTGGTGTTCTTAACTGAAGTGTATCCATAATCATTAAACAAAAATAAACGCCAGTTTTTTATGTCTTCAACTGTATATTTAATAAAATTATATTTGAAATTATATTTGAGCACTTATTTCTGTGTAACTTAAAATGTGCAGCTTTACTGTCGTGAAAAACGTTGGTAAAAATATCTGTGCCTTTTTGTGTTTGGATGTTCGGCCATGGCGCACTGTGACGTGAAGCGAGTTCACAATGACAACA
Source organism: Stomorhina lunata (assembly GCA_933228675.1). Lineage (NCBI taxonomy): Eukaryota > Metazoa > Arthropoda > Insecta > Diptera > Rhiniidae > Stomorhina > Stomorhina lunata. The sequence goes on along the minus strand of OW121741.1, from coordinate 49,306,810 downwards.
AACACAAAACGCCTTTGTTTGATCTTTTGCAGGTCTTATCCATTTTTTAAGCAGTGGATCAACCTCCCAAGCTTTCCTTTATTTCTGTGACTCCATTCTAGAAAAAGAAAATATTTCTTAGAAACACACTAAAAATGTTTATTCTAAATGTACTTATTTTTATTTTAAAAATTTAAGGCTTCTTTCAAAAGAAAATATGAAAAATAAATGGTTGCTCAAAAAGTTAGTTTTAAAAAATTCTGAGTTGTATAAAAAAGCACTAAAAGCACTGTGAGAAATTATGAAAAGCACTATAAAATACGCGCTTTTTAGAAACGTGTACTTAGCAAAAAAGCACCAAAAAACACGCGAAACCCACCAAAATACCATCACTGCTCGTAACGGCAAGCGAACGAAAGGATTCGAATTCGAGTGACTCACTTTCTTTCGCGTAGATTTTCTTTCGAAATCGTGGAACAGATTTGATTTTTGCCCATATACAAAAACAAAAGGGTTATAGCAAGAATTCACTTTTTGACATAGATCAATACTCCCATTAGTAAATGATTTTAAGAAAATCTGTACGTTTAAAGGATAAAAAGGTTAATTGTATATTATCTTAATCAAATAAATGTAGCTATGAAATACAAATTAGATCTTGGACTTTACCAAAAGAAGGGAAAGAATCTACTTAAAAATCCCGTAAAGAATTTTTATTGCAAAAATCATTTCAATAAGACGGTCACCTTATAAGAAATGGCTAAAAGAATTTTAAGCATTGCTGCTGCATAGCCTCCGCCTCCCAAGGCACTCGTGATCCGACTTGTTTTTCTTTTAAATGTTTAAGACAAAAAAATCATTTGTTCAAAACTGATAAAACAAAATGGTACCATCATGATCTAAAAAATACATTTTGTACTCGTTGTTGTTACAAATTTAAGAAAGTTGTTTTCTATCCCTGATACAAACATGTGTATATGTATTCATGTACACACACCTACTGAAACAGATTTTATAAAAATAAACAAATCAAAAAAGTCACGTACGAATACAATTCGTTCGATACACGCTGTACTAGTAATATTTTAGACCTCGTTTAACAAAGAGTACATTTATTTAACAAACAATATTTATAAATGCTATAGCATGTAAACAAAAGCGACTTGTTGCATTTTATTTTGATTTATTTTTAAACTTTAATGTAAATGACCTACAAAATATTTGCATTAAATTTATGCGTTCGGTTATATCTTTTATGATATGAACAACATTTACATTCGATTTAATATTAAACAACCGTAAGCTTCAGTACAAAATTTTACAACTTTTACCTGTTGGAAGAAAATTAATAACCATGGATGTATGGGGTGTATTTGTTGGAGACTCTACAATAACTTCAGGTGGTGTAATGCGTACAACCTATTATCGAGATTATGAACAGTTTCCTTATGGTACACTGGAACAGAATTCTATGGCAAATTCAAAAGACCCCTATAGTAAAGTCCAAGGTAATTCACTTTGATATTAAAAAATAGGTATGTATAGTTAAATTCCTCCATATGATACACATATGTACATATATATACATACATATATAAAAAGGCAAAAAAGATAATGCGTAATTGAAGATAATAACACTTATCTTATGTGGTCATGAGCGTATGCACTTTTATATTATATATACAATTTATTAAAAAAAATTATTTGTATTTATATTTTTATTAAAATATATTATACATATTCTTATTATATACTCTTATAAGTACAAACTCATTAATAGATTTATAGGCATACGAGTATTTTATTAATTTTTATGATTTTAAATGTACACATCATTTACGAGAAGAGTGACATAACTCTTTTTTTAATATCTTACAATAATTTAATATATAAACAGTCTTACAAAAGCTTACATACGACCATAAAAATTTTATTTTATTATATATAACAGATTAATATTCATATTTTACTGTTTCTTATGACTTTAAACGAAAAACAAAATCATTGTAAATACTCTGCAGTTCAAATTTTTTTGTATTTTCTAAATTAAGAAAAAATGTTAGAAAAATGTTAAAATAATGCGAAAAACAGTAATTAGATTAAGAAATGAAATCTTAAATTAAGAGAAGTCCAGAGTGCAAACAATGATACAAAAATTCAAGAAAAGTGAAACTTACAATAATAAGTCACGCATCAGCCGCCCTCGTATTTTGGACGAAAGAACAGATAGAGTAGTTTATTCGACTATTAAATAAAAATACTAAACAAAGTGCGTTCGAAATAAATCGCAAAATAAAAGCAGATCAAGGGGTTAATGTTTCGGATCAAACTGTTTGTAGATCTATAAAAAATGGTGGTTACAACAGCAGAGTTGCTGATCCAACAAAGTTAAGTGATCCAACGTGTTGGGAAAGGTTAATTATTACTGATGAATGTAAATTTATGGTCTTTGCACGACCAAAAGTTAAAAAAATAATAAAAAGAATATGCTACAAAAAATGTACTTTAGAAAAAGAAATTTGAAAACTAAGATATCAGTAAAGGGTTTTTCAATAAGAGCGCTACAAAAGTTTTTTTTAATAAAACAATGAAATTCTTTATTCCTGTAAAAGCACGTTTGATGCCATTATGAATGGAACTCGATTTCTTTTGCATGGCCACCACGATTTCTTTTGCACATTTAGTCTACATTTTAAAGTTGGTAATTTTTTCATAAGACGGTAACCATGTATTAGGGCAGTGGTAGCCAAAACATTTGTAGTATTAGTTGTATTGGTGAGAAATAAAAGTTGTATTGGTGAGAAATAATTTTTACACTCGAAAAAATAGGTTATTCAGGTATGTGATGGAAAACGATCGTTTTCAAATCGATCGATTTCAGATTTATTTTTGAGGTAATTTTCAGTTTTTTCCCCAATAAAAGTGAACATTTGGGCTTTGATCCTTTTGACTAATATCTTATCTTTCATTTGGTTTGAATTTTTTGGAAAAATAAGCGAAAATTATCTCAAAAATACATCTGAAAACGATCGTTTGCCATCACATACCAGATTATATTGGTTTTAATAGTAAGTAAAAACTTATTTTTAAACAGAAGAATTTTATTATACCAAAAAACTATTTGTATGAATACACAAATCTAAAATATATGCATTAAACACATAGACAACAGCAGGCTACAGGCTACAACCTGTCAAAATTAGAATACATGCATTCAAATAGAAATACATTTTTTAGAGTCGACACGGCTACACGACTACCGACCACCGTTGTAGCTGTAGCCAAAATTAAACTATTTTCTATTTTTGTTGGCGACAATAAAAGATTTAGTGCTCTCAACACCATATAATATTGAAATAAATGAGCGATTTAAACCACTTGAATTTATTTACCACAAATACAATGGGAAGAATTTATGTAAACAATTTACATACTTATAAAATATTTATATATTTAATGTATATAATAATATCTAATAAAATATTATGTAAAAATTTATATTTATATAACTCTAACTCAATAGAAGTAAAATTTTAAAAAGTTATTTTTTAAACTGTGTAACTTACACGCTACGTGTGCTAGAGCTACGTAGTTCATGTTATATAAAAGCCCAGTATGTCCTTTATAAAATTCATTATATAAAAGAGCATACTTATATCTATATTGTTTTAAGTTATACGAATTTTTATAAAAAAAAAGTCCATTATAAAGAATATTATATAGAATATATAAGAATATAAAAGATATTTTCAGTAGCTTTTGTTTGATACCAAAAAAGTTAATATCGGATATAAACTTCTAAAGTTATACCGTATTATTCTTGAAATTTAAAAAGCCCATAACTCTTAAACTATTAGAGATCACACCAAAATCTTTCTATAAATTTTTTTTGATATAGACATACTATCAGGTACAGGAAAACCGTTGATTTCGGAGGTTAATTAATAAAATGAATTTATGTCGATTTTATCAAAATTTAAATTGTTATTTTGTCCATCTTATAAACGCGATATTGGCACCACTCATAAACAGATGTTTCGAAATGTAGCTGTCATCTTAAATATAGCTGCCGTCCCCAAAATAATTAAGTGGCTGACTACGAGACGACGATTGCAGCCAACGACTTTTGTAGTCGGTGTTCGTGTAGCCTGCTGTTGTCTATGTGTTTAATGCAATATTGTATAATATAATAAAAAAAGGGATTATTCCTTTCAAACATTTTCTTATGTATGCAGGCAAATTTAAAACAGCGTTATATATTAATTTAAAGTATTAATTTCACAAAAGTATTCTTCCTTCTTTAATTTTTTTATTGTCATAATAAAAATTCAATAAGCGAGACGACAAAAATTTTTTGAGTGTACAACAAAAAATGTTCATTTTTCGGTGGTTGATTGAAGACTTAATGAAAGAGCACAAGAAAAGGGCATAAGGGCTCTATTAAGTTCGAGCTGGCGACCATTGTATTAGAGTCTCACCCCAATTCACGAACACAAACAAGTAAAAATAAAACTTAAATTAACTCAATTTTATTAGAGTGCACGGTATATTGAGGGTCCCATACAACAGATCCATATACAAGAATTGCGTTAAAATATAATCGAATTTACACACTTTTCTTCATACTGGAATATCATACTATTTTCTTAGGCCGGTTTCAAGACTAATTTTTTACTTTTTGAAAATTACGAAATTGCAAAATTTAGATTTTGCTTATCAGTGTGTTAAAACAAACAAATGGCAGCAGAAAACTCAAAAAAGTTGTTATCATGAAACTTTTCACTGTACCTGCGATTTTTGAATATAATTTAAGTAGGTTATTTTTAAATTTTACTTGTGATCAATTTAAATTAAAACAAAAAATAATATTATTGCTGAGTCCACGAAAAATCTATGCAGAGAGGTTTTTTTGATATCGGAAAAGTTTCACCATTTCTTTCCCTGGGTGAAAAGTTTAAATTTGGATGTTTATTTTTTAATTTTCGACAAAAACATAAGAAGGCAATAATTTTTACCAGGATTAAGATTTTTATATGAAATAAAAATATTTTAAACCTAAATGATATGAGAAATAAAATGACCCACATTTTTGTGGTCTTACTTTGGTGTCTGTTTAGGGATAATAATTTTATTTTTATTTTAAAAATTGTATTAATAGAAAAAAAAATTGTAAACGTAATTACTTGTTAGTATATTTGTTGAAATTTGCTACAAAATTTATAAAATTACATGTTTATAAATTAAAAATTCCTAATTTAGCCTTTTGGTCCCGGGAAAGGGTGAAGCTTTTCCAATATCAAAAAAACATTTTACTCGTTATTATTTAATATTAAATTGTACACAAGTAACGGTCTTATACAAAAAACAAAAAATCTGAAATTGCTTAAAGAACTCGTTAGTTAACAAGTACTTTAAGGCTAACAAACGTTTGTTTAAAAATGGTATGCAAAACAGTTCTTTAACAAATAAATTCTCCACCTCCTAAAACCCTTTTGTATGATAAAAAAATGTCAAAATAAAGAAATGATCACGACATTTTGCAAAAATATTCTCTTTTATTACAAAAGTCTCAGAACTAATTTACTTTCATTAAAAGTTTTTGCAAAATATTATTTTCTTAACTGTGAAAAATTTAACATAGCTTTAAATTATGTAGATGGCTACTTTAAATTATTTGATGTTAACAAAAGTTTAACATCAGTTTGTTAGGCTACAAATCGTTTTAGGATGATACTTTAAAGAATTTGGTTTACCAACCTTTGTTTTTTTTACATAAGACGGTAAAACTTTCAGTTTTGTGCTTTCATTTTTTTGCTGACACTGATAGCACATTTAAAATTGTTATATTTGTTGAAGAAAATTTCCAAAAAGTTAAAAAAATGAGTTTCGAAACCCGTCTAAGAAAAAAGTATCATATTTCAGTATGAACAAAAGTGTGTAAATTCGATTATATTTCAACAAAATTAAAATACAGTTACTAAAATTAATAACTTGTACATCTCATCTTAAGTATATCTATAGTATATTTTTTGTAGTTCTTTCATCTTTTCCACTCGCTAAATCTTAACGGTCTTATGCTAAAAAATTTAACAACGATTGGTAAACTAAAGTTAAGCAAAATTTCATAAAGTATTATCCTAAAACGATTATTAGCTTAACAAACCGATGTTAATCTTTTGTTAACATGAAATAATTTAAAGTAGCTGTCTACATAATTTAAAGCTACGTTAAATATTTTATTGTTTTGATAAATAATATTTTCTGAAAACTCTTAAAGAAAATATTTAAGTTTTCAGACTTATCTAATAAAAAATAATATTTTTGCTAAAATTAGTTATCATATTTTTTCTAATTTGCTATTTTTTATCATATAAAAGGTTTCGGGGGTGGGGAATTTATGAAATATAATTTCCATGATATTTCATACTCTATTTTACATATTTCATACTAAAACCAAACTTTTCAAAAAAATTGATAATACAGATTCTAATTTTTAACAAAAAATTCGTGTTTTCAACAAAAAACAGACATCGGTCAATGAAATTTACAAAAAACATTATAGTGATGTATATATATTCAACATGAGTTAAAAGTACTCGATTTTTAAATAATCGGTTTAAACCCTTAGTAAAAATTTATCTATTTATTATTTTACTGTATTATAAATGTGTTTAGTTTATGCTTTTATATAACATAAACATAATTTTACAGTAAGAAAAGAAGAAAAATGTTATTTTATATTAAAAACATACAAAACATTATTTAGAAATTCGACTACCCGGAGGAAACAATGAATAATTAATTCGTTGTTTTGTATATTTAACTATAAAGAGACAAGAGAGAATGACGATGTTGCCAGCATTAACATGTAAAATTGACTTGACGTATTCATTAGTTAAAGAACTGTTTTTGGATACTATTTTTTAACAATCGTATGTTAGCCTTAAAGTATTTGGTAACTAACGTGTTCTTTAAGCAATATTTAAGATTTTTTTTTAGCATAAGACCGTAAGTCTTTAAAATGTGTAACCTCTATATATAACTTTTATATAAAGAAACTTTTATTTTAGGTTGCGACATACTGGGTGAAAGCTCTAAGGGAGTAGACTCCAAAACTATAATCAGTATATGCAGTAGTTTTTCAGCGTAGTAGTTTTATAGCGACATATAATAGCAACAGAATGAGTTATCGACCATAAAAATTCATTGATTTTTTTTCTAATTTATTCAGAATTTAGTGAATTCGCTCATTTTCACAAAATTTTAATTTTTTGCTTGATATACGCATTATAGCGGGTTTTCAAATGTATCAAAAAATTGTGAGATTTGGTGAGAAACTTCCACTCACAAAATTTTAGTCGAATTGGACAACGTTAACACGTAGCGCATAGGCCCCAAATAGCGTTTAAATCGAAAAAATTGACAAATTTTCAGTTTTTGCAAAATTAAAGCTATTTATTCTCCCTTTTGCAAAAAAGTGGATCCTGGTCCTTAGAGCAAACACAATGAGATTTCCAATAAGCTTCATATCTTTAAAATCGGTTAAACAGTTTTCGAGTTATTACAATTTTCACTGGCCATTACATGACCTTGAGGACTTGCCGAAGACAATTTACAAAAACATTTTATTTAGTTTAAATTTTTTTATTTTTTTCTTTTTTAACTTTAACTTTTACATGTAAACAATAAAATATAAAATTTCGCTAAAAGTGACTGATATCTTCCAATTACACAACGCAACAAAATAAAAAATTCGATGCTTTTGAAACCACTATACAATATCCAGGTACTGCCAAAGTGTTTTGGATGAATGAGAAATATATGGCAAAACAAGTACGCGAAATACTGTTTTGGGCAAAACACGTATTTCTGTGGGACACGTGTTACTGTGGAAATACAGTATCGAAGGCTGAGAGCAGGAATATTTGACGGCCCACAAATTCGCAAATTGGTCAAAGATACCGATTTTCTCAGTTCAATGTCAGAAATTGAGAAAAATGCATGGGATTCGTTTGTTTAGGTTATTCAACATTTCTTAGGAAATAACAAAGATGATGATTATGTTGCGCACGTTGAAGAGATGTTAACTCACTTCCAGAATCTTGGATTCAACATGAGCATCAAGTTACATTACCTTCACAGTCACTTAGATCGTTTTCCTGAAAATCTAGAAGACTTAAGTGAGGAACAGGGCGAACGATTTCACCAAGATATTCGGAAAATGGAGGAAAGATACCAAGGTCGCTGGGATGCGAGCAACACTTCATTATTCAATAATAGAAAATGTCATAAAAGAAAATTCCAAAGTTTGTAGTTTATAATATTTATTTATTTCCTTATTTTATATGTTGTAATAAATTTAAAAAATAAAATATAAAATAAAATACATGAATAAAACAATGAAATACATTTTCGATCTATTCCAACGATTTGATTTAGTCACATTTTTTGGTCAATTGCCTTCGGCAAGTCCTCAAAAACATGTAAAGGCCAGTGCAAATTGTAGTAACTCGAAAACTGTTTAACCGATTTTACAGATATGTAGCTTATTGGAAATCTCATTGTGTTTGCCCTAAGGACCAGGATCCACTTTTTTGCAAAAGGGGGAATAAATTGCTTTAGTTTTGCAAAAACTGAAAATTTGACAATTTTTTTCGATTTAAACGCTATTTTTCAGATTTGGGGCCTATGCGCTACGTGTTAACGTTGTCCAATTCGACTTTTTGTGGGTGGAAGTTTCTCACCAAATCTCACAATAATCCGACATGCACCCCTTGAAATTGAAAAATTTATTTTCTTTCATCCATTTGAAAACCCGCTATAATGCGTATATCAAGCAAATAACTAAAATTTTGTGAAAATGAGCGAATTCACTAAATTGTGAATAAATTCGAAAAAATCAATCGATTTTTATGGTTGATATCTCATTTTGTTGCTATTATATATCGCTATGCGATAAAATAATAAATCTGGAAGTTTTTTGCCGTTTTCGATTTTTAATTTTTTAAAACGAAAATTTTCGCCATTTTTACGTAAAAAATATAGTTTTTTCTTAAGTTTTTTATTATAACTCCGATACTACTGATCCGATTGAAACGCGATATATAGACGAATTAAAGGCTATGTAAATCTTAATATCGGACTAGTAGTTTTTGAGTTATCATTAATTATTTAAAGAAACGTCTAAAAAAAATTGCAATTTAAAAAAAAAATTAAAAAAAAAAAAATCTTGCCATAGAATTTAAAAAATGTACCATTTTTGTACTAAGGTAGCCATGATACATCAAATGTATATAGTGGTTACTCGAGCACATTTTTGCTGTTGACCTGTGTTATAGTTATGGAATCTACTCCCTTAGAGCTTTCACCCAGTATGTCGCAACCTCATTCAGGTCTGTCCGAAATGGCCCCTACAGAGCATCAAAGTCCTTATAACTTCATATCACTTTTGACTAAATTCGACATGCTGTCAATTTATTCCTGAGAAACAACTGCATATACTGAATATAGTTTTGGAATCTACTCCCTTAGAGCTTTCACCTAGTATGTCGCAACCTCATTCAGGTCTGTCCGAAATGGCCCCTACAGAACATCAAAGTCCTTATAACTTCATATCACTTTTTACTAAATTCCACATGCTGTCAATTTTTTCCTGAGAAACAACTGCATATAATGAATATAGTTTTGGAATCTACTCCCTTAGAGCTTTGCAACGATATATCGAAACCCTATTCAGGTCTCTTCGAAATTGCCTTTTTGGTGCAACAAATATGCGCCTATATAATTTCACGTAGCTCTTAATACAAGTTTTTTATAAAATTTATTTAACAAAAAATGATAAATTCTGATTGTTTTTTACTTAAATAATCTAAATTTTTTATATTTTTGTGTTTTTTTTTTCTACAAATAAATCATATATTTTTAAATTCATCTATTTAACAGTGCCCTGTAATTTTTGTGGGACGTATTTAACTTGACGAATTTAACTTCGAACACTTACTTTGCCCATGAGTACTATTAAATGTGAAAATTTCTAAGCTCCCCTTAACTCAATTTTTGCTTAAGTCGACTTAAGCACAAATATAAAACTTTAAAATAAAACAAAAAAAAAATTATATGGATTTTATTAAATTAAATTGAAAATTTTAGTGTCGTATGTTAACTTTTATAAGACTGTGAAGGACTCAAGGTTTTAATTGATATAAGGGATCAGTGATGCCAACCAAAAATTTTACTTTGTGGGAGATTCGACATTAAAAAGTAGTATTTTCCACAAAATTTATTTTCAATCTACCACTTTTATTATTCAAGCTTTTAAAGAACTTTAAAGTTACAATATTTACGCTTTTATTCAATCTTTTGTTTAAAAAATAGTGTTGAATATGTATCAATAAATAGACATATTGAATGTAATTTGAAAAGTAAACAAGATCTCATAAAATATAATTTTTTATTTTTGTGTCAAAGGGAGCATTTGTTCGTTGTCACCTTTATTATTCTAGAACCATGTTGCCAGAAATTTTCAACACGTTATATTTCTTAAAAGCTTCCATTCCTAATATAATTCGCTGGGGTCTAAGGGGCATTAAAAATTAATTTAACACAATTTCGAAAAAAACTTAAAAAGAGGTAGAGTTTAGAAAGATACTCAAAAGTATTAGATCTACTACAAAAGTGGTAGAGTTGGCATCGATGTAAGGGATATACATACATATAACACAAGTTCTTGAGAAATGATTTGATAACGAACAATTTCGCAAAAAATATAATATACGTTATGTTACGTAGAGCTTTATTTTAAATTTGAAAGCTCTTTTCATTTTTCATTATGGATTCAAAACAAAAAAGGAAACTTTTTTTTGTCAAAAATATTTACTCAAAATAAGAACAATCAAACAAAAACAACATTCAGTTCTAGTTTAGTTCTAGTTCAGTTCAGTTCAGTTCAGTTCAGTTCTAGTTCAGTTCTAGTTCAGTTCTAGTTCAAGTTCAGTTCTAGTTAAGTTCTAGTTCAGTTCTAGTTCAGTTCTAGTTAAGTTCTAGTTCAGTTCTAGTTCTGTTCTAGTTCAGTTCTAGTTCAGTTCTAGTTCAGTTCTAGTTCAGTTCTAGTTCAGTTCTAGTTCAGTTCTAGTTCAGTTCTAGTTAAGTTCTAGTTAAGTTCTAGTTCAGTTCTAGTTCAGTTCTAGTTCAGTTCTAGTTCAGTTCTAGTTCAGTTCTAGTTCAGTTCTAGTTCAGTTCTAGTTCAGTTCTAGTTCAGTTCTAGTTCAGTTCTAGTTCAGTTCTAGTTCAGTTCTAGTTCAGTTCTAGTTCAGTTCTAGTTCAGTTCTAGTTCAGTTCTAGTTCAGTTCTAGTTCAGTTCTAGTTCAGTTCTAGTTCAGTTCTAGTTCAGTTCTAGTTCAGTTCTAGTTCAGTTCTAGTTCAGTTCTAGTTCAGTTCTAGTTCAGTTCTAGTTTAGTTCTAGTTCAGTTCTAGTTCAGTTCTAGTTCAGTTCTAGTTCAGTTCTAGTTCAGTTCTAGTTCAGTTCTAGTTCAGTTCTAGTTCAGTTCTAGTTCAGTTCTAGTTCAGTTCTAGTTCAGTTCTAGTTCAGTTCTAGTTCAGTTCTAGTTCAGTTCTAGTTCAGTTCTAGTTCAGTTCTAGTTCAGTTCTAGTTCAGTTCTAGTTCAGTTCTAGTTCAGTTCTAGTTCAGTTCTAGTTCAGTTCTAGTTCAGTTCTAGTTCAGTTCTAGTTCAGTTCTAGTTCAGTTCTAGTTCAGTTCTAGTTCAGTTCTAGTTCAGTTCTAGTTCAGTTCTAGTTCAGTTCTAGTTCAGTTCTAGTTCAGTTCTAGTTCAGTTCTAGTTCAGTTCTAGTTCAGTTCTAGTTCAGTTCTAGTTCAGTTCTAGTTCAGTTCTAGTTCAGTTCTAGTTCAGTTCTAGTTCAGTTCTAGTTCAGTTCTAGTTCAGTTCTAGTTCAGTTCTAGTTCAGTTCTAGTTCAGTTCTAGTTCAGTTCTAGTTCAGTTCTAGTTCAGTTCTAGTTCAGTTCTAGTTCAGTTCTAGTTCAGTTCTAGTTCAGTTCTAGTTCAGTTCTAGTTCAGTTCTAGTTCAGTTCTAGTTCAGTTCTAGTTCAGTTCTAGTTCAGTTCTAGTTCAGTTCTAGTTCAGTTCTAGTTCAGTTTTGTAGAATTGAACAATATGATGATGTTCGCTATGCAGTGATTCCATGTCTTAAGTAAGACTCCGATAATGTGAAATACGCTTGCCTCAAAACGCTGTAGGTCGCAGAGTTACTTAAATGAAATAACATTATTGCAGACTTTCTCAAAAGTTTTTGTACTTCCTCAATATGGTATCTCCATTTGAAATTGTGATCTATATAAACGCCAAGATATTTGAACGTATTAACTAACTCAATTGTTGTAGAGCATGTATCATTGTTGCAGCTTATATCATTATGAATACAATCTATATTATGAAATTGTATATTAATTTTTGTGTATCGAAAGTGTCGAGGTTTTATGTGCATAATTTTTGTTTTATTTGCATTAATAATCAATCCATTATCATGGCACCATTTAGTGGCTACATTTAATTCATTCTGCATTATTTTTGTGGCAGTATTTATACATTTATTGTTCACGATTATGGCTGTGTCATCAGCGTAAGCAAATGTCGTACTATTTTTTAAAATACTGATCAAATCATTGGCATATGTTAGATATAAAATAGGGCCCAGTTTTGATCCCTGGGGAACACCATGGGTTAAGGGTTTTTCATTGCTAAGTTCATTGTCAATTTTAACCTTAAATTTCCGATTTTCAAGATAGCTTTTAAAAAAGTTTAGACAATCGCCTCGAATACCAATTCTTTCCAATGTGTTTAATAATTTCTTATGACAGAGAGTATCGAACGCTTTACTGAAGTCAACAAATAGTACTAGGCAATGATAGTTTTCACTTAAGCGAGAGTTTATATGATGCGCAAAGTGTCCTAGTAACTTATTTATGCTTTTGTTTTTTTGAAATCCATATTGGTTATGGTTTATAATTTTATATCGTGTAAGAAAATCATTTAGCCTTCTTACCATTATTTCTTCCATTACTTTTTCAATTACAGGTAATATGGAAATAGGCCTATAATTATTGTAATCGTTTTTTAAACCGCTTTTATATATCGGACGAACGATGGAAGTTTTAAAAAGTTCAGGAACAGTATTTTCATTAAAAATTGAGTTTATTATGTGATTTATTATTGGAGTTAGAATAAACGCGTTATTTTTTATGTCCCGAGGTCTTATGCCATCGATTCCCGCACTTTTGTTTGATCTAAGAGTATTCAGTATGTTGTATATTTCTAGTTCATTCGGGTGTTCAAGAAAAAAAGAGTTTTTGAGTGTTTTTTCGGTATATGATATGGTTTTTTTGTTGCAGGTATGAATTATTCTAGTTCTAGTTCAGTTCTTGTTCAGTTCTAGTTCAGTTCTAGTTCAGTTCTAGTTCAGTTCTAGTTCAGTTCTAGTTCAGTTCTAGTTCAGTTCTAGTTCAGTTCTAGTTCAGTTCTAGTTCAGTTCTAGTTCAGTTCTAGTTCAGTTCTAGTTCAGTTCTAGTTCAGTTCTAGTTCAGTTCTAGTTCAGTTCTAGTTCAGTTCTAGTTCAGTTCTAGTTCAGTTCTAGTTCAGTTCTAGTTCAGTTCTAGTTCAGTTCTAGTTCAGTTCTAGTTCAGTTCTAGTTCAGTTCTAGTTCAGTTCTAGTTCAGTTCTAGTTCAGTTCTAGTTCAGTTCTAGTTCAGTTCTAGTTCAGTTCTAGTTCAGTTCTAGTTCAGTTCTAGTTCAGTTCTAGTTCAGTTCTAGTTCAGTTCTAGTTCAGTTCTAGTTCAGTTCTAGTTCAGTTCTAGTTCAGTTCTAGTTCAGTTCTAGTTCAGTTCTAGTTCAGTTCTAGTTCAGTTCTAGTTCAGTTCTAGTTCAGTTCTAGTTCAGTTCTAGTTCAGTTCTAGTTCAGTTCTAGTTCAGTTCTAGTTCAGTTCTAGTTCAGTTCTAGTTCAGTTCTAGTTCAGTTCTAGTTCAGTTCTAGTTCAGTTCTAGTTCAGTTCTAGTTCAGTTCTAGTTCAGTTCTAGTTCAGTTCTAGTTCAGTTCTAGTTCAGTTCTAGTTCAGTTCTAGTTCAGTTCTAGTTCAGTTCTAGTTCAGTTCTAGTTCAGTTCTAGTTCAGTTCTAGTTCAGTTCTAGTTCAGTTCTAGTTCAGTTCTAGTTCAGTTCTAGTTCAGTTCTAGTTCAGTTCTAGTTCAGTTCTAGTTCAGTTCTAGTTCAGTTCTAGTTCAGTTCTAGTTCAGTTCTAGTTCAGTTCTAGTTCAGTTCTAGTTCAGTTCTAGTTCAGTTCTAGTTCAGTTCTAGTTCAGTTCTAGTTCAGTTCTAGTTCAGTTCTAGTTCAGTTCTAGTTCAGTTCTAGTTCAGTTCTAGTTCAGTTCTAGTTCAGTTCTAGTTCAGTTCTAGTTCAGTTCTAGTTCAGTTCTAGTTCAGTTCTAGTTCAGTTCTAGTTCAGTTCTAGTTCAGTTCTAGTTCAGTTCTAGTTCAGTTCTAGTTCAGTTCTAGTTCAGTTCTAGTTCAGTTCTAGTTCAGTTCTAGTTCAGTTCTAGTTCAGTTCTAGTTCAGTTCTAGTTCAGTTCTAGTTCAGTTCTAGTTCAGTTCTAGTTCAGTTCTAGTTCAGTTCTAGTTCAGTTCTAGTTCAGTTCTAGTTCAGTTCTAGTTCAGTTCTAGTTCAGTTCTAGTTCAGTTCTAGTTCAGTTCTAGTTCAGTTCTAGTTCAGTTCTAGTTCAGTTCTAGTTCAGTTCTAGTTCAGTTCTAGTTCAGTTCTAGTTCAGTTCTAGTTCAGTTCTAGTTCAGTTCAGTTCTAGTTCAGTTCTAGTTCAGTTCTAGTTCTAGTTCAGTTCTAGTTCAGTTCTAGTTCAGTTCTAGTTCAGTTCTAGTTCAGTTCTAATTCAGTTCTAATTCAGTTCTAGTTTAGTTCTAGTTCAGTTCTAGTTGAGTTCTAGTTCAGTTCTACTTCAGTTCTAGTTCAGTTCTAGTGCAGTTTAAGATCAGTTCTAGTTCAGGTTTAGTTCAGTTCGAGATCAGTTCTAGTTCAGTTCTAGTTCAGTTCTAGATCAGTTCTAGTTTAGTTCTAATTCAGTTCTAGTTCAGTAGTGCGATTCACTAACTTTTCAAATTTTGATTTTTGCACTAACAACTATTTTTAGCTACGGTAAAATTATGTGGCAACTTTGTCAAAATAAGAGAAACGCACAAAGAAGAATAGAAAAAAAACAAATGTAAATTTTAAAAAGCATGTTAAGTAAATTCTGTTGGTTGGCTTTTAGCACCAGGTCAATGTCAATATTCGGCTGTCTTTAGTTAGTCGTTGCATTAGATTCCCTTCTTTACCCTCTTTTATTTGGCTCTAACAGCTAATCTCTAACTTAACTCAAAACTGATTTATAAGTGACTTTCTGGGCGATGTAAGTATGAATTTATATGGAAAAAAATACTTTAAATCAAATTTTCTCAAAAGTATTTCTTTTTTACAGTGGCCCTTTTAGCACCGAGCCACAGAATTAATACAAAAAATTACTATTTTATTTATTTTAATAACATTTTTATTTATTTTGATGATAGATGAATACTACTACCAAAATCATAATGGTTTGCTTATGTACATTAGGGTGCCAATTTTTTGTATGAAAGAAATTTTTTTTTTCGAATTTTATAACTTTTTCAACGGAGTATTGTAACAATTGGTCTAAAAGTTTAGTTCTGAAAATTTGAGCCAAATCTGACAACGTTCTATGGGCGCGCATCGGGTCCATAGTTTAAGAGGCCATTTGTATGGTGAAAAATTGGTTATTTTTTGTTTTTGAGAAATTTCAATAAAAAAAAAAAACAATTTTTACAAAAAAAATAATGGTATTTTAAAGGAATCTAACACAGCTTTTTCAAATAGTCAAAAACACAAATCCTTGAAGTAGTTACGGAGTTATTCCACTTTTCCCCTAAAAATTCATGTCCTTGAAAACGCGCCTAAGGATATGCACCAAAAAGTTTATGTTGTAAATAAAGAAATTTAAAAATTAGACATAATTTATCATTAAATGACTCGTTAGTAATGAATAGTTTAGTTTTGCTTAAATATAATCAAATTTACTTAGTTTTTTCATGTTTGAAAATGGTACATTTTTCTCAGGTCGGTTTCAAAACTAATTTTTTAATTTTTCGAAGATTTTGTTCAACAAATATCACAAATTTAGAATTTACTCACCAATGTGTTAAAACAGACAAATGGGAGAATTAAAATTTTTGGGCCAAATTCTATTAGGTGCTCGGTAAATTTTACTTGTATTAAATTTTAACAAAAAAAAAATAATTAATATTATTGCTTAGTTTATAGAAAATCTAAAATTGGACGAGATTATATCTCGTCCAATATTCAAAATAAAAACGTATCAGCATTGGTTTTTTATAAACTAAGCAATAATTTTAATTATTTATTTTTTTTTGTTTAATACAAGTAAAATTTACCGAGCATATACTAGAATTAGAATGTTGTCCGATTTGGCTCAAATTTTCAGAACTAAACTTTGGTCCACATTTGATTATAGTTGCCATACTAACTCTTTTGTCAAAACGCACTAAATGAGACAAAAATCACTAAAACGCTTGTATCGCATGGTCGGGCTTGACCCACTATAGCACTTTCTTACTTATTTTTAATTACATTTGTCAACACGAGTCTAATATACAGTAATACCAAATATCAGAGAGATTGAGCCAACAGCTTTGTTTATAAAGAAGTTAAAAACATTGGGACAGTAATTTGAGTGACTGTATATTTTATGCATTTTATATTTTTTTAGTTATAATTTGTGATTTGTATAAAGAAACACATTTCTAAAACACTTATCTAAATCACTTTTCTAAAACATTAAACCGCATCAAAAAGTGAATAGCAGTGTGGTTAATTTAGTTATTAAAATATTTAAAAGAAACAATTGTGGTTAAAAAAGCGTAGTGAATAGCACTACAGTTCTAGTTCACGGTTTAGTTCGTCGGCTCATGCACAACAACTTTGCTTAAGGTCACTACATACGATTTAATTCATTTTGAATAATTTTCAGTGGTACCATCTATCGGAAATAAATCGCACTAACTTAGAAACCTTCGTCGCACAGTGGTTCAGAATCGTTTTTCATTGGCCAAAACTCTGTAACTTTTTAACTATTAAAGATTTTTTAGTAGTTCTTTTTTAATCAATAGATAACATCTGTAACATTTTCGATTGTAGGTTTTATTAAGATCGGTACAGTGGTTCTTAAGAAATTTAAGCTTGAAATTCAATTTTCGATTTTTTTCATTTTTATTTTGTTTCAAATCTGCCAACTCATTTTTGACCCACTTCCTCTTGGCTCAAATTTGGGCCACAAGTCGTCCTTGGATAGCAATTTAATATTTTGTTATCCTTAGGGTGCCCCTTTTCTCGTTGAGGTATTTACAGTATTTTTATTAGGGTGGCCCTAATTTTAATTTTTGCTTAATAATACTTACATATTACCTAGTTTTTTTTTTTAAATAAAAGAATGTAACATAATTTTTCTTTAAATATATATTTATTTGTAGTCATAAATAGATTGTAGATAAATAAAATAATATTTAATATTGATATTTGTATACTTTATTGCACTCAAATGTTAAATGCAAATTATAATTATTGTTTATTTGGCTGGAATATTTCTTGTAAATATTTTATATTCTGCTCTGTATTACTGCTGTCCTGTAGCAGTGCTTTAACTTCGGCACTTAGGTCCGAAGGATTTACTTTCCATTGACTTCGAATGCTAGAGATGAATGGATCTGATGTTGCTAATAATATGTGAAATAAGTTTTCATTTGTAGAACTTCGTGACGTTTTTCTGGTATTATGTTCTCTGTAAAATCTGAATCCTTATTTCTTTTTTCCTGGGCTTCCTCTGATAAATCTCCAATTGGTAATAAATGGTGCTTAATGACATCTTCTCCATGATAAAGAACTTTGTGCACTGTTGCTGACATATTTCTATAATTGTATTTGGATGTATATATAGCAACAGTTTCCTTGGCATAATCACCAAATTTTTTAGCATTAATTTGTTCATTGCACGCAAGTACTTCAGTAATTGTTTTATATCTTGAAATAAGATCTATATCAACACCTGTTATATCAGATGTAGTTTCGGGATCCAAAAAGAATCTTCTTGCGGTATTGCCATCGTTTGTATTGCCTGATCCTTGTTTTGGTTGATCTATAATTAACCCGTGTTTGAGAAATGCATCATGAACTTGTTTCTTTTCCATTTTTTTTTTCTCTTTGTTGGTGTCATTATTTCTTACTAATCCTGAAGATCCGAAGTCCAAATCATAGCTAATTTTCAGTATGTGTTCCATAAATCTTATTCTCGTATGTAGCGGTGATAATCTAAATTCAAATGCATCAATACTATCTAGTGACTTTGTAGGTTCTTGGTTTAACTGACTTGATGTTGCTTTACATATAATACAGCTGGATGAAGCTTTTGTATCAGTCAAAGCCTGGGCAGTTTTTCCGTCTATCATTGAAAGTATTAATTGATAATTCAATTTAATAGTATGTTCATCTATCTCTAACTCTAATGGCTTTAGTGTTGAAATTTGAGTTTTGATGTCACTTATTTCATTCTTAATGGTATCATGAGTTTCCTTTTTAAATTCAAATTTTATTGGTCTGCAGTACTTCGTGGACGATGGAGTATGATTTTTCCAAATAAAATTTGTTTGCATTGTGCTGGACGAAGGTTCCGAGTCTTCTAAGTTTTTTATTAATCGCAATGGCACAAATGACACCATGAACATATCTGTGTCAGAAATATCTTCACATAAAAATTGTTTATATTGTTTTTGTCCTGAAGATCCATCGCATCCCCATTTACAAAAGAGAGTTAAATTGCAGTTTCCATGTTTTTTTAAATCACTTCCTTTAAGTGATTGCAGCAACCTTTCAGCTGTATGATCAAGTAGAGCTTGCAGTTTTACCTGTGCAGAAATTGGTGTGATTTTCATAGATTCCTTTGGAGGATAGCACTCCTTTTTAGCTGCAATTATGTGATGATATGACGGGTATAAATTTAAGCCTTTTTCGATCGCACGCAATCTGAGTTGAGTATACTGGTGTTTTGTTAGCTTTAAATCCAGAAATAATGCAAGTGCTTCCTCGTTTGTAAACTGTTTTTCCTCGTTTGGTGTTGGAATGCTTTTAAGAACCCGTTTTGTTCTCACCGGACTAGCAGAAAGGACTTTCTGAATGATATCCACTTTCGCTAATTGTTTTTCAGATCGAAGTTTATGCAGAAAACTATCTTTAATGTTTTCACACCCGATTTCTTCATTAAAATTCTTAAGTTTTCGTCTCTTAGATCTATCGCTACAGTTATCTAACGGTTTTTGTGGTCTTCCACAACTCCCATCATTTGTTGTTTCTGAAATGATCTGGATACGGAGTTCACCTTCTAACCAATTCGCAAAGCGCTTGTAAAATTTACTTTTACTAAAGTCAACTTCCTTGTAGTATCTATTCAATGTTTTGACGAAATTAGATACTTTGTTTTTTATTTCCAGTTGTGTTTCAATGTAGAGACTATTTATATTCAGTTTTGTTTGAATATGGCTTAGAACACCATCTTTATTTTTAAAATATTCTTCGGCCAATTCCTTATAGCTGAAAGTCTCCATATTTTAATTTAGCCGAAAATAATGTACTTTTAAAGGGCTTTGAAATAAAACTTCCAAATATTTATCAACCTTTTTAAATCGAATACTTGTTCGAAACTAACATTTATTTCCAAATGATTGTCCTTATATCATGCTTTGATATTATTATACTCTACCTAGGTAGCTGTCCATAAAATCAAATGGAAAATTGTACCTGTTCAAATTCATCCTGTATGTCACTGAAAGATATTTTAAAAATTTTTTCATGGAATTTTTAAAATGCAGTGAATAAATTTAGGAAGTTTTATTTAATGTCATAAAAGACCAATTATAATAATTTTTAAGTATAATAAAACCCTTTAACGCTGATGAGTAACAGGATAGGTAACATTCCTTAAAAAATGGAAAATTTTAACTGTTAAAATTCATTCTGTACTTTAATGAAATACATTTAAAGGTTTTTTCCCTATAATTTTTTAGCAGGTAATTGAAATATATGTGCAAAATGAAATATTTTCAAAATTCTTTGAAAAATTCCCTAAAAAATTCAGGGAAGTTTTTTTAAGATATCAACCATTTGAATAAAAATTTAAACCACTAATATTTAACTTTCCTCTTATTGAAATAACTATCTGCAATTTGTATTTATGACAGTGAATGATTTCTAAAGTAAATTTACTAGTAATTTTGCTTGTAAAAATGTTGAGTATTTTCATTAAAATAAAAAAAGTGTTCTACGGGCGGGTCCGGGCGGGTGCAAAAGTATATATAGGCTTAAAGGGAACACTCTTGGCTTTCTTTGGGTGGTTTCGATTTTTGTTTCCATTTGTTTCTACAAAAGTTATACACTACTAAACTTGAAATTTTATGAGTATATGGTGATTTTAAATTTTTTACATAACACCTTAACTACAAATTATACAGGGTGCGCAAATACCATTTGTTAAAACCAACAGTCCACCCAACATAACAAAAAAAAACTGCAGCCCATTAGCATTAATAGTTTTCAAGAAATCGTAATTAATATGAGATCAAAAATTACAATTTTTCTTTCATTTCTAAATTAACCAAAATTCCTTGTCTTTAGCAGCATGCCACGCCCACTACAGCGGATATTTTGACCAAATTTTTTGGCCACCTTAGTTTTGATATGTTTTCTTTCTGATGGTATAAAAATTTTAAAAATCTATGTCAACAAAAAATATAGGTTTTGGCCAATGAAATTTGATTCTGAACCACCGTGCGTCGGCTAATGCTTAACAACTTTGCAAAAGATCATAACATGATCATATGCATAGTTTACTATTCTATGTCTTATAGAACGACAACAATTATACTAAGCTTTCAGTTCTTACGTTTTCACTCAATCAGAAATCACATACTCTTTACAAAACCAAATGTTTGTACTAGGCTGTTTATTTCTCCCTAGTGAGTCAAAAAAAGTCAAAAAACGACCCACCCTAATATATATATAATATAATTCCCCGACAACATTTTAATTGGAACAAGGGGTACTTCTCTCAGACAATGAGCTGCATCCGATTCTATTTTTAGACTCATTGAAAGGGACCTACGTTTTAACGCCGGCTCGGAACGGAAAATGCATTAGTTAGAGAAGTTTTACATAGCCTAATACTCAATAACCAATGGCTAGCTGAGTTATGAGACCGCTTTTATTGAAAATTTATTTTTTTCAAGTGAGTCTGGCCGGGGATCAAACTTGGGACCTCTGGTACGCTAGGGGGATGAATAACCTGCTATACCACGGCGCACAGTGGGATTTCTCCATACATTTCTTGGCAAAAAATATAAGGAGAGCTCGTAGAACATTGAAATTTGGTACATATGCTTCTATCAACTCAGTTAAGAAAATTTTAAAGTTTCATCAAAATTGACCACGCCCATCGCCCCCCGCCCATATAATCCAAAAATATTTTTTCACCCCAAATGTTTATTTCTTAACCGTTCGTAACGAAACTCGGCACAGATCATCAGTATTACAAAGTTTAAATATATGGAAAGTTTCATGGAAATCTGCCACGCCCAACGCCCACCGCACATGTAAGCCGGAAATATTTTTTCCCAAAAATTTTTATTTCTTCACCAAAATTCATGAAACTTTATACAAATCATCAGTGTTATAAAGCTGAAAATACAAAGTTTCGAGAAAATCTGCCACGCCTACCGCCCCCCACCCCCGCCTACATAAAACGAAAATATTTTTCCACTACAAAGTTTTGTTTCTTAACCGATCATAAAGAAACTTAGTGCAAGTTATCAGTATTATGAAATTTAAATATCTGAAAAGTTTCATGAAAATCTGCCACGCCCAACGCCCACCACACATGTAATTGGGAAATATATTTTATCTCAAATTTACAAAGTTTCAAGAGAACCTTCCACGCCCACCACCCCCTATTGTTCTTCAAAACATCGGAATGAATAAATATCAAAATTAGTAACAAACATAGACTTTTATTCATCTTCTATCATTTCTTTAACGACATCATCAACTTCTAAAACATGTTTATGGGGTTGACGTCTTATGCTGGTAATATAAGGATCTGATGATACAAGAAGGCGATGGAAAACATCTGTGTTTGTTGCCATCCTGCTGCACTTTCTGGCGAACATTAGCCGATACCTTCTGTAGTCTTTATTTCGAGCTTCTTCAGCTTCTTCTGAAAGCAAACCTATTGGAAGTAAAGCAGCATCCATAATTTGTTTTCCATGAATAAGTACTTTGTGAACCGTAACCGGCATGTAGAACCATCTATATTTTTCTACAAATAGTTTCGCCGTATCCCATGCAAAATTTTTAAACTGAGATGAGTTTATTTTCTGGCCGCACGTTATTATTTGCAATACAACTCGAAATCGATCAATAAGATCCTCGTTGACCCCAGTTATGTCAGCAACAACTTGAGGGTTCAAAAAAAACGTCTTGAAGTGTTGCCATCGTTGGAAGACCCGGTTCCCTGTTGAACAGCATCTACTCTTATACCCATCCGCTCTTTTAAGGCTACTTGAATGCGATGTTTATTTTCCTGTTTAAGAATTTTGTGCTCGTCCTTCGACGCCGACCACTTTTGAAATGGTAAATTATAAGCAAGATGAAGAATGCATTCCATAAACTTAATTCGTGCATGCAAGGAGGAAATGCCTAACTTACATGCTTCGATATCAATAGCTTTTCTTGAAACTAATTCTAAATCATTCATTTCAATGGGCTTCGCTTTACAAATGTAGCAAACAGCTGCTGATGTCGTACCTGTAACTGTTTGAGCCGTCTTACCATCTAACATTGTAAATACTAAATTGTGTTCTATCGTAAATTTTTTACCACAGGCGATTACTTCAGTATTATTCAAAGCTGCAATGTCGGAATTAATTTTACCAACAATCCTTAACATTTGTTCCTTTGTTTCTTTAGCGAATTCAAAATAAATAGGACGACAGTATCTAGTTGATGATGGAGCTTTGTTTCGCCAAAATTCCCTTCCTGAAGTCGACTCTAGCCTTAGTGGCACCAAACAAGCTAGTAACAAATTTTTGTCAGTTACACCAGCGGTAAAATTTTGTTTGTATTCCGAATGTCCAGAAGAACCATCGCAACCCCATTTAGATGTTAATGTTAAACTATTTTCCTCCATGTTAATTATTTCTTCATTACAAAAAGTTAAAAACAAACGGCTTATCGTATGATCCATTAAACTTTGCAAGCTAACAGATGCATCTTTTTCAGTAATATTAATATTATTCGGGTAGCAATTTTCCTTTTCATCTTTAAGTTTCGCATACGGTGGTAAAATATCGTATCCTTCTTCTTTAAGAAATTTTTTAATGCACTCGTATTGATATTTTGTAAGCTCTGCATCCATCATCAAGGCTACTACAGCAGAAGAAGTAATGTAGGATTTACTTCCTTTGTTTTCTTCAATTGCCTTAGTAGCCATGTGTAAATGTTCTTTAGAATATTTTGATGCTAATTCAGAAGCTTTATACCGTTTTGCGCGATCTTTACAATCATCAAAATCCATTGCAGGCCTTCCCCTTGCTTTTGAACAACTCGGTCTATCATCGAGCAGGGACACTTTAAATGTTCCTAATTCAAAATTAAAGGCAGAAATAAGTTTCTCATAATAATATTTGGAAACCAAGTTTTTTTTTTAATTTTGTCAGATTTTAAATCTTGTATATTTTTGTTTTTTTTTTTTTTTATTTGTTTGATACATATTTTTGTTTGATACATACTTTTTAACCACAAGTCATTTTTTTTTAAAGAAGTAGTCACGATTTCCTGAAGACTCTTCTTGTCTTTTGTAAAAATTTCCCAAAAAGCGCCTTTGAATTGTGACTTTAACTTCTTCGATTTCTTCTCTTGTTAAAAGCTCATTTTTTGATTTAATGTAATCGCTTAGCAGATCAGTATTATTACGGCAACGAAAAAGCTCCGTAGCTAGATCGAAATAAGTAACTTCAAAAGTACACATTTTATAATTTTTTTTTAATATAAAGTCGCGATTTAACTTCTTTCACACTTTTACACGTCTTAAAAATAATTAGAACTTCTCATTTTGATGTTTATTATACCGTTCATCGTGGGTGATAAGGGTATTATAAATTTATTATTCCGTATGTTAAAATTTTCCATACAAAACTTTACATAACAAAGAAAAAGTACATTGGAAGTGATGAAATAGTTACTGACATGTGGTGAAGGGTATGCGGGATTCGGTATACCCGTGTGTTCCACTCCAAATTTTTTTTAATTTTTTCCTTTTTTCTTCTTGACCAATTCTTTTAAGTACCAGACAAATAATCGTTAACAAATTGTTAATAATTTATGGTGAAGGGTATTTAAGATTCGACGTATCCGAATATTGCAGTCCGATTTGTAAATTTTGTTTTGTTTTTCTTATTCATCACTTCTTTTAAATACCCGTTAAATAATATTTAACCATTTGTTGCTATTATTCATAACATAAAATTAATTAAGCCTAAAAGCATGCACTACTTTTTCTAAGATGTTTCTTTGAAATATTAAAGTGAAATTTCATGTGACTTTTTTTATAAAATTTATAACTTTGTTCAACAGTATGGAATATTATGGGAATTTTATTTATCAAATCGAAAGAATACACTCCCACCTTTCATTTGATTATAACTAGAGCACAAAGCTAGACAAAGCTAACCTTTTTTTTTTCCAACAAAAATTTAAAACACTGCATTTTGAAGTGCCATCATTTAAACCTTAATATCTTATAAGCTGTTATAGTTTTCCAACATAATTTTTTTCTTAATTTATGTGGAGGTACTATATTTTCAAAATATACTTACAGTAAATATATATCGCAAAAAGAAATTATGTTGCCGAGCAATTGAAATTCATGAAAATTTTAAACAGTTTCTGCAGAGTTTCATTTAGGTGACTTTGCCGCGTTATTTTGAAAAGAAAAAATAAAAAAATAAAAAAACTAATGATGCATTTCTCTTAACTAAACAGTCCTCTACAAAACTGCATAATTAGATTTTCGATATTTTATACTCGAAAAATGTATTTTTTGCCAGCGAAATCCCACTGTGCGGCGGTTCATTTTTAAAAATTTAATTAACTAAATTTTAAATAATTAATTAAATACCCAAAATTCCCCCATTTCAGTAATAATTATTTTTTTGAATTTCAGTCTATCATTTCACATACAAAATAATAAAACGTGATATTTTTTTTAATAACATATAACCAATCTCTTATTATTTAGGGTTGCCTTTTTAGAATATAACATTATTTTAAACATTTTAGAATTTTTAAAGCTTAAAGTATTGAAAATTCTCATAACAATTGCCTTCTATTATCATGCATTTTCAAATATTAAAAATTTCAACTTATAATTTTGATAAAAATATAAAATATGGATGATTTAAAATCATTATATTTCAGGGACCGCAACAGTTTTGACTTTTATCGAAAAAGTCAAAAAATAACAATTATTTTTTAACTTTTATTTTAAAAAATCAAAAATAAAAATTATTGTTTAACTTTTATTTTTAAAATCAAAAATAAAAGTTATTTTTACCATTAACATGATTAAAATAAAATAAAAAAAGGAAGATTTAAAAAAAAAAAATTTTTGAAAAAAAAAATTGAGAAAATTTGATAGGATATTTAAAGAACATTTCTTATAAAAATTTTGAGAAAATTTTCTATTGAAATGTCTTCCATTCGTCAACTTTTCTATAGAAATGTCTTCCAATAGTCAACTTTTCAATAGAAATGTCTTCCTATCGTCAACTTTTCAATAGAAATGTCTTCCTATCGTCAACTTTCCTATAGAAACGTCTTCATATCGTCAACTTTCCTATAGAAATATCTTCCTATCGTCAACTTTTCTATAGAAATGTATTCCTATCGTCAACTTTCTTATAGAAATGTCTTCTTATCGTTAACTTTTCTATAGAAATGTCTTCCTATCGTCAACTTTTCTATAGAAATGTCTTTCTATCGTCAACTTTTCTATAGAAATGTCTTCCAATCGTCAACTTTTCTTTAGAAATGTCTTCCTATCGTCAACTTTTCTATAGAAATGTCTTCCAATCGTCAACTTTTCTATAGAAATGTCTTCCAATCGTCAACTTTTCAATAGAAATGTCTTCCTATCCTCCACTTTTCAATAGAAATGTCTTCCTATCGTCAACTTTCCTATAGAAACGTCTTCATATCGTCTACTTTCCTATAGAAATGTCTTCCTATCGTCAACTTTTCTATAGAAATGTCAGCCTATCGTCGACTTTTCTATAGAAATGTCAGCCTATCGTCAACTTTTCTATAGAAATGTCAGCCTATTGTCAACTTTTCTATAGAAATGTCAGCCTATCGTCAACTTTTCTATAGAAATGTCAGCCTATCGTCAACTTTTCTATAGAAATGTCAGCCTATCGTCAACTTTTCTATAGAAATGTCAGCCTATCGTCAACTTTTCTATAGAAATGTCAGCCTATCGTCAACTTTTCTATAGAAATGTCAGCCTATCGTCAACTTTTCTATAGAAATGTCAGCCTATCGTCAACTTTTCTATAGAAATGTCAGCATATCGTCAACTTTTCTATAGAAATGTATTCCTATCGTCAACTTTTCTATAGAAATGTCTTCCTATCGTCAACTTTTCTATAGAAATGTCTTCCTGTCGCCAACTTATTTATAGAAATGTCTTTCTATCGTCAAATTTAAAAAAAAAAAACTCGCGTAAAAAAAATTTGAGACCCATCATACAATTTTATATGCATAAAATGAATAGAATCGAATTGTATTGTATTTTTAATTAAGTTGTCAGTATATAATTATGACTTGTGAGCAGTACTGCCGTTTTGTTTATTTGTAACAAAAATTGGTTACTTTTTTTCTTAATGTTGGTGGGTGACAGGAAAATTTTTTTTCTTTAATATTAAATGTTTTTCAACGAAATATTATGACACTAGGTCTAAAAGTTTAGTTCTGAAAATCAAAGACAAATCGGACAACGTTCTATGGGTGCTCATCGGGTCCAAAGTATAAGAGCCCATTTGTATGGGAAAAATTGGGTTATTTTTTATTTTTGAGAAATTCCAACCAAAAAAAAAAAAACAATTTGTGCAAGAAAAAAATATTAAAGAAAACCTCTAAAAATCTCTAAAAAAATTCGCGGTCTATCAAACTTTGTATTTAAAATTTTTTTTTTTAATTTTTTTATGGTTGTTTTAACTGCTCGAATTCTAAATGAAGCATAGGTCAAAAAATATGGAAATTGGCGCGGTTGATTAGTAAAAGGTATCTACTTTTCAATCCAAAAAAGAATAAGTTAAAATTTTACACATATTCCAAAATTAAGCGAATTTTATATATGGGTTCAAATATACAAATAATTTTATTAAAAACAAATAAACAAATATTCAAACTTACATGTTTGTGCTGATGTATGTATGTAACGCATCTTAGACCCATCTTTTAGTATACCAATAGGCTTAGAATCACTTTCTGAGTCGATTTAGTGATGTCCGTCCTTCCGTCTGGCTGGACGGCTGGCTGGCTGGACCCCCATGTAAACCTTGTAATCAAACTACAGGTCGCAATTCTAAAGATAATCTGATGAAATTTGGCACAGGCCATTTTTTGATAATAGGACCATGGCTATTGAAATTCGTCAAAATCGGTCCATTATTTATGGTACCTCCCATAGGTCCCACTTCCCGGAATTGATATATTGGACACAAAAATCAATATTTTTCATGAAATTTAAAACAAATACTGCTTATATTAACCTAAATCACTGTACCAAATTTCGGTCCACATTTGACCATAGCTCCCATACAAATTCTTTTCTCAAAACGCACTAAATGAGACAAAATTCACTAAAACGCTCGTAAATCCGAAGATAATGACAATTTTAAGTTTATTTTTTGCATACATAATTTTTGTAGCAACGTATCGTATGGTCGGGCTTGACCGACCATTTTCTTACTTGTTTTTGTTTAAATATATTATTAATTATACATATGTATATCGCATTTAAAGAAATTTTCCTGCTCATCATGGCCTACATGAATTATCGGGCATGTTCTGCAAATCACTTCCACATGATTTTGAAATCACATAAATTTTTTAAGTCGAATTATTCATTGTTCATAAATTATTTTGACACTTTTATAACTCAGTGCACTTATGATGAAGAAGGTCTAGAAGGTTATTGATAAATGCTCTGAAAATTTTAACAATTATAGAAATTACAGCCTTTTTGAATTTCATGTGATTTCAAAATCATGTGGAAGTGATTTGTAGAACATGCCCGTATAAATCCGATTTTAGGAATGGCATTAAATTTCATCAAAACCGGTTCATAAACACCTATCGCCAAAACAACAAATAAGTTAATGAAGTAAAAAATAAATAAAAAAATTCGGCAACTTGTGGAGATATTTCAGGTGTTTGTGGACCGATTTTTATCAAATGTAATAGCGTGTTGAGTAGGAGAATTTCCTAAAATCTGATATGTAATTATACAGGCCCGTCATACATTAATATATTTTCTTTACAATGTACAAAAGTCAGACCATAAAGCTTATAGAAAAGACACCATTATGAATTATATATCAGATTTCATTAAAATCGGTCCATAAATTTATTTTAAAAGTGTATTAATGTCTATCTAGTATTTAGAACATAAAATATCTGTATTAGTTTTTGTTTAATTAACTTAAGTTCCGGTCCCGCACGTACTGGTCACGAACGTACGATTTTTACATAATATGTTGTTTTTATTATTTTTACCATGCATTTTCCCATAAATATCCTAAAATTTTCTTAACAAAAAACTTAATACTCGATTTATAGCGTGTCGCAACACTTTCGACGCATAAAATTTTTTAGCATGTAAAGTTATCTTAAACATTACACATAAAAATGACTTTTGAAGTAGTTAAAAAAAGGGTTTGCAGTTTCCGGCTCAATTTTCTCAAGTACAAAAGTTGAGATATGATATGAAACCATATTCTATTAAAAAAATAAACTTTTTTACAATTATAAGCAGTAAAACATGATTTTTATCAACAATTCATTTTTCGATCCGCTGCAAATGCCCATATACAACTTATGTCGATACACTCTCCAGCAGCTCCACAAACTTGATTTCAACAGAAAGACAGACATCGCTTAATCGATTCTTCTGCCGATTCTGAGTCGATCGGTTTAAATTTTGCGGGGTCTGCGACAAATAATGAAAAAATTACAAATGTTTGGCATATAAAGGGACAACTTCGCCCTTTTTTATCATTATACAAGAATCCACAATTCAATCATTAAAAAGAGCCCAGAGTCCCAAATCATTTGCACAAAAAATAAAGCAAAAAAATTTTTATTATTCAAATTTTGAATTATTAAATTTTATGATTAATCGGTTAATCATTAGATTCGAACAATCAAAACCAAAGTTTATCGAATAATTATTCATACAAATAATCGAAAATTACAGTTATTCGAATAATTGATTAATCAAAAATATAATTAATCTGTGTATTTGAAAAAACGATTAATCGCACATTCCTACCTAAAACCATTTCGATTCGGTGTATAATTTTACGAGATGAAAGTGATGACTACAGATAAACTTTAATGGAAAACATTTGTTGAATTAAAGGACAAAATTTATATAATCAGCCATGTCAAAAAACTCAATTCCGTTGGGAAGTGGAATGAGTTCCGTATTTTGCTTCTTTAGAAAAAGGTTAATTAAATTTTTTTTTGGAATTGAAAAACTTTCAATTTTCAAAGTGGAATTGAATTTGTATGTTTTTCTTTGTTTCTTCAATATTTCAATAATTTCTGCAATTATTCAATATTATTTGTTGAAAAAAAGATAAAGTAACTGATTTCAATCGAAAACCCCGGTATTGAAGCATTTACATTTTTTTGGAATTTATAGAATCTAAAACGATTTCGATCGAAATTAAACTACAGAATAGTTTCAATTCCGAACGGAATTTGTGACATGCCTGAATATATATTAAAACTGGACCCAATCAGTTCAGTATTTTAGGTACTTCCCTACCGGCCAAAAATAAAGAGTTTAAAATTTAAAGCCTAAAATGTAAATGTTATATACGAAAGTAGAGTTTTAAGTTCAAACAAGACACTCGATTTTTGTTTTAGATTTAAAGGGTAATAGGTCGCTACAAGAAAGGGTTGGAAATCCACAGAAAGCTTGGAAGTGGTGGAAAATCTGGTCAGCAAATTAAAAAATTGGTAAAAACTATACAATAGGTCGTTTTTTGACTTTTGTCTCTGATCGACTTCTAATAGTGAAATTATATGGCCAAATAATGTCAATCGGAAGTGTGCAAAATATTATTGATTTATTTTTAGGATACGAGCCCGCGCAACGGGCCCAATGTTTTTGAGCCCATTTGTATGGGGAAAACTGAGAGTATTTGCAGTTTTTGCCACATTTCGTCCATTTACAATTTATTTTAAAGAGAAAAGATAATGGAATCTAAAAGTGAACTAATGCAGCTTTAATTGAAGTCATCAATATTTGAAATCCATAAAACAGTTTTGAATTTATTGCGATTTTCCCCCAAAAATTGACAATACGCCTAAGGATACACCGCTAGAAAAAACTACTTTGGGAAAAAGCTCGCAAAGCAAGACATGATTTATCATTTTTAGACTTGTAAGTACTTCATAGTTTAATTTTGTTAAAATATAACAATATTTACTTAGTTTTTTTCATAATCGAAAATGGGTCATTTTTCTCAGGTGGGTTTCAAAACGCATTTTTTAATTTTTTGAAAATTTTGTTAAACAAATATTACAAATTTGAATCTCTCTCATCGATGTGTTAAAAAAGATAAAAAAGACAATAAAACTCAAAAAAAAATGAGGTCGATATCTCAAACCATTTTCCCGTTCAAAAAACGACCCACCCTATGATTTTTGAAATCGACCTGAGAAAAAAAGCAAAATTTTCTAATATGAAAAAAAACTAACTAAATTTCATAATATTTTGACGAAACTCAGCTATTAAGTAGTTACAGGCTATTGAATTGTAAATCATGTCTTACTTTGGATTTTATTCTAAAGTATTAATTAAGTAAAAAATCAGGTATTTTGCAAATTTTGGGCGGGCCGTGGGCACGCTTTCCCTCCATCCGATGTCCCAAGTTCGATTCCCGGCCAGACCCACTTGAAAAAATAACTTAAAAAAAGCGGCGGTTTACCTCTAACTCATTTAGCCACTGGTTATTGATTATTTGCCGTTCAGAGTCGGAATGTTGTCGGGGAATTACATATATATAATTAATATAAATATATTTGTCTAACTGTAAAATTTAAAATATAATTAATTTCACATAAAATTTAAAATAGGGTTCTAAATTTAAAATACGAACTATCTTTTCAAAGCCCTTCTGGGGCTTTAATCTACCGATAGCCTTATTTTATTTTCTGTTGTTCTCATGCAGGAAAAAATCTAATTTCGCAAAATTTTTACTTTGGTTTAAGAAAATTTTTTTAAAATTTAGTTATGTTATTTACAATTAAAAATAAATTTTAATTTTTATTACAGAGAAATCTCTAAAAGTACAAGCTGAAAAAACAAAGAAAAATGATTGCCCATTTTGCAAGGAGCATAAAAAGCGCCCACTTATAAACTATTTGAGAAAACGGGACTCACGCAAGCACCATGAAAGCATCTGTGAAGATGAGGAAAATTGTGTATAATATTTATTTAACTTCAGAAATTTTATTTACATTATTTTTAGGCTAAGATATTTTAAAAAGCTACAGCATATTTACGTTAATATTATTTTTTTTATCAAAATATTTACAAAACGTGGTTGGGATAAATTAAATTAATTGTAGTTTACTGTAAAATTTTATAAATTAGTTTGAAGCAATAAGGCATAAACAATGTTAACTCAACGTAGGGTCAACATTTACCCCTTTAAAATTTAATGAAATCCGCCATGAACTTTTAAACATATTTAATATATCCCTTTTAATAATGATGCATAAATGTCTTAATTTTTTTTATATTATTTATAATTAATGGTTAAATATTGGAAATTAGAAATTCAACACTTTTCTTTTAAAAAAAGGTTGTCCAAAATTTAGCTATCATTTTAATTTTAATAAAACTTTTTTCATATAAAAAAAGTTATTTTTATTTGTGTTTATTAAATATAAATAGGTTAGGGGTAAAGAAAATGTAAATTTAGGGGGTTCATTTGACTGCTGGCTCGGCAGACTATCAATATTTTACCAAAATATTAAACTGAAATAAACATATTCAGGTATGTGATGAAAAACGATCGTTTTCAAATCGATCGATTTCAGAAATATTTTTGAGATAATTTTCGATTATTTCTCCCAAAAAAAATGAAAATTTAGGCTTTAATCCTTTTGATTGATATCTTATCTTTCATTTGGTTTAAATTTTTGGGAAAATAACCGAAAATTATCTCAAAAATTTATTTGAAATCGATCGATTAAAAAAAAAAACAATCGTTTTCCATCACATACCTGATTTAAAAATTTATTTTTTTAATTCTTCATTTTTAATTCTCAATTTTGGCGACCTTCATAATTATGTTCATTAATCATAATTGTTAATATGGTTTTGTAAGACCTTCGTTTAGTTGACATAGTGTATGCTTTATATCATGATGACTCTGTTGCTATATTAATTTAGAACGTTCTAAATTTTAGACTTACTGATGCATTGTAGCGTTGTTGTATTTTTTGTTTATTTTATAATAAAACAGTTAAGATTTGATAAATAATTTTTATAAAATTACAAATGTTCTTACATATTTTGATACCATATATTTGGGACAATAAAAATAAATAAACCTTTTAAAATTAGTGAATGTAATGAATTAATTAAATAAAAAACAAGTATGAATGTGATATAGTCGGTCAAGCCCGACTTTTTTAAACTTTGCACAACAATGGTCAAAAATTGACCAATTATCTACAAATTTACAAGATTTTGTGTTTTACTTCATAACATCTATCAAATGTTTTTCGGGATATTTAAGTGACTTTTGAGAGTTGGGTTGTATGCTCAAATTTGCTAACATAATTTGGCTACTATGTATAGGCAAAATTTTTGCTAAACTTTATTTTTATACAAAGAAATTTCAGGATGTATAGGCCCGCAAAATGTACTTTTGTTTCTTTTCAGGTTTAAGCAAAATCAACTTTAAGATCTCTGGCAGCAGTGTTGAGGGCAGAGGAATAGAAAGCAAAGAGCAAAACTAGGTATCCGTCATAGAACACAATAATCAATATGGATAGATCAAACATGACCAAATGGCCGTCTATAAAGGCTCCAAGGATAACTTATCATGATAAGATGCAGAATAGCAAAAGTTGTAAAGATTGTCAAAAAAGGTTGCGGGTGCTATATCTTAGTTCGTTAGCACATCGGCTACTAAGCACAAATCAAACGCTGCCTGGGTTCGAGCCCAAGTCACATATTTAACAGGAATAAATTCATAACTTTATAAATACCTAGCCGATATTTCAAAAATTTCACCGTGCTTTATTGCATCCCCGGCGCTTAATGCTGGCTATAAACTTTTCTGATATTTAAAGTGGGAGTAGCCCCGCCCATATAAAAAAATATATTTAATCGATTTCTCTGAAATTTTCAATGTGTTTTATTGCACCTTCGGCTCTTAATGCTGTATATGAACTTTTCTGATATTAAAAGTGGGAGTAGCCCCGCCCATATAAAACAATTATTTCATGTTATATCTGACCCACTATTTTAACTAGCATATTCAAATTTACTGTGGGCATCTTAACATTGTATAAGCACGCGGAAAATGAAGGCTATAGAAATAGTAGGCGTGGCACCTTCCATACAAAAAAAATTATCTATATATTTTCGAATTAGAATTACCAAAATTTATTAATATGGTTTTATTACAAAAAATTATATGTGATTTCACATAAAATTGGTGCGGAAATAGGAATGGTAATACAAAGACGAGGATAGATAGTGAACTGATATTGTTCACTTGCATTTCAAACGAGCTGTGGCGCTTTTAGAATACAAAGTTTATTTTTTCATTTTATGACATTTTATGACATTTTATGACATTTTTTGCAAACTGGTTATATATATCTTGGGTTTTTTTTAGCGTCTAGTATTATAAACATTTAATTCCAGTGATTCAAAATATTCAGTCTAGGTTAAATTCTTAAATTTAAACCATTTTTCAAATAACTTCAATTAAGTAATTTCTGTAATTTTTGCGCATTTTAAAATAATTTTATATGCATATAGCAGAAGTGTTGGGGAGCTTACTGGGACGGCACAAGCGGCCCCCAAAGTAGGGCACCTATATGAATCTTTTAAAACGATGTATAATTGTCATTTTCCAACCGATTTTAAAGATATTTGACTTCAAAAATTAAAAACTTCAATTTTTGTGTCATACTGCACCGATTTTTTACTAATATCTATATACTCGTATAACCCGATTTTCTAAAACAAGAAAAAAAATTTTGAATATTCTGCAAGCTAGAAGTGTATTTACTATATAAAAAGTTATAAGTGTTTAAAATTAATATTAAATATAACCCCTATTTATCCATATTTTAATAGAATATAGAATATTTACAGGAAATACTCCAGCCAAATGAATAATAATTACAATTTCCATTAAATATTTGTATGAAATAAAGTATACAAATATTAATATTAAAAGTTTTTTTTTTTTAATTTCTTAAGTGTTTAGTTAAGGGAAATGCATCATTAGATTTTTTTTTTTAGTTTTTTTCTGCTAAGTAACGTGTCAAAGTCACCAAAATGAAATGCAGAAACTGCCTTAGATTTTCATGAATTTCAATCGTGCTGTAACATAATTTCTTTTTACGATACACATATCGCTCATTTGCTGCAACAACGTCATAAGTCAAAAAAGACTGAAATTTCGAGTTAATGTCACTAATGTAAAGTACAATTTTTAAAAACTTCGCGCAGTACCATGCTATATTCACATTGTCGTTAAAGCACAGCTCACTGCTTTTTATTTGCAACAACGTATTATTTCAGTTATGCTTAGGACATTTTTTGAAAAATATTGTAATATTCTATACAACAGTGAATTTCTTCAAGTTATGACGTTGTGCATTTAAAAACATTTTTAATTTTAAAAAAATTTTTTGAATTAATACGTTGTTGCAGAATAGAAAAAAAAAAATTGTATTATCTTCCTTTAAAACATTATTGCAAATAAAATCTTTAATATATTAATAGTAACTTATTGTACTAATTTCTACTATGTCACTATTGCAAAGAATTTATTACAGAATTTTTGATTTTACTATGAGTTATTAAACAATATGTCACTATAGTTTTAAAAATTTATTGTAATTTTACAAAATGATTACGAAAAATTTCAAAGTAAGTTCTTTTTTTAATTTTGTATAGAGTATTTAATAATACTATTTATAGCATATTATAAATAAATTTGAAAGATGCAGTTTTATTCACATTTGAATTGCAAAAACGTTACAATAGCAAAAATTATTAAATTCTTAACCAACTTTAAACTTTTCATAAAAATACTTGTTTGAAATTAAAAAAATTCTGTTAATATACCGTGAATTTTTACATCAATTTTTGGTTAAAAAAAACAAGAGAAAAATATAATATTTATTAGTCATTTTTTTATACAAAGAGGAACAGTTCCAGGCGGTAAATAATGCTATTAAAACAAGATAGACCAAGGATATAACTCCAACGCGAGCATTTCATACCAAGCTTAAAATATCGGAGATCAAGATAAAAGGTCTGATGGAATTAATACAAAAGAATTACATACCTAAATTCTACAAACATTTTTATGGTCAATTGTAGGTTAATAAATAAAATAAATTGTTTTTAATCTTAATTAAATAACTTCAATAAAACAGAATTTGTAAAAATGTTTCTAGTTATATGCCTTTCTATTATCAGGTTTAATGACATAATTTGAGTTATGACACATAATAAATCCCATTATTGCTGCAACATTGTCATAAGTCAAAGTAGAATCAAATGTTAAGCTAAAGCAAATAACATGCTTTAGCAAATAACATGCTTTAGCTTAACATTTGATTCTACTTTGACTTAATAGCATTATTTACCGCCTGGAACTGTTCCTCTTTGTATAAAAAAATGACTAATAAATATTATAAAAATAAACTTTTGTTTATACTGACGTTTTAACTGGATCATAGTTATCCAGACTGTACCACAAAATTCCTTTAGGTCGAATGGTTAAAGAGATATTTAGATTTGAAAACTAAAAATGCTTCTCCTGAAAAATAATTTTTTTTTAGTTATGACGATGTTGCAGCAAATGAGCGATATGTTAACTGTAAGTATTCCTTTCCGACCGTATACGGACAATTGTGCGGGTAAGTTTAAATCACTATAATTGCTTTAATATTTGACGTTATGAGATAAGACCGGCCAAATACTATTATGAATGATCATTTTTCGTTGATCTTTGTAAATAACCGTTATTTTTCTATATTTGTTCTTGCTAATTTCGAGCTCCAGTTGTGTACTTTTTGCAGTTTTAAAAATGAGTCGAAAGCGTAAGTTTGCATATAAATTTTAATTATTTAATTTGTGGAATCTTTTTAATAAGAAACAAGTAAGAGTGGTATATTCGGCTTTGCCGAATCTTGGATACCCTTCACCAATGGTGTTCCAAAAGTACTTAATGTAATTCGTAGCAATATTTGGTTATACTAGTATTATATGCAAAGAGTCTTTAAAATTAAGAGTCGGAAAACGAAAACCTTTTCGGTGGCGTCATCATCTAGAATAGTTATGCACCCAAAGGTTAGGTTGGGCAGGTGGCTAATGTCTAGGGAAGCTTCACTTGGGTTCTAAAGTGGTCCCTTTGTGAAAGATAATGATTACTAGACTACAAGTAGAGAATGCATATTTAAGCCAGCCAGTAGCTTCGAAATAAAATAGACACATATTTTACGAACATTTAATAAAGTTCGATAGACCAGATAAACCATGCAGAAAAGATGCTTCCAAATGTAGATGCCCTTAGATTTGCAATAGCACATCGATTTGATAAAGTTTAAGTATTCTGACATGCAACCCAAAAACGCTGTGCCCAGTGAGGGTTGTGCACTTTAATTCGTACGAATTATCCAACTAGTAAAAGTTCTTGATTAGTTATGTAAAACTCTGAAGTTAGCGGACTGATTTAAGTCAAAGCTTTAACAATGATTGTCAATGTATACAAGCCTTAAAATTATAGGGTATACACTCTTAGTTTTAGATACATACGTGAAATATATAGCTTTTGAATGGATGGTTATCAGCTTTGTCGGAAAAGTTTACTTATTAATTTGAAGTTAGTTAATTAATTAAAATGAACACTTCATCAATAATATTTAAGATGTATAGTTCTATCGATCTGTCCGATGGATGTTTGGAAAGTTTTGCTCTAGTTCTTTGTGCAATTTTAATGTGATTTAATTTATCAGCATTAAATCGATTCCCGGTCGGGTTTATATGGGAGATTTCACTAAATGTGAATAGAGCTCGCCCATTTTCAATATCGAACTTTTCAAGAGATCAGAAATACTTTTGTCAAATGTTGTCCCTCTAGAAAGTTTATTTTAGGCGCTATTGTCCTGAATATCAATATTGTACAACGTCTTTTTACTAAATGTCATCATCGTATCTATTATAATTTGTCATTTATTAGCCACTAAGAGATTGCCTTGTAGGTTTTGAACGGATAGCATTTTTGTACTTCCTAGGAAGATTACCTATAATTTGATATATAATACATTCTCAAATGTTATCATAATGTTCAAAAGTCAGACACAAAATTAAGATAAATGCAGAGTGTCTGTCTGCTAAAACCAGATTTGTGGAGCTCCTGAATTGTCCCACCCTGAATTTCAACATTGTCGATCAAAACACCATCGCTTAAACGCTAAATTATATCTACCACAAATTACAGAATGCATCAGGATTTAGATTTAGATCCCCTGCGAAGGACGCTATTAAACTTCATCAAAATAAACATCTGAGATATCGACAAAACAGGAGCTCCAAAACCTTGACTACAACAGAAAAAAGGACAGACAGGTAGACGGATGGACATGTAGACGGACAGATAAACAAACAGACGGACGGACGGGCAAACAAACAGACGGACGGACAGACGGACGGAGGTCGCGAAATCGATTCTTGTGCCGATTTTGAGTTGAATGGTATTCATAATCAGATTTGTGGAGTATATATATCAGATCCTCCCATAAAGAACGATGTCAAATTTCATCACAATCGGTCCATAAACACCTGAGATATCGCTGAAACAATACTTACAAAATGTAAACAAAATTTCTTAGACACGTACTTTGGGCAATTTGCTGTACATCAAATGTAGTGTTATGGCGATATCTCAATTGTTTATAGACCGCTTTTGATAAAATTTAATAACGTGCTTGGTGGGGGAATTTCCTAAAATCTGATATAAAATTTGTGTAGGTCCGTACTAAAGGAGGATAGTTTTTCCTATTTCTGCATTTAATTTTTTCAACAAACATTCTCTAATGTGTACTTTGGGCAATTTGCGATACATCAAATTCAGTGTTTTGGCGATATCTCAGTTGTTTATCGACCGATTTTGACAAAATTTTACAGAGTGATTTGGGAAAATATTTCCTACAATCTGATATATAACATATTATCACATGTACACCAGGAGTATCTTTTTTATCTTGTTATTTAAAAGTGTGTTTCAATCAAAAATTTTAAAATTTTCGTCTAATTTTTGGTATTTTTTCGATATTTTCGGTGTTTATAAACCGATTTTAATGAAATTTAATAGTGTTCATTGCGGGTGAATTTCCTAAAATCTGATATATAATTTATGTAAGTCCATCCTCCGGGGGCTTCAGAAACAGACAGACGGACGGACAGACAGACAGACAGACAGACAGACAGACAGACAGACAGACAGACAGACGGACATCGCTTAATCGATTCTCCTCCCGATTCTGAGTCGATCGGTATAATTTTTATGGGGTTTACGATCACTAATAAAAAAATTACAAACGGAATCACAAACTTATAATACCCTTTCACCTATTGGTGAAGGGTATAAAAATACTAAATATTTTGTGCAAAGTGTAACTTATTACTTCTTTTGTAATATTTTTATTTTTACGTCAAAAAAGGTGAAAGTGCCACAATTGTGCGTGTACGGACTATATTATAAAAATATTTTGGTTTTTTTATTCATTTTTAGGCGGACTAACTGAAGACGATATCTTAGCCGAACTTTTTAATTCAGATTTGGAGGATTTTAGTAGTGATGATGAGTGCCTGGATGTAACTTGGGAGTTAACCATTGTGAAAAATTATTTAATAGACTAGGAATGCGATAATGAAGAAGAGTTTAATGCCAGCCAGATGTAAGTCAAACTGATAATCGTCGTGATATTTGGAGAAGAAACCCATTTGAGACTCAGTTGGAAGTAAGCTCTTGTGCAGCTGAGGAAACGAACCAAATAAGCCCAGAGGTGTGGGATTAAAAAACGAAGTTCTAACTTCATCTGAGGGGCTACACCACTTCCATGCTCGAATTCATTCTTAGGACCAAGCTTTGTTTAACGTTTGGCTGAA
This sequence comes from Stomorhina lunata, assembly GCA_933228675.1. Lineage (NCBI taxonomy): Eukaryota > Metazoa > Arthropoda > Insecta > Diptera > Rhiniidae > Stomorhina > Stomorhina lunata. The sequence continues at coordinate 49,266,922 of OW121741.1, read as the reverse complement.
ACACTTCTTTAAGGTTCCAAACTGTTATTTCAAGAGAATACCACTATTACAAGCACTCTTGAATCGTGGAAATTTTCCCACTGGAACAATGATGAACATAATAAAAAAGCACATGAGAAGGGATGATATGGAGAAATTCTATCATATTCAAAACAAAATTGTTGTTGTGCAGTGAAAGCATTCAAAGTCTATAGTTTCTGCTTCATTGGTCTATGGGTGTAGTCCAATTAAACAAGCGAAACGCTGGGAAAAAAGATAAACAATATGTTGAAGTTCCAGCTCCTAGAATCGTCAGGGAATACAGTAAGTGTATGGGCGGCGTTGATGTTTGCGATTAACTAATGGAATCATACCGGTAAAAAATGGACTTTAAGTGTTTATCCATTTCATTGACCTTGTGTGCTGACTTCGCAAAAATACCCATGACTTGCTAAGTTTTAAAATGACATGAGCTTAATAATTAAGCTCATGAACATGAATATGAATCTGTAGACCCCTGAATGCAGCCAAAAATGTCCATCTGAACAACCATGAAAAGAAAAAAGACTTAATGGATTCAAACACTAGTCTCTTGAACATGATTTGTCATCAGCAAGATGCTGCTGACTTCCAGGATACAATTTAAGAACGCTGACTTATTGTTAAAAATGTAAATTATATTTAAGTTTAGGTAAAAACTAAAATTGTTTCTTTTAATACCACAATAAAAAAATAAAAATATATAATATTTTTTCTAAGAGATCGATTTTTTTTTATTCAAAAACTAAACCTGACCGCAACAAATGTGCGTATCCTGAAAAACAAGGATAAAGGGTCTTAGTGACAAAACATAGTACTTCCAAATATATTTAAAAAAAATATAATGAAAAAAAAAGTTTACAAGATGTTCAGGTTTAAATGATGGTACTTAAAAATGCAGTAAAGAGTGATCTAAATAAAATTTGTAGTTGGATTTTCTTAAATAAAAATCAAACCTTTTAGTATAAAAACTCTACAAAATACGCAAATATAATGACATATTATACAAAATCATTTAGCATTAAAATGTTTACTTAGTACTTGGGTTTTGCAAAATTATCGACTTTTTTCGGAAACCCTCCCATTAAAGATTTTACAGTTGCTTCTGATACCTTTTTGGAGCATGTGTTCCACCTGCGCTTAAAATCGGACATGTTCTTGGAAATCTTTCCAGTGTTCTTCAATTCCTTTTTTACCAGAGCCCAATACCTTTCCACAGGCCGAAGTTCTGGACAGTTAGGTGGATTTGCCTCTCGTGGTACAAAAATGACATTATTCTTTGAGTACCACTCAAGTGCCTTTTTTCCATAATGGCATGATGTCAAATCGGGCCAAAAAAATGTTGTCACTCTGTGCTCTCTTAAAAAGGGTAACAACCGTTTTTGTAGGCACTCCTTTATATAAATTTCTGTGTTTATTGTGCCAGATGCCACAAATACTTTACTTCTTTTGCCACAACTGCAAATTAGTGATGGGATACTATCGATGGTATTATCGATATTATCGATGGTTCACCAACTATCGGAAATATCGATAGCTAAATAAACTATCGATTGCGATAGTTAAAAAAAATAATTGCTCGACAACACTTTTTCTTTTCAATGTATGGCAACCTTTTTTAGCTGCTTAATTCGGGACTTCCCAAATAAAATCAACTCTTAATTAAATTATGAATATAAATTTTGTTTGCGGCCCTTATATAAAGTGAAAAATGACAACAATATCTTCAAAATCTAAGGTCTGGAGTTTTTTTACAAGAAGTGCTGATGGAAAACCAATTGCAAAATGCAATATTTGTAAAAAAGAATACAAGACATCTGGAAATACTTCTAATCTTATGGATCATATGCAAAGAAAACACAAGTCCGAGTGGGATAGAGAAGTTCCACAATCTTCAACGTCAGGTCAAAAACAATTGGAAACATATTTCATAGCGGAAGAAACGTCTTACGACATAAATAGCTCCAGACAGAAATTACTTTTGCGAAAACTAACATCATTCATTGCAAGGGACTTCCAGCCTTTTAGTGTTGTAGAAGATGCTGGATTTAAGGAATTTGTGAATGCATTGGACAGCAAATTTATAATTCCATCTCGTAGACAAATAAATGATGTTCTTTTGCCAAATTTGTATGAAGATGCCAAAAAGAAGTTAATAAATATATTGAAAAATGTAGACGAATGTGCGTTAACTACAGATACGTGGACATCATCTAACACAGAAGGATATATTACTGTAACATGTCATTTTAGAAATTACTACACTGATAAACTTGAAGCTGCAGTTATTTCCACAGAAAAGATTGAGGGTAGGCACACTGCTGAAAATTTGAAAAATACACTAAACGAGATTATTACAAGATGGGATTTACAAAACAAAGTATCCATTATTGTCACAGACAATGCTGCAAATATTGTTGCAGCTGTAAATTTACTCAAAATAGACCATATGCCGTGCTTTGCCCATACAATCAATTTGGTTGTAAAAGATGCTTTGTCAACAAATAATGAGTTAAAGGCTTTGATAAAACGTGTCAAAGATATAGTAACTTTTTTCAAATCCAGTACAATCGCAAGTGACAAATTACGAAGTTTGCAAAGTGAAAAAAACGAACCAGAATTGCGGCTTATTCAGTCAGTAAGTACAAGATGGAATAGTGAAATGGCAATGATAAGAAGATTTTTAACACTAAGAGAGATGCTTACAATTATTATTATATCATTAAAGAACGGACCGTCTCCTGCAATTGTTATCACATCAAATGAATCCGATATTTTATCTGAAATTGTTGATATATTGGAGCCCTTTGAAGATGTAACAACAGAAGTTTCTGGGGACCAATATGTAACTGTGTCTTTGGTTATACCATTAATTCATGGTATCTTTTTAAAACTACAAAATTTGACTGGTACAATTAAAACACTTATTGGAAAACAAGTATTAGCAGAAATACAAGAATCCATTACTAAAAGGCTATTTCCCTATGAGAAGCGAACAGCTGCTATTGTAGCTACAATTGTTGACCCTCGTTTTAAAAAAGCTTTCAGAACATCGGAAATTTTCAATAACGCACAAAAATATTTAATTAATGAAATCGAGCATGAAATCGATCGTTCTGTTTCGGAGTCAGATTTCGGAGATTTACAAAATGAGACACTAGAAGTGCAAAAACGTTGTCGAAGTAGCCGTTTGCTTTCTTTTGTACAAAACCAACAAGCGCCTAAAACTTCCACTGATGTTTCTACAATTGTACGGCAATACATTGAGATGCCGATAAAAAACCGGTCTTGTAACCCAATTTCTTTTTGGGTTGAAAATAAAACTATTTTTAAATCTTTGTCAAATGTTGCACTAAAATACCTCATTGTTCCTGCCACTTCCGTACCTTCCGAAAGAAGTTTTTCAGCTGCCGGTGAAATACTCAACGATAGACGCAGTCGTCTTAAGCCCAATAAAGTTGATATGCTTGTGTTCCTCCAAAAAAATCAATTCCTTCTTGATTAGGACTTTTTTTGTATGGGATTTCCTATTTAATTTTATTATTTATTTTTTTATTTATACATGAATACACATCTTAAGTTATTTAATGAATTGTCAAACGTTTAGTCAATGTATATTTCATAATAAAATCGTAATTCAGCTCCTATGATAAACTTTTTGTTTACTTTTGATTTAAGCCGATAGTATCGATAGTATCGATATTTTTTTTAGACTATCGATTAATATCGATGGCGTAGACTATCGATAGTTTCCCATCACTACTGCAAATAGCTTGCCACACGAGAAACTTCTTAGGGAATTTTGTTTGTTTTTTTGTGCGAAACTCTTGCCGAACATTGCCCCGTTTATCAGCAACATAAAAATCTTGACCAGGAAGTTGAGAAAAGTCTGCCAGTACGTATGTTTCATCATCCATCACACAACAGGTGTATTTTTTTATAAAATCAGACTTCAATTTTTTCGCTCGTTTTTTTGCTTCTAAGTTCTTTATAGCATTGCGATCTGGACCTTTTGGACTCTGTATGTCTTCAGTCCAGCATAAGCTTTGACTCTATGTGCAAAATTCGTAGAACATTTCACCGTACGAGCTGCTTTTCTTAAAGAAGTGTTAGGCGCTCCTCGAATGAGTCGCTCGACTTCTTTTGCCTTACCAATATCTGTAGGACCTTTTTTCCTCCCTGATCCAGGTTTTCTTTCAATGCTCAGGTTTTCCTTATACCGTCTGATGGCATTAGAAACCGTTCGAGGGTCAACTTTCAAATTTTTAGCTATTTTTTTAAAAGTCCATGACGGATTTTTTTGAAAAGTTTTAATTATATTTTCACGAACTTTTTTTTCGCAGTCCATTTTGATTGAAATAACTATTGAAAATTAATAATTTCTAAAATAATAGTATCTGACATATCTATAGAAACTAACTTGATCAAAAAATAAATTATTTCTTGCACTATGGATAAATTTTGTCTAAAATAGTAAATGCATATTTTTTTTAGAACACTCTTTATTTTAAGTTTTTATTCAAATAAAAATAGTTTAGCTTTGTCTATATTTGTGCTCCGGTTACAATCAAATAAAAGGTGGAGGTGTATTCTTCCGATTTAATAAATAAACAAAGTTTTAAATTTTATAAAAAAAGTCACATGAAATTTTACCTCTTGTAGGTTCAATTATTTTCACGCTATTAATAATATCAACAAATTGTTAAGGATTATTTAAGGGTATTTAAAAGAAAAGATGAATAAGATAAACAAAACAGATCTTTATGTTACCAGTCTTATGACGCCACGTCAACCCCATACAAATGTTTTGGAAGTTAATGTTGTCGTTAAAGAAATGATAGGAGATGAATAAGTCTATATTTGTTATTAATTTTAATAGTTATTCATTTTGATGTTTTGGAAAACATTAGGGGGGACAGGTGTGGCAAATTTTCTTGAAACTTTCAGTTATATAACACCGATAATTTGTTTTACGACTTTTGGTAAAGAAACAACAATTTTGAAAAACAAATTTCGGCTTATATGCGAGGTGGGCGTGGCATATATTAATGCAACTTTCCTCTTATTTCAACTTTATAATACTGGTAATCTGTGCCGAGTTTCGTTACAAACGGTTAAGAAACAAACATTTGGGGCGAAAAAATATGTCCGGCTATATTGGCGGGGAGCGATAGGTGTGGCAGATTTCAATGAAACTTTACACATAATTACACTTTGTAATACTGATAGCCAGTGCCGAGTTTCATAGCAATCGGTTAAAAAACAAACATTTGGGGAGAAAATATATTTTCAGCCTATATGGGAGCGGGGCGATGGGAGTGGTCAATGTTCTGACAAACGCAAATCGCTTAACTTTTGTGATTACGATTTGAAATCGCTTGATAGGTGTTCTGCAAAACACAAACGCCAGAGTTTTAGCGGCTTCAAGCATGCATATACTAAGGCGCTTTGATGTTTTTCTGTAAAACTGAACACTATATTGGATATAAACTGAAACACAACCTAAGTTAAATATGTTTTCTTTTTATTTTAGTAGGAATTACTAAAAGTTTTACACATTTTTTATTTAAAAAATACAATTAAAAAATTTGCTTTGTAGGAGATGAGACTCTCGTTAATAATATATATTAAAATAAAGGGGCTAAAACCAGACAAATGTCCAAGTTGTCCACAGAATTTTAATATTATTTGGAGTTATAATATACGAGGCTTGACCAAACAACAAAGTGTATTTTAATCGCCTTCATATATGAACTTATTAATTTATAGTTTTTTTATTTTATTATTTTTTATGTAAAAACAGTTTTCATTTTTAAAAAATATTTATTATTCTCCAGTTCGAAGTTAGATAAGGAATGACAAAATTTTAAAATATGATCAAAAATATATACAAAGTTAGGAATGTAAAAATTGTAGCAAGGAAAATGTAGTTGAGAATAAATGAGAGAGATAATTTTAGGTGAGTTTACGGTATGTAGTAACTTAAATAGAATTCAAGAGACAAGTAATAAAACATAATAAATACACTCAATGATAATTACTCAAACACAGTCAAGGCAAAAATAATAATGACAAAATTAGTTTTAAATAAGAAAAACAATAATAATTACAAATAATAATCATAATGTGCAAATAAATTTAATAATCAAAATCATACATATTCAAAATAACAATAATGGTAAAATAAAAGTAATTCTAATTGTAAAAATGATGCCCGCTACAACCTCCCCCTCTGCCTCAGTAATCGTCACGATGATGAGGCAGAACCTCAATAAGTTTTGGGTTGTCTTGGACGAAGATGTCTGCAATTTTCATTCTGATCTACTAGTGTAGTTGTTGTATGTTGTTGCGTATCGGATGTTGTTCGATTTGGAATTGTTGCAGTCGCACCTCGATCATTTTCATTTAGCGTTGATTGGTTTTCAGTATTGGTTGTTTTGGGTCGTCCACGTCGCCTTTTCGGATATATTGGGAAATCCGAAGAAGTTTCATATGGTGTAAGATCTGAAGCATGATGTGTTGCAAGTGGTATATCAGGATTTTCTTCCGCTGCTATAGTATAACACGTACCTTGTTTATTTATTATTTTATAAGGCCCATCGCGTCTAGGGATAAATTTGGAAGTTATGTTTTTTGCTGAGTTGCTTAGGACATGAGTTGCTACTAGAACTCGGTCTCCGATATTGAAATCAATTTGGGGTCTTCGCTTTGAATTGACATAATTCTGATTTCGGTCTTGTCTTTTTTCAACAGCTTCTTTTGCATTCTTCAAGGTATCGGCAAGTCTTAATAAGTGTGGCGTGATTTGAGGAATACAATTTTCTGAAACAATTATTGATCTTAAATCGTAATGTGCTTCTAAGGGACTTCTTAGTTCTCTTCCAAAAGTTAAATATGCCGCTGTGTAACCAGTGCTATCACATTTTGATGAATTCATTGCAAAATGTATCATCGGCAATTTCAAATGCCATGTATTGTGTTCCTTACCAACACAAATAGCAAGCTGAGTTTTGAGATCACGGTTTTTTCTCTCCACAGGGTTTGCCTCAGGGTGATATACAGGAGTAAACGTTTGATCAATTCCCAAGCAAAAAGTTAATTGCTGCATAACTGCAGAAATAAATTGGCAGCCATTATCAGTATGAATTCTCCTTGGAACTCCATAGCGCAAAATAATTTCGTTTAATATAATGATTGAGCAGTTTTCTGCACTAGCCTCTCTTAAAGCAAATAGTTCTACCCATCGGCTGCAGATATCCTCTATTACCAGTATCCATTGATGACCTCTATTTGTACGTGGTAAAGGGCCAACAAGATCTATTGCAATAACTTCGAAACGCTGATTACTGGCAACTGTTCGAAATAGTCCTGCTGGTTTCAAATTTGTAGACTTATACTTCTGGCATTCAATGCACTTTTTTACATATGATGTAATTTCAGCTCTCATGCCATGCCAGTAATAGTGTGGAACGATGCGGCCAATTGTTCTCTCAATGCCATAATGACCTGCGGTAGGATGATCATGAAGTCTCTTTAAGATTGTGCTTCGCATTGATTTTGGTACAACCAGTTGACCATTTTCTGAATCTTCAGTTTCAAAAGATGTTATAATAATTTTTATTTCTGTGTCATCCAGTTGAGCTCTTCTTATATCCGCGGAACCTTGTGTTGGGAAATCTATCGATATTAAACAACATTCACAATTGAAATCTGTGTGATTTTCCATAGGGCAAGGTGGCCTTGACAATGTGTCTGCCACAACATTTTGTCTTCCCGGGGTGTATCCAAATTTAATATTATAGGGTTGCAATTGAAGAGCCCATCTTGCTAAACGACCTGTAGGGCTTTTTAAGCTAAAGAGCCATTTTAATGGTTGATGGTCCGTTAGAACTGAGATTTCGGAACCTTCAATGTATCCTCGAAACTTTTTCACAGCCCAAACTACAGCTAATGCTTCCCTTTCTGTAGTCGAGTAATTTCTTTCGGCTGACAGAAGTAAGCGACTAGCATATTCTATAGGGTGCTCATTTTCCTTCTCCCCCTGAAGTAGAACAGCTCCCAACGCATAATTACTTGCATCAGTTTTCAAGCAAAAAGGTTTGTCTTCATCAATTTGTTGAAGAATTGGAGGATTTATTAAACAACTTTTCAATTTTTCAAATGAATTCTGTTCTTCAACATTCCATTTCCATTTAGTATTCTTCTTCGTTAAATTTGACAAGGCCTTGGAAATGTCGGCAAAATTGGGTATAAATCTTCGATACCACGAACAAGTTTGTAAAAAAGATATTAATTGTTTTAAGTTTTTAGGATGGGGTCTCTGGAGGATAGCTGCTGTTTTATCTGGATCGGGCTTTAAACCATTTATTGTTAGCAGATGGCCAAGGTACTTAACCTCCGACCTACAAAAATTACATTTTTCACGATTTAATTGAAGCTTAAATACTTTGATTCTTTCAAAAGTTTTTCGTAAGTCATTGATGTGCGTTTCAAAATCTTTTGAACAGATAATTATGTCATCCAAATATGCTAATATAGTTATTTGAGGCAGACCATTACGGAACTTATCAACAAGCCTCTGAAATGTTGCCGGCGCATTTTTTAAACCGAAAGGCATTCTATTAAAAACGTAAATGCCAAAAGGAGTTGTGAAAGCAGTTTTTAATTTATCTTTATCAGCCATTTTAATCTGCCAGTAACCAGCTTTTAAGTCTATGGTAGACATAAATGAAGATGCTTTTGCTGCGTGTAATAAATCGTCCATTCTTGGAAGTGGATACTTATCGGTTACTGTTATAGCGTTTAAGCGGCGATAATCAACGCAAACTCTTAATGCTCCTGATTTCTTTGGAATTAGCACTACTGGAAATGCCCAAGGCGATTCCTCCTCTTTAATTATTTGATTTTCCAGCATTTGTGATATCTCATTTTTAAGTTTCTCTTTCATAACTGTGGAATTTCGGTACGGAGGACATGAAATAGGGGCATGTGTCCCAGTGTCAATATAATGTTCTACATGGGGTATAGTTTCCGTGGTAGCTTCAAAAACAGAACGAAATTTTTCTAGCAAATTTTCTAATTGCAGTTTTTGACAATTTGATAAATTTGTTCCTTCTGAATTCTTTAGCTTTAACTCAAATGCGTTTATTTCAATTTCGGAACTGACTATATCGTTAGATTTGCTATTTATCTTTAGTCTTTTTGTTGAAGATCGGTCAGGATTCAACGCCGGCAGTTAAGCCATCTGGCCGACTTCAACAAAACTGTCAAATAGTAAAAAGAAACATAAAAACAAGAATCATTATAAGATTTAAACAAAGAAGTGAACAACACAAATTACTTAAAATTTTTAAATACAACAAAAAGGAAACATTAAATTTTAAACAAACAACAAAAAAGCAATATCAAAATTCACATAAACAACATAAACTGCAAAAATAATAGAATTAAAATAAGAAGAAAAAATGCAGAACAACAGAAAGACAACCCAACAAACAATTTATCAATAAAAAGGTGCAATATAAATTTAAAAAAAATCTTTAAATAAAGATAAAATATTTGATGTTTCTGAGAATATGTGTTTCATTAAAAGAAAGTTGGTACTAAACCAAGGTCAACAAATTGATCAACGATCAATTTTGTTTATGGTCCTTCGAACCGGATAGTGATTAAAATCACTGAAAAAAATAATATTGCAACAAACGCATCACCGATGCTAACAAAGTCTGCGACAAATGGAGTTCCAGCAGAAACGCTCAGCGTTTACGACGCGACTGATGCTGGTTGTTTCCAAGTCTACAACGACGGGTCAAAGACAAAATACAACAACGTCTGCATATGGAACCCTGCATACGCGCTCGGCTACACATAGCCACCGATGTTAGTGGCTTCCATATCAACGTCTAATATATCAGCAAAAAAACAATCAACCCTTTCAAATTATTCAACGTCTGTACCTGGAGTCCTAGCATACGCGCTCGGCGTACACATTGCCACCGGTGCTAATGGCCTTCATTGCAACGTACAATTTATTAACCCCTACCAATAGAACCAGTGACAAACCACAAGGCAAACATGTGTCTGAAAGAAGGAGCCGCAGTAATTATGCTGAGTTATACAGAGCCACTGATGCTGCTGGCTTCCAATTCAACGCATAACAACAAAATACACCAACAACAGTACCAGCTTTAACTACAACAAAACATAAATTTGACACATTCACTTCGCTTTAATTTTGCACAAGTGCAAGGCGGCCAGAATGTTGAAGATCGGTCAGGATTCAACGCCGGCAGTTAAGCCATCTGGCCGACTTCAACAAAACTGTCAAATAGTAAAAAGAAACATAAAAACAAGAATCATTATAAGATTTAAACAAAGAAGTGAACAACACAAATTACTTAAAATTTTTAAATACAACAAAAAGGAAACATTAAATTTTAAACAAACAACAAAAAAGCAATATCAAAATTCACATAAACAACATAAACTGCAAAAATAATAGAATTAAAATAAGAAGAAAAAATGCAGAACAACAGAAAGACAACCCAACAAACAATTTATCAATAAAAAGGTGCAATATAAATTAAAAAAAAATCTTTAAATAAAGATAAAATATTTGATGTTTCTGAGAATATGTGTTTCATTAAAAGAAAGTTGGTACTAAACCAAGGTCAACAAATTGATCAACGATCAATTTTGTTTATGGTCCTTCGAACCGGATAGTGATTAAAATCACTGAAAAAAATAATATTGCAACAAACGCATCACCGATGCTAACAAAGTCTGCGACAAATGGAGTTCCAGCAGAAACGCTCAGCGTTTACGACGCGACTGATGCTGGTTGTTTCCAAGTCTACAACGACGGGTCAAAGACAAAATACAACAACGTCTGCATATGGAACCCTGCATACGCGCTCGGCTACACATAGCCACCGATGTTAGTGGCTTCCATATCAACGTCTAATATATCAGCAAAAAAACAATCAACCCTTTCAAATTATTCAACGTCTGTACCTGGAGTCCTAGCATACGCGCTCGGCGTACACATTGCCACCGGTGCTAATGGCCTTCATTGCAACGTACAATTTATTAACCCCTACCAATAGAACCAGTGACAAACCACAAGGCAAACATGTGTCTGAAAGAAGGAGCCGCAGTAATTATGCTGAGTTATACAGAGCCACTGATGCTGCTGGCTTCCAATTCAACGCATAACAACAAAATACACCAACAACAGTACCAGCTTTAACTACAACAAAACATAAATTTGACACATTCACTTCGCTTTAATTTTGCACAAGTGCAAGGCGGCCAGAATGTTGAAGATCGGTCAGGATTCAACGCCGGCAGTTAAGCCATCTGGCCGACTTCAACAAAACTGTCAAATAGTAAAAAGAAACATAAAAACAAGAATCATTATAAGATTTAAACAAAGAAGTGAACAACACAAATTACTTAAAATTTTTAAATACAACAAAAAGGAAACATTAAATTTTAAACAAACAACAAAAAAGCAATATCAAAATTCACATAAACAACATAAACTGCAAAAATAATAGAATTAAAATAAGAAGAAAAAATGCAGAACAACAGAAAGACAACCCAACAAACAATTTATCAATAAAAAGGTGCAATATAAATTTAAAAAAAATCTTTAAATAAAGATAAAATATTTGATGTTTCTGAGAATATGTGTTTCATTAAAAGAAAGTTGGTACTAAACCAAGGTCAACAAATTGATCAACGATCAATTTTGTTTACTTTTTAATGGTGGAAACAGGTCCCAATCGTAAACGTCAGTTTGTAACCCTTCAGGAATACTTCCTTCAAAGATTTTGTTGATACCACCAGGCGAATAATCATAAATTGATGAGTTATCCGAATTGTTGGGTGTAAAAGAGCCATTGGTTGGATTGTTATTTGAGTTTTCAAACCATGTAAGGAAATTATCAACTGGATTACTCTCAGCTATGTTTGCTTGAATAAGATTAATAGGTTTTGCTAAATTTGGTTTATTCAGTTTAAATTCAAATATTGTACCAGGATCATCCTTGAAGTACCAAGTTCTCTGGGCTAAGTCTAGCACAATTCCTGCTTGCTCAAGAAAATCTATGCCGATTAGCGTACGATTTTCTTGTGCTTTAGGCAAACAGATAAATCTGATACGTTTAAAACGTTTCCCAATCAAAACACCTACGATTGTGGAGTAAACTTTTTCTTGACGTGATATACCATCAGCCAGAATTATTTCTGCTGATACTTCTTGAAAATCATTCCCTTTTTCCTTCAATTTTTTAAAAAGTGTATAGCCTGCAACACTAGTGCGAGCAGCAGTATCAAAATACGCTTCTCCATTTAGACCGCTAATATTTATTTGAACTGTTGGAACATCCCTACCAACTAAAGTTGTGTGTATTGAGTTGAAGTCTATTTTTTGGGGACTATTTGTGGGATCCTGTTGATTACATTTTGGGCAGTTTGAACGGTAATATCCGGCTAAACCGCATCCAAAACAATTTAAAGTTGTTTGTTTGGTTGTGGGGTTTCGTTTTCTGTCAGCTTCAATTCTTTTATAGCATGTCTCAGATGTGTGGTTCTTCTTTCTACAGAACGAACAACGCACTAATGACTTTTCATCATCTGTGAGCTTTGTTTTTGGCTCCTTGCTTTCCTGAATGTGCATTTCAACGTCTCTTGCCTTTTGCAGTAAATCTTGAAATGTCTCAATGCTTTCTCTAGGAATCTTTTCTCTTATGGAAAGAAGTAACTGCGAAAAAATTATATTAAGCATAGTGTTTTCAGACAAACGTTCTGATAGTTGAGCAAACAGTCTACGTTTCCTACATATAAAACTATCAGTGGATTCAAACATCTTTTGTTTTTCTTGATTGATCTCCAAAAATATGCGCCAATCTGGCTTCGGTGGAGAAAAAGCTTTTCGCAATAAATCAATCGCCATATCAAAGTTTTTGGCTTCGTTTTTGACGCCTTGCCACCAAGAGGACGCATATCCTTCTAATAGAAGGGGCAAACTAGTCAATGCCAAAAAGTCAGATACATTTTCTGCTTCTTTATAAACTAGTATAGTGGCTATAAAATCTTCTACTTTAGTGGCGTTTCTACCACCACAAAAACGTGCGCTACAATTTACAAAAGTTGTTTTAGGTTCTCGTCTAACACTTAGACCTCCTATTAACTCATTGAATTGATGTTGGGTAAGAACAATATTGGCAGAACTATTACTTGTATTCGTAGTTGTATTTAATAAATCAGAATCTGGGGCAATTACTGTGCTCTGATTTTGCAAATCATTTACATTAGGTAACCCTGTTGATGACCGAGAACCGACTGGAGTTTGATGTTGGCCACCGGAAGCATTTTGTGACCCAGAAGAGTTTTGGGAATTAATTGTTGTATTACGAGGGCTTCGACGCATTTTAAAATTTTCCTTTAATACTGATCAACAATTATTTATGTTTTCGAAAATTCAAAATAATAGCAGTGATTTATTGTTTTAACGCTATTAACACCCTGTATTTTGTAAAAATGTTGAAATTGTATTTTTTTTTTATAAAATATTCTCAAAAACTCTCTCTTTCCAAATTATATCAACGTTTTAGCAACAAAATTATGAATCTCCAAAACCAATAATTAAACACCAAAAACCAATAAAATGCCGTTAAATATTAGCAACAAAACAAAATATATTTTCGGAGTTCCTAACACAACAACAACAATACACTATGAGAGTTCTAGTTGATCTGGTTGATTCCAAGACTATAACAACGAAACTGGCTGGATGTTTCAATTAAGCAAAATATTCTTCAGTAAAAATTGCCTCCGCCTCGAAAGAGTTCCCTTTTTTAGGAATAGGTTTTTTTTTAGTTGGGCGCCAATGTAGGAGATGAGACTCTCGTTAATAATATATATTAAAATAAAGGGGCTAAAACCAGACAAATGTCCAAGTTGTCCACAGAATTTTAATATTATTTGGAGTTATAATATACGAGGCTTGACCAAACAACAAAGTGTATTTTAATCGCCTTCATATATGAACTTATTAATTTATAGTTTTTTTATTTTATTATATTTTATGTAAAAACAGTTTTCATTTTTAAAAAATATTTATTATTCTCCAGTTCGAAGTTAGATAAGGAATGACAAAATTTTAAAATATGATCAAAAATATATACAAAGTTAGGAATGTAAAAATTGTAGCAAGGAAAATGTAGTTGAGAATAAATGAGAGAGATAATTTTAGGTGAGTTTACGGTATGTAGTAACTTAAATAGAATTCAAGAGACAAGTAATAAAACATAATAAATACACTCAATGATAATTACTCAAACACAGTCAAGGCAAAAATAATAATGACAAAATTAGTTTTAAATAAGAAAAACAATAATAATTACAAATAATAATCATAATGTGCAAATAAATTTAATAATCAAAATCATACATATTCAAAATAACAATAATGGTAAAATAAAAGTAATTCTAATTGTAAAAATGATGCCCGCTACAGCTTTAATTTTAGACACTTCCAATGGTTTACAAAAAGACTAAAATCCAGCTGGTTAAATGCATAGTTCGAAAAAAAACAGTACCTTATTAGATTGTACTGAACTTACGCACACACAAAAGTTATTTATTTTTTAGGTACCTAACTAAGTCGGAAACAAAGTTAGGTACACAAAGACACAATAAAAAAAGAACAGTACGTTAAAATAAGGTACAGCTCTTTAAGATTTTAGAGTATTTTTTAGTTAACTTTAGAGTACTTTAAAGTACTAAGTTACGAATCTTTAGATAACTCACTTGTAGCTGCTTTCGTAATATTTTGACGAAGTTTTGTTTTTGTGCATTCATAAATAACTCGTATATTTTAGTAAAAAATACCCAACAGTTCCATGATGACAAAATGAGCAGCGATTTAAAAATGTACTTTTTGGTTAATAAATTACTTCGTAATATGGAAGTGCTGGCTCATTGCTGAGGTAAAAGCGATTATTAACCTACTCTAATCAGAAGTTTATCTTGAAATCTTCAGACATTTTACCAACTGGGAAACAGTCCATCAATTTGGAACTGTTGGGAAATTCTTAAACATGCATATACACGCATAGCATGTCAATTGTGTTTGTATTGGTGACACAATTTTTTATGATATACACACAAATATAAGAAAGTGTTGCCAGGTTAGGGTTTTACATCCTAAACGATAGAATAATTTTTATTTGTTCGATAGCGTTATAAATTTATAGTTTACACTAACGTATATGGAGTAAAATGTAGTTGCAATTAATAAATATATTTTATGTTTTTACTACTATTAAAAACAATTTTTAAACACATAAAAGTAGTATCGTCAAATATGGTATGTTTTTGAAATTGCGTAACACAACTAAACTCAATGAAATCTAGAAATCAACTTTGTTGCCGATTTCTCCAATTTTGTAGCAAAAGTTAGAAATTAATATATTCATAAAATATTTAAATATCCCGTAAACCGCCTTTAAAAATAATTAAAAAAGCAGATTGCTTAATTATTTTCCTATTGTGGATAATAGTTAGACAAAATTTAATATTCACTTTTGGCAATACTGTTATTCTCATTGTTGACAGCCTCATAAGAGTTCGTTAAAGTTAAGGTACGGAGTACGTTAAGGTACTCAACAAAGTACGTTATTTTTAGAGTACTTCGTGAAAGTTCGTTATGATAAAGGTTGTGTATTTTAACAGGTTCTCTAAAATTTTAAGGTACCTATACTTAAATTGAACACTTTGTTACGTATGTGACTTTGTACCGAACTTGCCTAGGTACAGTACGGTACCTTAAAATACAGTATTTTAGAGTATTTTTTCGAACTATGGTTAAATGAACTTCGAAGGGTTAGTGTTGTATAATTTCTTTTATATTTTCGAATTTGTAATTTCCTTTTTATTTAATAAGAATTACAAATATTTTACACTTTTTTATACCCTTCACCAATAGGTGAAAGGGTATTATAAGTTTGTGATTCCGTTTGTAATTGTAATTGTAATTTGTAATTGTAATTGTAAGAGTGGTATATTCGGCTTTGTCGAATCTTGGATACCCTTCACCAATGGTGTTCCAAAAGTACTTAATGTAATTCGTAGCAATATTTGGTTATACTAGTATTATATGCAAAGAGTCTTTAAAATTAAGAGTCGGAAAACGAAAACCTTTTCGGTGGCGTCATCATCTAGAATAGTTATGCACCCAAAGGTTAGGTTGGACAGGTGGCTGATGTCTAGGGAAGATTCACTTGGGTTCTAAAGTGGTCCCTTTGTGAAAGATAATGATTACTAGACTACAAGTAGAGAATGCATATTTAAGCCAGCCAGTAGCTTCGAAATAAAATAGACACAAATTTTACGAACATTTAATAAAGTTCGATAGACCAGATAAACCATGCAGAAAAGATGCTTCAAAATGTAGATGGCCTTAGATTTGCAATAGCACATCGATTTGATAAAGTTTAAGTATTCTGACATGCAACCCAAAAACGCTGTGCCCAGTGAGGGTTGTGCACTTTAATTCGTACGAATTATCCAACTAGTAAAAGTTCTTGATTAGTTATGTAAAACTCTGAAGTTAGCGGACTGATTTAGGTCAAAGCTTTAACAATGATTGTCAATGTATACAAGCCTTAAAATTATAGGGTATACACTCTTAGTTTTAGATACATACGTGAAATATATAGCTTTTGAATGGATGGTTATCAGCTTTGTCGGAAAAGTTTGCTTATTAATTTGAAGTTAGTTAATTAATTAAAATGAACACTTCATCAATAATATTTAAGATGTATAGTTCTTTCGATCTGTCCGATGGATGTTTGGAAAGTTTTGCTCTAGTTCTTTGTGCAATTTTAATGTGATTTAATTTATCAGCATTAAATCGATTCCCGGTCGGGTTTATATGGGAGATTTCACTAAATGTAAATAGAGCTCGCCCATTTTCAATATCGAACTTTTCAAAAGATCACAAATACTTTTGTCAAATGTTGTCCCTCTAGAAAGTTTATTTTAGGCGCTATTGTCCTGAATATCAATATTGTACAACGTCTTTTTACTAAATGTCATCATCGTATCTATTATAATTTGTCATTTATTAGCTACTAAGAGATTGCCTTAGGCGAAGTTATACGGGATCAATTGTCAAACGTGAAGGGAATTCTCCCAATTGCAATTAAAAAATTTAAATTTTTGTTGATATGTGAGATACTTACATACATATGTAGGTTTTGAACGGATAGCATTTTTGTACTTCCTAGGAAGATTACCTATAATTTGATATATAATACATTCTCAAATGTTATCATAATGTTCAAAAGTCAGACACAAAATTAAGATAAATGCAGTGTGTCTGTCTGCTAAAACCAGATTTGTGGAGCTCCTGAATTGTCCCACCCTGAATTTCAACATTGTCGATCAAAACACCATCGCTTAAACGCTAAATTATATCTACCACAAATTACAGAATGCATCAGGATTTAGATAATCCCCTGCGAAGGAAGCTATTAAACTTCATCAAAATAAACATCTGAGATATCGACAAAACAGGAGCTCCAAAAACTTGACTACAACAGAAAAAAGGACAGACATGTAGACGGACGGATAAACAAACAGACGGACGGGCGGGCAAACAAACAGACGGACGGACGGAGGTCGCGAAATCGATTCTTGTGCCGATTCTGAGTTGATCGGTACAATTTGAATGGTATTCATAATCAGATTTGTGGAGTATATATATCAGATTTTAGAAAATCCTCCCATAAAGAACGATGTCAAATTTCATCACAATCGGTCCATAAACACCTGAGATATCGCTAAAACAATACTTACAAAATGTAAACAAAATTTCTTAGACACGTACTTTGGGCAATTTGCTGTACATCAAATGTAGTGTTATGGCGATATCTCAATTGTATATAGACCGCTTTTGATAAAATTTAATAACGTTCTTGATGGGGGAATTTCCTAAAATCTGATACAAAATTTATGTAGGTCCGTACTAAAGGAGGATAGTTTTTCCTATTTCTGCATTTAATTTTTTCAACAAACATTCTCTAATGTGTACTTTGGGCAATTTGCGATACATCAAATTCAGTGTTTTGGCGATATCTCAGTTGTTTATGGACCGATTTTGATAAAATTTTACAGAGTGCTTTGGGAATATTTCCTACAATCTGATATATAACATATTATCACATGTACACCAGGAGTATCTTTTTTCTCTTGTTATTTAAAAGTGTGTTTCAATCAAAAATTTTCAAATTTTCGTCTAATTTTTGGTATTTTTTCGATATTTTCGGTGTTTATAAACCGATTTTAATGAAATTTAATAGTGTTCATTGCGGGAGAATTTCCTAAAATCTGATATATAATTTATGTAAGTCCATCCTCCAGGGGCTTCAGAAACTTGATTTCAACAGACAGAGAGACAGACAGACGGACAGACAGACAGACGGACATCGCTTAATCGATTCTCCTCCCGATTCTGAGTCGATCGGTATAATTTTTATGGGGTCTACGATCACTATTTATTTAATAGGAATTACAAATATTTTACACTTTTTTTAATTTAAAATATGCAATTAAAAAATTTTCTTTCTTTTATTTTCTGTCAATTGTTTACAAAAAGATCGCGCGGTTTTCAGAACATCAAAAAATACATTTGGCGTTTTTCAAATCGTTTGCGTTTTGAAATCGTAGCGTTTGTCAGAACATGGCCGTAAGTTGATAAAAGGTTGTGTAATTTTAATGCTCTATAACTTCTCCTTATTTTTTTTTTTTTGCCAAGAAATGTATGAAGAAATACCACTGCGCGCCGCGGTGTCGATGTAAGAAAAATTAAATTGACTGCAGAACAGAAAGCTAAAATAATGCGTCAAACTAAAGACATGATGTTGAATGTTGAATATTATAAAGCAGCGGTGGGCACGCATGATGTCAATGAGAGCCATTTTCTGATAATATATTTTTTAAAGAGCCACAAAGGCGAAGAGTTGGGCTATGTACACAAACTTCATAATTTAAAAAAATTTTTTTTTTTTAATTGTTTGTGCGATCAATGGTATTTGAGTTAGTAATTTCTTTGCTAAGTATACAATTTTTTTAAAATTCATAAAGAAATAAAATGCCAAAAATTTACCATTGTTTTTCTACGATATTCCAAATATCATAAGCCTAAAACCAGCCTTACTCAGCCCTTGCACTCAGGAGCCGAGTACTAATCGGCTTTTTAACATATATTCACAGACATAACACGAACTGTAACCAAATTCCAATAAGTGAGAAAGGAAAACAATAACACAACACAACAAAATAAAAAAAATGCATGTGCTCTTAAAACCACTACACAATTTTGATGTATCATGGCTACATTAGTACAAAAATGGTAAAATTTTTAAATTCTATGGCAAGATTTTAAAATTTTTTTTTTTTTTTTTAATTGCAATTTTTTTAGACGTTACTTCAAATAATTAATGATAACTCAAAAACTACTAGTCCGATGTTATTAAAATAAAATCAGAAAAATTTACAAATTTACATAGCCTTTAATTCGACTATACATCGTTTTAAAAAAATCATGAAAAATCGCAAATTATTTTATCGCATAGCGACATATAATAGCAACAAAATGAGATATCGAACATCGATCGAATATCGATTGATTTTTTTCGAGTTTATTCACAATTTAGTGAATTCGCTCATTTTCGCAAAATTTTAGTTTTTTGCTTGATATACGCATTTTTTCAAATGTATGAAAAAAATAAATTTTCCAATTTCAGGGGGTGCATGTCGGATTATTGTGAGATTTGGTGAGAAACTTCCACCCACAAAATTTTAGTCGAATTGGACAACGTTAACACGTAGCGCATAGGCCCCAAATCTGAAAAATAGCGTTTAAATTGAAAAAAAAATTGACAAGTCAGAACACTGGAAGAGAAAACAATGGCTTTATAAATACTGGATCCAGGTATGCCGAATGTAATAAATGTACCTCTGGTGCCCCGAGATCGCATCATATTACCCCCTCTTCACATTAAACTTGGTGTGATGAAACAATTTGTTAAAGCACTTAACAAAGATGGTGAATGTTTCCAGTATATTTCAAGGAAGTTTCCAAGTTTGAGTATGGAAAAGCTGAGAGCAGGAATATTTGACGGCCCACAAATTCGCAAATTGGTCAAAGATACCGATTCTCTCAGTTCAATGTCAGAAATTGAGAAAAATGCATGGGATTCGTTTGTATGGGTTATTCAACATTTCTTAGGATGATGATAATATTGAGCACCTTGAAGAGATGTTCACTCACTTCCAGAATCTTGGATGCAACATGAGCATCAAGTTACATTACCTTCACAGTCACTTAGATCGTTTTCCTGAAAATCTAGGAGACTTAAGTAAGAAACAGGGCGAACGATTTCACCAAGATATTCGGACAATGGAGGAAAGATACCAGGGTCGCAGGGATGCACACATGATGGCAGATTTTTGCTGGAGTATTCAGAGTAACACTTCGTTATTCAATAATAGAAAATGTCTTAAAAGAAAATTCCAAAGTTTGTAGTTTATAATATTTATTTATTTATTTATTTCCTTATTTTATAAGTTGTAATAAATTTAAATTTAAAGTGTGAACCGCCGTGGTATAGCAGGTTAGACATCCGCCTAGCATACCGAGGTCCCAAGTTCAATCCCTGGCCAGACCAACTTGAAAAAAAATAAATTTTTAAAAAAGCGGCGGTTCACCTCATAACTCAGCTAGCCACTGGTTATTAAGTATATTAGGCTATGTAAAACTTCTCTAACTAATGCATTAGCCGTTCGGAGTCGGCGTTAAAACGTAGGTCCCTTTCAATGAGTCTAAAAAATAGAATCGGATGCAGCTCATTGTCTGAGAGAAGTACCCCTTGTTCCAATTGGAATGTTGTCGGGGAATTATATATACATATAATAAATTTAAATAATAAAATAAAAAGGAAAAGAAATTACATGAATAAAACAATGAAATGCATTTTCGATCTATTCCATCGATTTGACTTAGTCACATTTTTTGGTCAATTGCCTTCGGCAAGTCCTCAAGGACATGTACTGACCAGTGCAAATTGCAGTAACTCGAAAACTGTTTAACCTATTATAAAGATATGTAGCTTATTGGAAATCTCATTGTGTTTGCCCTAAGGACCAGGATCCACTTTTTTGCAAAAGGGGGAATAAATAGCGTTAATTTTGCAAAAACTTAAAAATTATAAAATTTTTCCAATATAAACTTGATTTGTCAGCATTAGGACCTGGACGACACGTGTTAGCGTTGTCCAGTTTGTCTAAAATTTTGTGGGTGAAAGTTCTTCACCAAATCTCACAATAATCCGACCGGCCCTCCTTGAAATTCTAAAATCTATTTTTTTCATACATTTGAAAACCCGCTATAATGCGTATATCAAGCAAAAAACTAAAATTTTGTAAAATGAGCGAATTCACTAAATTGTGAATGGATTCGAAAAAAAAATCAATCGATTTTTATGGTCGATATCTCATTTTGTTGCTATTATATGTCGCTATGCGATAAAATAATAAATCTGGAAGTTTTTTGCCGTTTTCTATTTTTCATGATTTTTTTAAAACTAAATTTTTTGCCATTTTTAAGTAAAAAATATATTTTTTTCTTACATTTTTTATTATAACTCTGATACTATTGATCCGATTGAAACGCGATGTATAGACAAATCAAAGGCTATGTAAATCTTAATTTTTTGATTTTATTTTAATAATATCGGACTAATAGTTTTTAAGTTATCATTACTTATTTGAAGAAACGTCTAAAAAAAAATTGCAATTTAAAAAAAAATCAAAAAAAAATCTTGCCACAGAATTTAAAAATTTTACCATTTTGCCATGATACATCAAATGTATATAGTGGTTACTCGAGCACATTTTTGCTGTTGCCCTGTGTAATATTTTACTTAGTCTCTTTGCTGCTTTCAACGAAGGAGGTTGATGTCGCTCAGATTTCTTAAATGCAACAACAAACACACATGAAATTATTCAGCCTGCATTGCCAATGCTAAAATTTGTGAGTATTCTCATCATTGTTTTACTTTTAACGCATTTTTTGTTCGATTTACATATCATCGGTAACGCTGCATAAGGTTATTTTTACACTTACACATGTAAAACCACAAACACATAAGTATTTTAAGATGTTCTCCCGTTGAGTACCCCTGCCTTAAACTATGAAAATTCAACTATTAATAGTGATTTTATTACAAAAAAACGTGAAAAACCTCAAATTAAACAAGTAAGAGTACAAAAATGGTAAAATTTTTAAATTCTATGGCAAGATTTAAAAATTTTTTTTTTTTTTTTTTAATTGCAATTTTTTTAGACGTTACTTCAAATAATTAATGATAACTCAAAAACTACTAGCCCGATGTTATTAAAATAAAATCAGAAAAATTTACAAATTTACATAGCCTTTAATTCGACTATACATCGTTTTAAAAAAATCATGAAAAATCGCAAATTATTTTATCGCATAGCGACATATAATAGCAACAAAATGAGATATCGAACATCGATCGAATATCGATTGATTTTTTTCGAGTTTATTCACAATTTAGTGAATTCGCTCATTTTCGCAAAATTTTAGTTTTTTGCTTGATATACGCATTTTTTCAAATGTATGAAAAAAATAAATTTTCCAATTTCAGGGGGTGCATGTCGGATTATTGTGAGATTTGGTGAGAAACTTCCACCCACAAAATTTTAGTCGAATTGGACAACGTTAACACGTAGCGCATAGGCCCCAAATCTGAAAAATAGCGTTTAAATTGAAAAAAAAAATTTACAAGTCAGAACACTGGAAGAGAAAACAATGGCTTTATAAATACTGGATCCAGGTATGCCGAATGTAATAAATGTACCTCTGGTGGCCCGAGATCGCATCATATTACCCCCTCTTCACATTAAACTTGGTGTGATGAAACAATTTGTTAAAGCACTTAACAAAGATGGTGAATGTTTCCAGTATATTTCAAGGAAGTTTCCAAGTTTGAGTATGGAAAAGCTGAGAGCAGGAATATTTGACGGCCCACAAATTCGCAAATTGGTCAAAGATACCGATTCTCTCAGTTCAATGTCAGAAATTGAGAAAAATGCATGGGATTCGTTTGTATGGGTTATTCAACATTTCTTAGGATGATGATAATATTGAGCACCTTGAAGAGATGTTCACTCACTTCCAGAATCTTGGATGCAACATGAGCATCAAGTTACATTACCTTCACAGTCACTTAGATCGTTTTCCTGAAAATCTAGGAGACTTAAGTAAGAAACAGGGCGAACGATTTCACCAAGATATTCGGACAATGGAGGAAAGATACGCAGGGATGCACACATGATGGCAGATTTTTGCTGGAGTATTCAGAGTAACACTTCGTTATTCAATAATAGAAAATGTCTTAAAAGAAAATTCCAAAGTTTGTAGTTTATAATATTTATTTATTTATTTATTTCCTTATTTTATAAGTTGTAATAAATTTAAATTTAAAGTGTGAACCGCCGTGGTATAGCAGGTTAGACATCCGCCTAGCATACCGAGGTCCCAAGTTCAATCCCTGGCCAGACCAACTTGAAAAAAAATAAATTTTTAAAAAAGCGGCGGTTCACCTCATAACTCAGCTAGCCACTGGTTATTAAGTATATTAGGCTATGTAAAACTTCTCTAACTAATGCATTAGCCGTTCGGAGTCGGCGTTAAAACGTAGGTCCCTTTCAATGAGTCTAAAAAATAGAATCGGATGCAGCTCATTGTCTGAGAGAAGTACCCCTTGTTCCAATTGGAATGTTGTCGGGGAATTATATATACATATAATAAATTTAAATAATAAAATAAAAAGGAAAAGAAATTACATGAATAAAACAATGAAATGCATTTTCGATCTATTCCATCGATTTGACTTAGTCACATTTTTTGGTCAATTGCCTTCGGCAAGTCCTCAAGGACATGTACTGACCAGTGCAAATTGCAGTAACTCGAAAACTGTTTAACCTATTATAAAGATATGTAGCTTATTGGAAATCTCATTGTGTTTGCCCTAAGGACCAGGATCCACTTTTTTGCAAAAGGGGGAATAAATAGCGTTAATTTTGCAAAAACTTAAAAATTATAAAATTTTTCCAATATAAACTTGATTTGTCAGCATTAGGACCTGGACGACACGTGTTAGCGTTGTCCAGTTTGTCTAAAATTTTGTGGGTGAAAGTTCTTCACCAAATCTCACAATAATCCGACCGGGCCTCCTTGAAATTCTAAAATCTATTTTTTTCATACATTTGAAAACCCGCTATAATGCGTATATCAAGCAAAAAACTAAAATTTTGTAAAATGAGCGAATTCACTAAATTGTGAATGGATTCGAAAAAAAAATCAATCGATTTTTATGGTCGATATCTCATTTTGTTGCTATTATATGTCGCTATGCGATAAAATAATAAATCTGGAAGTTTTTTGCCGTTTTCTATTTTTCATGATTTTTTTAAAACTAAATTTTTTGCCATTTTTAAGTAAAAAATATATTTTTTTCTTACATTTTTTATTATAACTCTGATATCGGGTGTTTTTTATAGAGGTATAGAACTTTAAGTTGGCATCACTTTTTTAACTGGCGGCCATTTTGTCAGCTGTCAAGTGATTAATATTTAGTTTGGTTTGCCATTTCATCATGAACAGGTTGACAAAAGAACAACGCTTGCAAATCGTGCAAATTTATTTCGAAAATAATGGTTCATTTCACGAAGTTTACCGCAAGCTCCGTCCATTTTATGGTCGACATAATCGTCCATCAGAGCAATTAATTCGGTTAACCATGGATCGTTTTCGCACTACGTTTACTCTATGTGATAATACGCATCCGCAGCG
The DNA here is from genome assembly GCA_933228675.1 of Stomorhina lunata. Taxonomy (NCBI): domain Eukaryota; kingdom Metazoa; phylum Arthropoda; class Insecta; order Diptera; family Rhiniidae; genus Stomorhina; species Stomorhina lunata. The sequence goes on along the minus strand of OW121741.1, from coordinate 49,241,952 downwards.
ACGTCGAACAGTGCGCACCGAAGAAACAATTGCCGCTGTAGAGCAAAGTGTTGAAGAGGACCCGAATGAATCGATTCGCCACCGTGCACAGCAATTGGAGCTTTGTCCATCAACTTTATGGAAGATTTTGCGCAAAGATCTTGGCTTGCGACCTTACAAGATCCAGCTTGTGCAAGTATTGAAGCCGCGAGACCATGCAATGCGTCGTGATTTTGGTGTATGGGCCGAAAATGAGATTGATCTCGATGCTGATTTTCATCGCAAATTGGTCAATTGGCCACCAAGATCGTGCGATTTCACACCACTGGATTATTTTCTTTGGGGATATGTGAAGTCGCTCGTTTACGCCAACAAACCAGAAACATTAGGGGACTTGGAAGCCAACATTCGTGGCGTTATTGCCAACATACGGCCCCATATGCTCGAAAAGTTGTTGAAAATTGGACCTGTAGAATTGGCTTTATTCGAGCCAGCCGCGGCGGCCACATGCCCGAAATCATATTTAAACATTAATGGCATAAAATTATCCTTCCAATAAAGCCAAATTGATGGACATTAAAACGATCTTCTTGTGTTTTATTTCAATTCGAAGTTCTATACCTCTAAAAAAAACACCCATTACTATTGATCCGATTGAAACGCGATGTATAGACAAATCAAAGGCTATGTAAATCTTAATTTTTTGATTTTATTTTAATAATATCGGACTAATAGTTTTTAAGTTATCATTAATTATTTGAAGAAACGTCTAAAAAAAAAAATTGCAATTTAAAAAAAAATCAAAAAAAAATCTTGCCATAGAATTTAAAAATTTTACCATTTTGCCATGATACATCAAATGTATATAGTGGTTACTCGAGCACATTTTTGCTGTTGCCCTGTGTAATATTTTACTTAGTCTCTTTGCTGCTTTCAACGAAGGAGGTTGATGTCGCTCAGATTTCTTAAATGCAACAACAAACACACATGAAATTATTCAGCCTGCATTGCCAATGCTAAAATTTGTGAGTATTCTCATCATTGTTTTACTTTTAACGCATTTTTTGTTCGATTTACATATCATCGGTAACGCTGCATAAGGTTATTTTTACACTTACACATGTAAAACCACAAACACATAAGTATTTTAAGATGTTCTCCCGTTGAGTACCCCTGCCTTAAACTATGAAAATTCAACTATTAATAGTGATTTTATTACAAAAAAACGTGAAAAACCTCAAATTAAACAAGTAAGAGTGGTATATTCGGTTTTGCCGAATCTTGGATACCCTTCCAAAAGTAAAGTACAAAATTATAAGAATTTTTTGATAATTAGTTGACGCGGTCCGAGTTGCTGGCCCTAAACAAACATTAGCGGTACAATATGAAAATTGGATTTTGCCACGCCTATCCGCCCGCCGATCGAAAATCAAAAAATTGAAAATTTCGGCCCAGCCGTTTTGGAGTCCATACGTTACATACTTAAACACGTCCATTTTGATATATAGATTATATAGTTTCTGATTACTTAGTTGAGCCCAACACAAATGCTTGATATGTATATTAATTTTTTTTTTTGTTCATACTAATGTAATTCCCAGCCTTGGTTATGCTAGTATTGTATGCAGAGTCTTTAAAATTAAGAGTCGGAAAACGAAAAGCTTTTCGGTGGCGTCATCATCTAGATCAATAATATTTGGGATGTATTTTTCCTCCGAATGGTCCGATGGATGTGTGGAAAGTTTTGCTCTAGTTTTTTGTGCAATTTTAATGTAATTTAATTTATCAGCATTAAAGTGATTCCCGGCCGGGGTTATATAGGAGATTTCACTAAATGTGAACCGAGTTCGCCCATTTTCAATACCGAACTTTTCAAGAGATCAGAAATACTTTTGTTAAATATTGAAGAAAGAAAGATTGTTTTAAGCGTTATCGCGCTAAATAACGATATTGTGCAACGTCTTTATAGTAAATGTCATAATTTGTCATTTACACTGGTCAACAGCAAAAATTGGTTTGAAGTCTTACTATTTAATTTCGATGTATTATGGCCCCCTAAGTACAAAAACACCCAAAATTTAAAATTTTATGGATACGATTTTTTTTTTTTAATTTTTTTTCTAAAATTACGGATTTTCACAGAGGTCGTTCCATTTATTTTATCGTAACTTGGAAACGGCTTATCCAAATTCGTTGAGAGGGACACGAGCGGATTCACCACAAAATTTTCTTTAAGTCTTGTTAAGACAATTTTTTCATATCATCAACGGTTGTGGAGTTATTGACATAAAAATATAAAAAAAAAGTTTTTTTTTGCAAAATCGAAAAATCTTTATTTTTCAAAAATTCATAAAAAATCGAGAGTTTCAAAAACTTGCCATTATTATTTCACGGTGTTAAAGCTGTGAATCTTATAAATAAGTGAAGCCTTGTTTCGTGAAAATACATCAATAAATGTTGGTTTTATTGACAATAAAGTGAAAATACCCAATTTAGCAAAAATTTGGCATATTAAGCCTATTATTGTTTTTGACTAAATTCATTAAGGTATGACATTTTGCGCAACTTTGTCTTTTTAAATCATAAAAATTAAAAAATTTAATTTTATCACTCGGTCATAGAAACTGTTATACCTGGAATTAATTTGAGTGTGTTCCGCGAAAATATTTTGATAAATGAAGTACACTTCTGTTCAGCAGGTAGATAAAACAAGAATGGTTTTTTGCTGTTTTTTATGACTTTACATTAATTTTTTATAGCTTTACTCACATTGAACCAATTTTTACTCGTCACTGCAATAAGCCTTACTTGCCTATTGCATTCGGTGTTTCAAAATTCAACTTTTGACAGGTAAATTATTCTTTGGTCCTTATTCACCTAGGTATTTTCTTTTAAAAAATAGGTACTTTTGGTAAAAATGCAACATATTTAAAGTAGTTCATTTAGTTCATTCATGTTATTTAACTAGCGTTTCTGATCGCGAAAAGTCAAGTTGTCATTACAACAAACTATTTATTTGGTTGGCGAATTTTTAAAAAATGAATAATACACGTAGAAAATTTGTCTGCAAAAATAACCCGGATATATTTTGTTATATATGTGGTGTATACACTATAGCAAAAGGCCGGCGAAAGTTCACTATTTCACTACAAAATTCATTTAAAGATTATTTCAAAATAGATGTAGATAATTTAAGCCAATATTGGACGCCTAATTCAATTTGTCGTAGCTGTGAATATATGTTAAAAAATGGGAATCCCACCCTCAGTAAGTAATAATATTTTTGATACTCATTGGAAAATTTTTATTTTTCACAGAGGAAACATGCAAATTGAAAAACCTATGATGTGGAGAGAAACATCTAAATCATGATGCTGACTGTTACTTTTGTTTAAGTAGAAAAAGTGGATTTGGAAAACATATGCTTTGGTCTTATCCCACGATTTCAGCTGGTGGATTTACACTTCCCGTGCTAGATTCAGATGAAGTTCTATGTCCCGAAAATCAACATTCTACGTATACTGAAGTTCCTCCATCCCCTGTTTCTTCATCTTCAAACATCTCCAGCGTATCTCATGGATTTTGCCCAAAGCCTTTTACACAGTCCTTGTTAAATGATCTTATAAGAGACCTAGAGCTTTCAAAACAACAGTCAGAGCTACTTGCATCCCGTCTAAAAGAAAGAGATTTAGTTGAAAAACAGGTTATAATAACTACCTATCGTGAACGACATAAGCCATATTCTTGTTTTTATACAACTAAAGACAATATATGTTTTTGCTATGATATCAGTGGACTTTTTGGAAAGCTTGGCCAAAAATATGACGCAAGTGAATGGAGACTATTTATTGATAGTAACAAAGAAAGCCTTAAAGCTGTTTTATTACACAATGGCAATCAGAAGCCATCAATACCCATCGCACATGCCGTTAATACAAAGGAGACTTATGAAACCATGTCTAAACTTTTAAAATATATTAATTATGAAAAATACGATTGGAAAGTATGTTGCGACTTGAAAGTGGTAGCTTTATTGACTGGACTACAAGGTGGTTACACAAAACATTGTTGTTTTCTCTGCCTTTGGGATAGCCGAGATCGAAGCGCACATTATATAAAGAAGGACTGGCCAGCAAGAACCAATAATGAAGTAGGCACACACAATATAAAATATGCTGCTCTAGTAAAAAAGGAGAATGTGATTTTTCTGCCATTGCATATCAAGCTTGGATTGGTCAAGAATTTTGTTAAAGCGCTAAACAAAAATGAAAAGGCATTCAATTATATAAAAACAATATTCCCAAAATTATCCACTTCTAAAATTTCTGAAGGTGTTTTTGATGGTCCACAAATCCGAAAACTACTACAAAGCTCAACATTCGAGACGTTACTATCACCCGATGAAAAGGCTGCTTGGAACTCATTTCGACTGATTGTTTATAATTTTTTAGGAAATAATCGGAGTCCAAATTATAAAGAAATCATTTCTGATTTACTAGCCAACTATTCAAAAATCGGTAAGTAGGAATATGATATGATTTTTTATTCGTCATAATTTTAACCTCTAAATACATATTCATATAATTCCAGGTGCAAACATGTCTCTAAAAATTCATTTCTTACACTCCCACTTGGATTTTTTTCCTCCAAACCTTGGTGATGTCAGTGATGAGCATGGAGAACGATTTCACCAACAACTTAAGTCAATGGAGGAGCGTTATCAAGGATTCTGGAACGAAAATATGATGGGGGACTATATTTGGTTTCTTATACGAGAATCAAATTCGGAAAATTACAGTAGACAAGCAAAATGTAGAAACTATTTTTAAATACTTTAACTACTAAATTTTACACCATTTCTTTAATAAAGGTAGCGTAGCTAACTAAACAAAAATATAAAACTTCACTATTTACATTTAAAAAATTTCCGATAGCAGGTTAATATGTGAGATAAGGTTTATTTCTATGTAGATAGAAGGAAATTTTTTGATTTGAAGAACATAAAACTATATTCCGGGAAGAAGGTTCTATGGAAGGTAGCCCACAAGTATGGACGATTTTATACTATTAAAACAGGCTTTGCTCTTGTAGCAAAAAATAACCTGTGCCAAATTTTATGAAATTGGCTTCAAAATTGTGGCCTCTACTTCTTTTTTTAACAATAGGCTTCATACGGCTTACTTGTACAAAAATTACGTATTTTCACTTCATTCACTTAAGTATTAATAAAATTACCGTTTATGCATAGATCTTCATGAAATAAAGCTTGGCTTATTTGGAATATTCACAGTTTTGCAACCACGTAAAAAAAATCGTACGTTTTTGTCATTTTCGATTTTTTACGAATTAAAAAAAAAGAAAAAAAAAATGGAAACTTTTAATACAAAAAATCGATTTTTTTATATCTCGATGCAAATAACTCTGAAACCAATAAGCATTTAAAAGAATTGTATACAGACAATTTAAAGGCAATTTAATTTGCTATTATATGCAGTTTCCCCCAACAAAATCGGACAGCCCGTTTTGGAGATATGGTAATATCAATGGATCTCCTTTTTTAAAAATGACAAATTTTAGAAAAAAATTTTTTAAAAAAAATCGTATCCATAAAATTTTAAATTTCGACCATTTTTATAGTCAGGGGACTATAGCAGATAAAAAAAAATATAGTGGTGATCCCGGACAACACAAAAAGTTTCATTTTGTAGAGCAGTGTTATTAGCTACTAAGAGATTGCCTTAGGCAAAGTTATACGGGAGCAATTGTCAAACGTGAACGTATTTCTTCCATTTGCAATTAATAAAATAAAATTTTCGTTGATATGCGAGATACATACTTAGATGCATTTTTTGTACTTCCAAGGCAGATTGCCTATAACTTGATATATAACACATTCTCAAATATTATAATAATGTTCAAAAGTCGGACAAAAAATTAAGATAAATGTTTGTCTCTGCTAAAATCAGATTTGTGGAGCTACTGGAAGGTATACTATTTATTTATTTATCGTCCCACCCTGAATTTCATCATTGTCGATCAAAACACCTGAAATATCGCTTAAACACTAAATTATATCTATCACAAATTACTGAATATACCAGAATTTATGTAATCCCCTGCGAAGAACGCTATTAAATTTCATCAAAATAAACATCTGAGATATCGACAAAACAGGAGCTCCAAAAACTTGAAAACAGAAAAAAGGGTAGACGGACGGACGGACAGACAGACAGACAGACAGACAGACAGACAGACAGGCAGACAGACAGACAGACAGACAGACAGACAGACAGACAGACAGACAGACAGACAGACAGACAGACAGACAGACAGACAGACAGACAGACAGACAGACAGACAGACAAACAAACAGACGGACGGACGGACGTAGCGAAATCGATGGACCGCTTTTGATAAAATTTAATAACGTGCTTGGCGGGGGAATTTCCTAAAATCTGATATAAAACTTATGTATGTCCGTGCTAAAGGAGGATGGTTTTTCCTATTTCTGCATTTCATTTTTTCAACAAACATTCTCTAATGCGTACTTTGGGCGATTTGCGATACATCAAATTTAGTGTTTTGGCGATATCTCAGTTGTTTATGGACCGATTTTGATAAGATTTCACAGAGTGCTTTGATGTATGTATATTACATTATCACATGTACACCAGGAGTATATTTTTTCTCTTGTTATTTAAAAGTATGTTTCAATCAAAAATTTGAAAATTTTCGTCTATTTTTTGATATTTTTTCGATATTTTCGGTGTTTATAAAGAGAATTTCCTAAAATCTGATATATAATTTATGATGTGTGTGAAGTTAAATTTGAAATTTAAAACCCTAGACACAAACCAATGTTTTTGACAGAGCTCTGTTATGTAGTTAACATAGCTCTGTTAAGAACCAAAAATATACGAAATAAACAAGGAATTCGAATTACCAGTGAACCAGGCAACGTGGGCGGACAAATGGGGTGCCAGATTGTAGGCGAGAATGTTATCTATGGATACCCATAGTCAGAATCAATAACAGTGTGAGTTGGTAGGCGCTGTTAACAGTTTTCCAAAACATCAAATGTGAGACCATGCTAAGGGAGGATTGCAAGTTCCCAGGAAACAAGACAACGTGGGCGGACAAATGTGGTATCTGGTTGTAGGTAAGGATGTTTCCTATGAGCTTCTGTAGTCAGAAGCTTTAACAGAGCGAGTTTCTAGGAGTTATTATCATTTTTAAAAAAAATTCATATGTGGGACTATGTTAACGGAGGATTCCAGATTCCTTGGAAACAAGGCAACGTGGGGTGACAAATGAGGTATCGGGGAGTAGCTGAGGATGTTTTCTATATGGCTCCATTGTCAGAATATCTAACAGAGCGAGTTGATACGTGTTATTGAGATTTTTCAAAAATTTCATATGTGGGACTATGTTAAGGGAGGATTCCAGATTCTTTGGAAACAAGGCAACGTGGGCGGACAACTGAGTTATCGGGGAGTAGCTGAGGATGTTTTCTATATGGCTCCATTGTCAGAATATCTAACAGAGCGAGTTGGTACGTGTTATTGAGATTTTTCAAAAATTTCATATGTGGGACTATGTTAAGGGAGGATTTCAGATTCCTTGGAAACAAGGCAACGTGGGGGGACAAATGAGGTATCGGGGAGTAGCTGAGGATATTTTCTATATAGCTCTATTGTCAGAATATTTAACAGAGCGAGTTGGTAGGAGTAATTGAGATTTTTCAAAAATTTCATATGTGGGACTATGTTAAGGGGGGATTCCAGATTCCTTGGAAACAAAGCAACGTGGGGGAACAAATGAGGTATCGGGGAGTACCTGAAGATGTTTTCAATATGGCTCCATTGTCAGAGTATCGAACAGAGCGAGTTGCTAGGAGTTATTAGCATTTAAAAAAAAAATCATATGTGGGACTATGTTAAGGGAGGATTCCAGATTCCTTGGAAACAAGGCAACGTGGGCGGACAAATGAGGTTTCGGGGAGTAGCTGAGGATGTTTTCTATAGGGTTCCATTGTCAGAATATCTAACAGAGCGAGTTGGTAGAAGTTATTGAGATTTTTGAAAAATTTCATATGTGAGACTATGTTAAGGGAGGATTCCATATTTTGATTTTTTAATCCATAAAAAAACAATCATTGAAGTTCAAAAAATAATAATAATAATCCCTCATGATTTTTATTTCTTCGAAAAATTTGTCTCGTTTTTCAATCCGATGAAAGTAAAATATAAAAAATCGTCTTTGATATTTATCAGTTCACAAAATAATTTTCATCTTTTTTCATCCGATGAAAGAAAAAATTTTATAGAAAAAATTCAAATTTTATTTTTGTATTTGTCCTAGCATTGGGACATTAAAATAACAATAAATTCAATTTTTGTTGCAAATTTTATGTTGAATTGGTTTTGTGCAACAAATGGTCGTTGTCTAGATGCGTTTGAAATGTTTAAATTTTTTTTTAGAAATATCCCTGAAAAGCGATGCGAATCAAAGAAATTTTCAGAAATATTTTATTTTTTCTAAGTCAAGAAGTTAAAAAATAAAACAATCAGTAAAATATTTTTCTGTTCGGATATTTATCGTTAAAGATATTTAAAATTTTTATCATGAAGGATATTTATATTTATTCATCGATCGAAATAAAAATAAATTTTCATCGGCAATCGGTCTCTGATTAAAATTTTTTTTAGGTAAACTGAATATAAATATAGAAAAAATTTTATAAATTTTTAAAAACTTGTAAAATTTTAGAAAATTCCATACAATTTCTTTAATATGGGATTGTTTTATATAATTTTACTGAAATAATAATAAAATATAATTTTGTAACTGCAATATTATTTCAAGATTTAAATAGAAAACATCCTCAGCTACTCCCCGATACCTCATTTGTCCACCCACGTTGCCTTGTTTCCAAGGAATCTGGAATCCTCCCTTAACATAGTCCCACATATGAAATTTTTTTAAAAAATGCTAATAACTCCTAGCAACTCGCTCTGTTAGATATTCTGACAATGGAGCCATATAGAAAACATTATCAGCTACTCCCCGATACCTTAGTTGTCCCCCCACGTTGCCTTGTTTCCAAGGAATCTGGAATCCTCCCTTAACATAGTCCCACATATGAATTTTTTTTTAAAAATGCTAATAACTCCTAGCAACTCGCACTGTTAAAGGTTCTGACTACAGGAGCTCATAGGAAACAACCTTACCTACAACCAGATACCACATTTGTCAGCCCACGTTGTCTTGTTTCCTGGGAACTTGCAATCCTACCTTAGCATGATCTCACATTTGATATTTTGGAAAACTGTTAACAGCGCCTACCAACTCACTCTGTTATTGATTCTGACTATGGGTATCCATAGATAACATCCTCGCCTACAATCTGATACCCCATTTGTCCGCCCACGTTGCCTGGTTCACTGGTAAGTCGAATTCCTTGCGTATTCCCTTTATTTTTGGTTCTTAACAGAGCTATGTTAACTACATAACAGAGCTCTGTTAAAAACATTGGTATGTGTCTAGGGTTTTAAATTTCAAATTTAACTTCACACACATTAATTTATGTAGGTCCATCCTCCAGGGGCTTCGGAAACTTGATTTCAACAGACAAACAGACAGACAGACGGACAACGCTTAATCGATTCTCCTCCAATTCTGAGTCGATCAGTATAATTTTTATGGGGTCTACGATCACTAATAAAAAATTACAAATGGAATCACAAACTTATAATACCCTTTCACCTATTGGTGAAGGGTATAAAAATGAAGTTAAGTCCACAATTTTTAAAATACTTTTATAAACTTGATTTATTTTTTTGCTACAAGGACAAAACCTGTTAAAAATAAACAAAATCATTAAAAATGTTGGTGTTTTCCTCCCGACACATAGCTTTACGTTCCTTAAAGCCACAATTGGCATTTCACTTTATGAAATTTGGCACGAAATTTCTTTTTTGCTATTCAAATTAGTCAAAGGCAGTCTACAATTTTGGATACCTCAAATATAATTCGCCACAAATTTCATTATATTTTGGTGAAAATTAGAAGAATAAATATGCTCATGTAAACAAAAATCAATGTATTATATTTTGTTGAAAGCGGTCCATATTTGACTATAAATCCCATATAAGACAAAAATTCACAAAAACGCTCCTAAATCTAAAGATAATCACAATTTTATGTTTACTAATTGGTATACATTTGATCATAATTTTTTTTGTTTTCACTTCATTTTTAATAAAATCATATAGATTTTCAGGAAATAAGACTTTTTCATTGAATATTTACAGTTTTAAAATCATGTATTATAATAAAAATATAAGGTTCTTCGAATCTTTGATTTGTTACACATTTAAAAAAATATATTTTTTTACTTTAAAGAACAAAAAACTCAGAATCCGGAAAACACAAAAAATGTTTTAAACGACTCCGAGATAAATTAATTACAATGCTAAGCACACATTCTGGGGGTCGAAACTGATTACGCCAAAAGGTCGTGTCTTTTTAAACGATTTCGGAGTTACAAAATTCGTAGAGAAATTATTAAAGCTTAATCTTCATTTTTTTGTCCTCAGACCATTCGCCTACCATTATAACCCTTTCAATATTCGAAGGAATTCCATCCCCACATGAAAATATCTAATGATATAAATTGGCTAAAATTTAAAAAATATCTTAGCACCCCCGGTCCGCATAGTACACCTCTACGTATACCGGAAGATATAGATTTCGCTATTAGAGATTTCGAAAGCAATATTAAATTGGCTATTCACCCTATTTACCCCCTAAACAACATGCTACATTAACCCCCTGTCAACATGCGCCAATACATTCCCGGCAACTTGCTGAACTAGCACCCACACAACATGCCACCTTACCCTACTTATAACATTGTGAATTTCCCCCCATGTTGCATTTACCCCCCAAGAAACATGCTGCATTTTGCCCCATCCAACATGATACACTCCGCTCGACAACAGCTCTTTCTAATCAATACACAACATTTACTCCCAGAAAACACGCTGCAGTATCCCCCAGAGAACTTTCTATACCACCCCCCTACACAACAGTCTACATTACCCACTCAATCAAATTCGATAAAATTCTCCACTTTTACCCATCAGCAGGCCAGAATAACACACCATGCTGTATTACCCCACAGGCATCATGCTACATTATCCCCTCGTCGACACATTGCATTAGTCCCCGAACAGCATGCCATACTAAACCCCCAGGTCCGTCAACATAAATACTGCTTTATCCCACAGTCAACATGCTTTATTACCCCCCAACAATATTCTACATTGCCCCTCCGGCTACACACCACCACACAACAAGTTTCATTTCCCTCCCATCAAGTCAGAACGAAGAGAATCGCATCTTCACAGATCCCCCCAATCTAAAAACAGATTGCAGACTTGTACAAAATTATTAAGGAAACATTTAGAAACTCATAGAAACGAATCCCTGAAAACATACCTGGAAGGATTAGATGCAACCCCGCAATCAGGCTATTCGTTATGGAGAGCTGCTAAAAATCACAAAAGACCTATCATGCGTAAATCCCCTTTAAGATTTTAAGAACTATTCATGATTTTAACCCAAACAAGCACCAGGATTTGACAAAATAAGTAATAAAATGCAAATTTTTGAAAAATTTTCTATAAAAAGAAAATTTTTGAAAAACTTCCGATAAAAAGTAAATTTTTGAAAAATTTCCTATAAAGAGCAAATTTTTGAAAATTTTCCTATTAGGAGTAAATTTTTGAAAAATTTTGTATAAAAAGTAAATTTTTTAAAAATTGCCTAAAGAAGTAAATTTTTGAAAAATTTCCTATAAAAAGTAAATATTTGAAAAATTTCCTATAAAAAGTAAATTTTTGAAAAATTTCCTGTAAAAGTAAATTTTTGACAAATTTCCTATAAAAAGTAAATTTTTGAAAAATTACCTATAAAAAGTAAATTTTTGAAAAATTTCCTATAAAAAGTAAATTTTTGAAAAATTTCCTATAAAAAGTAAATTTTTGAAAAATTTCCTATAAAAAGTAAATTTTTGAAAAATTTCCTATAAAAAGTAAATTTTTGATATATATATATATATATATATATATATATATATATATATATATATATATATATATATATATATATATATATATATATATATATATATATATATATTTTTTTTTTTAAGTGAGCAGCAGCGCATAATCTACTGTATGTTCACAGGACTAATTGAACGTGGGCTCAAACGTAGCATTGGTACCAAACGAAGCGCTGGATACATCAGAGGAATCATTCGATATGTCCAAAGATTCGAGAATTACACAAGAAAAAAAATGTTTTTTCCAATAAGGAATATTGTGCAAAATTACTACTGAATTCAATTACAGCCAAAATGTTTAACATCGTAACAGCCTTAGCAGCACCTAAAAACCTTAAAGACTTAAAGTACGATAAATTGATAGAAACACTAAAAACACATTTAGCACCCAAAAGGAACGTTTTGGTATCACAACCAATGTTGCCATATTTTTTTTGCGACTGACAATTCCGAAAAAAAATATGTTTTTCATGTAAAAAATCTACATCATCAAAATTAAATTCAAGAAAATGTAAAAAATATATCTATATTACTGAAAGAGTCATGTGTGTATGTAATCAGTAAACTCAAAAACTACTGCACTGATTTTTCAAAATTTATGCGTGTGATGTATGAAGTGTTTTGTAAAGTTTTTATCCGATAGATGGCACCACTTTTTTTGATATTTTTGAATTTTTTTTTATAATCGTTGAACATAATATTTTAAAACTTCATAGTTTGGTATGTCACTTAATCTTCATTAATACATACATTGATTATTTTAGTAATATTTTGCAAAAAATACGCTAAAATCACCAAAGTAAAAAAAATCTTTATTAATACATGTATGAAATCTTTATTAACCCATTAAAGACCGCTCATAGGCCGCTCGTACGATTTTGACGAAACTTTTAGAATTTTAATTGGAGGTCCATAGGATATGCTTGGTGTAAAAAAAAAATTTTGCCTCTCCCTACTCCTGAGATAGGACATGGATATTTAAATACCCAACGGTCTTTAACGATATATTTTTTTTTTAGTTTTGAACAATTTTGTTTTTCTTATTTAAGTTTAAATAAAAAGTCCTTTATTTATTTACAAAGTTGTTTACTTTTTTTGACCACTCAAAGTTCCGGTACAGCATACTGCGCCATGTAAAATGTACAGGGTTGCTTGAAATATTTAAAATTACGCCGTAAAAAGTAAACCCAACTTTGAACTCTACAGCTTTGTAGTTTGTTTTGAAAAAGGGGATTTCCTTGGGAACTGTTTGTGAAAATCGGACTAATCATGCTCCACTGATGGATGTCAAGAAAATGCGTAAAGAGCCCCGTGGGACTTCAGACTTTTGTTTTGATGTGGACAATTCTATAATTGCTGTATGATGGAACGACAATTCGGTACACTATACACCGAAATATTTTACATAATTAATCATTCAATTTGCTTTTGTTATTATACTTTTAGGTCGTAACGTTATTATTGAATTTTCTAAGCCATATACCAATGACTCACGCAAGGCGATATGATCGAAAACAGCGAAAAATAGTTGCAATTGAACAACCCCATTTAGTCAACCAATATAATAAACACATGGAAGGTTTGGACCTTTTCGACAACGCCATGAACAATTATCGCATTCGAGTTCGGGGCAAAAAGTGGTACTGGCCATTGATTACAAACGCTTTAGATGCCACTATGGTGAATGCATGGAAACTACACTGCCATTGTCGCAAATATGAAAAAAAAAACCCAAATTCTCAATTTGCTTTTAGAGTGGAAGTATGCGAGATGATAATGACGAAGTTTAACCGACAAAATGCCGGTAAGATTATGATTTCCGGGGCACAAATGGAAGTTAGATATGATCACGTCGATCATTTAATTGGAAAACTCCCAACACGTCGTCGCTGCCGGCAGGGCGGTGGCAAAACAGAATACGGATGTTTGAAGTGCGAGGCGAATTTGCACCCAGCACCATGCTTCCTGGACTACCACAGAAATGTCACACCAGATAAATGTAAAATTGCAAAGTCTAAATAACCTCTAATTATCTTTAAATAAATTTAAAAAATATAAAAATTTCCTTCTATTTACGCCAAAATGAATTATTTCAATATAGAGAAAATAGTTGATTTTAGAACTCTTTATGGGCCGTTGGGTATTTAAATACCCATTTTCACTTTTTATCGTGTGACGACCAAGTGTGTTGATAAATCACTTTAATTTTTTAGGCATTTTTTAACTACTTTAACTTTTTTGTGTATTTAAATACCCAGTGGACTAAAATGGGTTAATACATACAATGATTATTTTAGTAATATTTCGCTGAAATCACCAAAGTAAAGAACAAAATTTGTAAATTTTATAAAGTTTAATAGTTTCCTTGCAATATTTATGTTAATTTTAACTCTTAAAAGTATATTTCCACTTTCATAACTAATTTGAAATTAAGCGGTAAGGGTATCCACTAACTTAAAAATCTAAAAATATGAGTTTGTCACATACGTATAGATATTGTTTTATATGTATTCCTGATTGTATTCTTAAACTGGACCAGCAAGGCGGACCGGGCTCAGCTAGTATTTTTATATGCAAAATTAACAAATTATAGAATTTAAAAAAACTGTTTTCTTGGGTAAAAACCTTTTCTCCACTATTTTTCACTTTAAAATCTGCAACAAAAAACAGATAAATCTGCACACTTGGCAACGCTCATCACAACACAAATTTCTACCAGTTACCAAGAGAACAATCAATCTGTTGCAGATTACGTAGCTAATCTAAAGTCCAATATAAGCGACTTTGAGTGCAAAAGTAGCACATATTTTTTTTCTATGAACTCAATTAATACTACTTATTTTTTGATTTTTCATATTAAATTTTTTCCAGGAGTGGTTTACTAGCCCGTAAACCAGTTGCCAAAAACGGATTACGAAGAGCTTGCCAATAATTTGAATCCGTCAGTGTCGCTGGAATCGAAACAACCACTACACAAAGGACTGTCGTGCCAACAAAGACAATCTCAGACATTCATGCATTCCCCTGACAGCCAGTTTCACGTACCGGAATGACCCGAGGTTTCTCGGCCAAGGGCTGTCAACTCAGCAACAACATATTTACAATTTTTAATTTTGGAGCAACATATTCCGGCAGTGCTGCTCCGCATTCTTTTGGTCCGTGCCGGAGTTGAAACAAATCCCGGACCATGGATCTGCACAGTGTGCCAGAACCGCCTGCACCATATGCAAATCCAGCACCATATGCAAATATTGCTTGGGCTGGTGTCACCTCAGGAATTGTTCAGGACTTCAACATGACAGGGAGTGGTCGGAGAGTTTCGTTGCGCCATGCTGCCAACAACGGCGAAACTCAGCGTCTTCTTCGACATCGTCATCTTCGTCGTCACAATACGCAACTCCACCACCGTCTGTCCAGCAATCGCAAAAACCATGGCAGCATCTACACCAGCAGCACAATCCATCGCCGCTAACACCATCGATTGCAGTTCGAGTTCCTGGGGTGATATTAATTCTGCAGTTCAACTGCAATGGCCTCCAAGGCAAAATGCCGGAGATAACGCGATTTATGCAGCAACACAACATCGTGGTCGCAGCGGTCCAGGAGACAAAACTGAACAACAACTCCAGTCTGCAAAGTTGTAACGGGTACAATGTTCTCCGAAAAGACCGCACCAGAAGTCACTGTGGAGGCATCGCATTTATTATCCACAACTCAGTGCAGTATAGAGTTCTATCTCCTGATCTAGACAATAGAGACCAAAACCTTGAGGCTCAGGGTATTGCTGTCAGATCAGGGGATAGGGAGTTAGAACTCTATAATGTCTACATTCCGCCTGTAACCAGCTGTCCAACTGTCTACCGTTCCGATATTAGAACCCTTTTAGAAGGAGAAACTCGGCTCGTTCTAGGGGACTTTAACGCGCACCATGATCTTTGGCACTCAATTTCTTGGGGAAGACCAAAGAGGTGCGTCGTTAGCGGAACAGATAGACGAGTCCACCTTCTGCACTCTATATGACGATGCCCCCACTCGGATTATGGGTATTTGTGCCAGTTCTCCCGACATAACAATTGCAAGTCCTGGTCTGATTAACTGCGTAACCTGGTGCGCAGTTGTGTCTCTAGCTTCAGGTCATCTGCACATAATCGTTTGACTGGAGCGACCAAACGATTTTATCGTCTCTGAACGCCGTACGTACATAAACCAGAAAAAAAGCAGACTGGAACGGCTTCAGAGAATTCACCGACCGCCACTTCAGAGATATGCAACCACCCTCGATCATGCATGAAGCAGAGAGGGAGTTTCGCGTAACCATCAACGCTGCAGCCACTCGCTTCATCCCTGCTGGTAGAATACCCGTAGTGAGGCCGCACTTCCCAGCAGAAGCAGTGGGATTAGCAGATTAGCGTGATGCGATCCGAAATATGAACCCTGATGATCCCAGGATCGTCCAGATGAACAGCGATATCAGCAGGTTGGTATACGAGGATAAGCGAAACCGTTGGTTATATCACTTGAAGAACTGCAACCTTGGTGCTGGTATAAGTAAGTTGTGGACCACTGTTCGATCTCTCTCGAACGCTATGAAAAAGGATGATCGGGTCGCGATTTAGTTTGCCGATAACACCATATCCTACCCGAAAGCGTGCTCGCGTGCTTTTAGCCGATTATTTATTGAGCACCCCGAGAGAGACAAGGCGAGAAGGAGTATTGTTCGCAAACTGCATGATCTCCCAGTCTCGGGCCCACCACAACTTTTTACGCCAGCGGAAGTTGCTAAGGCCATCCGTACAGCTAAGCGTTCAAAGGCAATTGGCCCTGACGGAATTTCCATGCTGATGCTTAAACATCTAGGCGAGTGGGGAGTCGAGTTTTTGACAGGTATCATAAATCTATCTATGACCAGCCTCACTATACCCGTTGTCTGGAAAGTGGGTAGAGTGATCCCTACTTCACTTAGTCCCGAGGATTTGTGGACTCATCCAGTAGAAGTAGCACAATTTCTTGGCCTTGATCTCCAAACAGATCCCCCATAAAAACAAAATTATAAAATTGTAAATGTTAGAGCTGTTACAACAACAACAACATCTCAGACAAATGTTCTGAATGCAAAAAAATACTGGTCACGTTGCGAAGGTATGTATAAAAGTTCGAATGAAAAATGTCAATTCAATCCAAGAAACCTTTAATCCGCTCCAAAAGAGTCATCAGTACGGAGTTATAAACATCGTAGACGTCCACCAAAACAGTTCAACTGATCAAGAAAAATTTTTTATTAACATCGAAAATCAAGACAAACCAGTCAATTTCGAAATCGATACTGGATCAGGTTATACGTTTTTACCGAGAAATACATTCTCAAAACTTCATGTATTGCTTATGAAATTTACGAGTAAATTTAGCACTGACACCCCCTTTCTTGAATGCTGTATAAAATTCCTTACCAGGTAATCCATTACGACACATTGAAATTTTGTTAAATATTGCAAGTAAAGTTTTCTTGCTCTTCGGACTTTTTGGTCTTTGTAAGACTTCATGTTATAAATTTGTTTAACTCTTTCAACGAAAGATTTTGAAGCACCGGTTATTCTGGCGCAGAGCTTCGAAAGGCTTAATTCAATATTAGCTTAATTCCTAGGAATTCCAAAATTATTTAACAATACCTTAAGTTTAATTCCCATAAAACAATTCAAAAAATTGTGTTGATTTTTAATTCTTAGTGAATTGATACATGGGAAATTAAAATCAACTTGAATGAATAAAATGTTTCTTCATTCCTCTACTCCAATTTGAATTAACATTTTTTATTATTAATTAAAACCAGTCCAAATTGAATTAAAATATTTTTTGGTATTTAATCTTGTGCAAATCATTAGGGTAGACATAAACTAAAGACACTTGATTTTAAATCCAAAACTTAAATTCTAACTTTTTCGAGGGAAAAGTTTTGCAAACTCTATCACTAATTTAATAAAAGTATATCAAACTAATAAAACGAAAATTGAAGTTTTAATTTATAGGGTATTATTGAAACAAGTGCGATTACATTGTTTGTAAAAACCCTAGATAAAAAATAGAACAAAATTTATCATAACCTACTATAATATTCTTATATTTTATCAGAAAGCAAAATTTATCATAACATATTAAAATATTCTTATGTTTTATCAGAAAGCATATGCCGCCCTACAGGTCTAAAAAATCAGTCCCTTTGCAAGAAGATATATTACATAGCTGAGATACATACATACACAATTATGATGGAATTATAATAGAATTGCATAATTCAGTACAAATGGAAAATGTATATATACATATGTATATCGATAATGAATAAATCACATTAAAATCACATGACTTTTCATACATGTTTTTCAAACAAAGTGGACTTGGTTTTGTTAACATTTCATGGGTATTAAATGATATTTAATTCCTAATGCAATTCTGAAACTTATTTTATGGTTAAGGACTTGTTCCGTTGAGATTTATTTTATTTCACTCTTTTATAGGTATAATATATTTTTGAACTGTAGGGTTCGTTTGAATATATTTATTTTTGTATGCCTTTACAAAATGATTTGTTTATAAAATTTTCAATTCTTTTTGTATTAGATTAAGAATTGAAATAATTTAAATTAAATCTAACTGATTTTAAATTCCCTATTAAAAGTTAAGGCTTATGATTTGATTCAGGTGAATGTATTATGGGAATGATATAAACACTAAAATGAATTTGATTTTAAAATATGGAATTAGGAATTGAGCCTTTCGAACCTCTGTTCTGGCCATATCTCTAATGGATGTGGTAGGGTTTCGAACAAAATTAAGTTGTATGGTTTTTGCCAATTTTTTTATTTTTTAGTGGTTATTTTATTTTTTACTTGAAAATTTTTCGTTTAACCTTTGTATGTATGTTTTTTAAATGTGTCTAGAAAATTTTTAATATTGTTTTTAATTTCTTATATCAATTAAAGTATCAATTTTAATCGAGACAGTCTTTACTTTAATTTAAACGTATCATCCATATAGCAAAAGTTCTTGATTAGTTACGTAAAACTCTGAAGTTATCGGACCGATTTAGTTTAAAGCTTTGACAATGATTGTTTTGTCAATGTCAAGGATCATAGGGAATACACTCTTAGTCTAAGATACATGCGTGAGATATATAGCTTTTGAGTAGATAAATATCAGGTCTACATTAGTTGCTTACCTATCATAGCTTTGTCGGAAAAGTTTTTGAATATTTACTTGTAAATAATAATATTTGGAATGTATTGTTCTTCCGATCTGTGCAAGTTTTAACTTCTGATGACTCTTAAATTAACTAAGTAATACAAGGAATACATGTTCCTACTATGTACACAGAATCCTATAAAATATATAGTTTTTAATAGATTTCAGGGCCAAATCACTTCTAAGTTTTGGTGTCTTGGCGATATCTCAGGTGTTATTAGAACGATTTTGATAAAATAGCATGCTTCGCGGGAAGATATATTTATATCTAATATATAAAATTACTTTTTACAAAATTTGGTCTCATAACAGGTATAGTTTTACATTTACAAGCATTTAAATACCTAATAGTTTAATTCGGATTGTATGGTTAATCGTTTAATTCGGATTGTATGGGAGTTTTAATCAAATTTGGACCAATTATTTCAAAATTGAAATGCTATATAATATAAGATATATTATGGAATTGTGGTATTTGAAGGTTTTCAAGAATTTTACGATAAAACAGTGACCAAAGATATGGTACACATACTGGTACTAATATAAAACTTGTGCTTTTATAATGTGATTTAATCTATCAGCATTTAAGTGACTCCCGGACGGGGTTATATGGAAGCTTTCACTTAATATGAACCGAGTTCTCCCTTTTTCAATACCGAACTTTAATACCGAAATGGAGGCCTATTGTGACAAAATTTTGAACATTGGCTGGTATTCACATAATGGTATTTTTGTGCTAAATTTAGTGGTCAAAGCTAATATAGTTAATTATTTATTCTCATGTTCATGCTTTTAGATGGAATTTAAGCCATTAAGAGGTTTATATAGAAGGTATGAATAAATGTGAACTGAATTTCATTACATTTCGAATGCTGAATAACGATTAAGTACTACTTCCTTATACTTAATTTCAGCATCGTATCTATTGTATAATAATTTGTCATTTATTAGCAACGCAGAGATTGCCTTAGGCTGGAGCAAATGTCAAACGTGAACGGTTTTCTCCCAATTGCAATCATAAATTTGAAATTTTCGTTGATACGTGAGATACATACACATATGTAGGTTTTAAACACATATCATGTGCTAAGCTGCATTTTATGTACTTCGAAGGAAGATTACCTTTAATTTGATATATAATACATACTTAAATATTATCATAGTGTTCAAAAGTCAGACACAAAATTAAGATTGCATTTATCTGTGTGTGTCTGCGTGCTGAAATCAGATTTGTGGAGCTCCTGGAAGGTATATCGACATGAATTTTATATCAAATTTTAATTTATCGTCCCACCATTGAATTTTATCATCGTCGATCAAAACATCTGAAATATCTTAAACACTAACACTTTGTTAAAAAAATACAAATAAGAAAAACCATGCTCCTGGAGCACAGGCCTACATAAATTATCCATCAATTTAGGAAATCCTGCCGCGAAGAACGCTATTAAATTTTATCAAAATCGGTTTATAAACATCTGAGACATCGACAAAATAGAAGCTCAAAAAATTTGATTTCAACAGCCATATGATCAGACAGACGCACATCTCTAAATCGATTTTCCTGCCGATTCTTGGTCGATCGTATAATTGTAATGCTTTTAACGATCAGATTTGGGGAGTTCCTGAAGGGTATATACAGTGGTTCAAACGTATAATCGGACATTGGTATAACACTTAATTTAAGTGCTTTTATAACAAGATCTTTTTTAATAAAAAAATTCTTTTTGATTTATTTTGCTACAAAAATTATTTTATTTGTCTATAAAACCAAAAAAGATAAAAAACTACAATTTTTTTCATTAGAAAACAAAAATTAACAAAAATTATTTATATTTTGAGATCAAACGAATAATCGGACACAATAATAAATACAGACTTTTTAACAACTTAGAAAAAAATAATATTTCGTAGCATATCCATTGGATTCAATAACTCTTCTGAGTCTGTTTTGCATCGAATTGACCAAATTGGAGCACACTTCCGACGGAATATTGTTCCACTCATGTAGCAACGCTGATTTTAGTTCAGTTATATTGTTGTAGCTGTTTTTATACACTCTACGACCTTGTTCAAACAATAAATGCTCTATTACATTTAAGTCTGGGGATTGTGGGGGAGGACTCAACAGCGTAGGGCAGTGGTGGATCAGCCAGAGCTTCGCAACAGCAGATGTGTGCCTAGGGTCATTGTCTTTGTAGAAAGCAAACTTGTTTAAAATTCCAAGTTTTTCTGCGCTCTGCTTAACATTTTGCTTTAAAATATCTAAATAGACAAAATTGTCCATTTTTCCATCTATGAAATGCAAATTTTCAACACCAGCACTTGTCATACATCCCCAAACCATTACAGACCCTCCCCCATGTTTTACTGTCACACGAGTATTTTTTGGTTCAAATTCTGTGTTAGGTTTATTAGCTTTTTAGAATATTAGAAATTTTAATAGTTTTTGAACAGTACGAGATGCGACATAGTCGAAATAACTTGTTATTGTAATGAATAATAAAAAATATGTAGTTATTATATTAAAACATGAAAAACTAACGAAAATACAAATAAAATTAGTGTAAATAAGTATTATTAAAATAAGTTTTTTTTTCTTAGAAAATTAAATAATATATATATACCCTAATAGTACACATATCATAAAATAGTCAAACTTTGTTAATGGTTAACCACAAAAAAGATAACATAACACAATGTATTTATGTATACAAGTGGTCATTAACAATAACTACTTAAGTCGACATAAGAAGAACTTATGTCGACTAAAAAAGAACAATATTGATAAAAATCATTTAAATAAAATTGTCTTTAATTTCCAATAAGTATATAATGGGACTGACCAGCAGACATGGTTGAAACTTTACTCAGAAAATAATTGAAACACTACATAGTAGTGGGCTTTAGAACTATTTTTTCTCGAAAGCAAGGTTTTCGACTTGGGCAGTTTTTACTCGTGGGCACAGGTTTTTATTTATTTTTGTTTAGTTAAACAATTAACAAATTTACATTATTTAAAAGTAAGACTTCAAAGAGATAATAACAACATGTTCTCTAAATTAATTAATTCAATTATAAAACTTACATTTTCAACAAAAACTGTTAAAAACAGTAAGTTTAAATTATAAGCAATTGTGTATTAATCAAAAAACTAACAAATTTAATATTTAGAGAAACTTTTTGCTGTGAAAAAAATAAAAAGCTGTTCATGCAAACCAACAATATGTAAATGTAAAAAATCAACAAATACAACCTATCTTTTAAAAAGTGGAATAACTGACATATATGGTTTAAATGGAATATTGGTGTAATCAATATGTCGATTAGAAAATTAAAATATGTGCACACTGCTATTATTTTTGATATTTTTAATAAAAAAAATATTTTAAAAATATATGCATATAACTCGTAGCTGTATTTCGAATATTTTTATATAAAATATTGAACAAAATTTAATTATTTTAGTTTAGTTACAAGAAATATAAATATGTTAGAATTATTCAAGATTAATTAAAATTAAATAAAAATTTGCATGTGTTTTTCTGGATTTATTATGGTAAATTATTATTACGTTTTAAATAAATGTTTTAAAATTAAATCAATAGTTTTTACAAGAATTGAAGTAATTTTATATTACTTTATTTCATTACTTTATTCATTATATTGCTTGTAAATAAAATTAAGAGTTTATTTCTTCAAAACATCCAAAATTTATTTTTTACAAGAACATTTGGCTCAAATAATTTTATTCACAACAAAATTTCTTGAATAATTTAAATTCAAACAAATTTTTTTGATTGTTTAAAAATTTTGTGTGAACAGTAAAAATAAAAAATTTTAAAATTTATTTCAAACAAGAAAAAAAATGATTAAAGACAATGAATTTTCGTGTGATGATTATAATCATACTTACTTACTTTTACTTTCATAGTAATGATTATTATCATAATTATGAAAACGACCCACGCACAGTGGTTTACGGACGCTTTTTTTTGGAAATAATTCTGTAACTTGAACGACTGGAGATATTTGAATGAAATTTGACATGGTGATAGTCAAGGAGTATTCGAGTTGGTTTTTAAAAGCACTGGTCCATGAGGGGTCGGGAGAGTGATTGATGGACCTTCAAAGTTGGTCACCTCGGGTGTTCGACTTTTTTAAAAATTCGCCAAAAATCCATTTATGTATGGATTGAAAAGAAATTTTAAACTTAAGTTGTCCTTGAAAATACGCTTAAATGTGTAGGTTATCTCCTTTGGATTTCGAGATATTTGGGTAAAAAGGAATTTTTAGGTTGATTTTTTACCTCTTTTTTAAGCTGATTTTTGATCCGTAAACCACTGTGCCACGTTTGAAGTAGATAAAGAAGACCGTCACAAAATGTAATTTTCGAATATTTTAATCTTAGCGATGTCGAAGTCGATTTAACGATGTCCGTCCGGCCTGCTGGCTGAATATCCATGTAAGCTTGTAATTATAGTACAGCTTGTAACATAACATGTGGTGGTTGTTGCTTCCAAGAAGAGTTGGTTTAATAATAAATTTTATTTAATGAACCACAAATTTTATTTTATTTAAATAATTTAGTTTTTTATTTTCATAAGAATTATTTGTTCGGTTTGTTTTGCTTTATTTTAAAATAATTTGTTTCTTCTCTTCAATAAAAAAGGCCTTTGTTTTTCGTTGGAATGCCTTTTAAAGTAATTTGCAAAATTTAAAGAAAAAATATTTAAAAAAAAACACTCAATTGTAATTGACGGAACTTGTAATATACTATGTCATGGAAAAATAATAACTCTGGTTGCTATCTTAGAAGTACGGCAACGCCAAAGGTAACGAATTTTTCGTTTCATGTTTTTTGTTAACACATAGTCTTAATATTTTTCAAGGATTTCTACAACTTATTAAAAGTTAATTTTACGTTGTTATATATCGTTGTTTTCCGCACAAAATATAGACATTGACAAATTGGGTTACTATATGTTATTTATATAAGAAACAATTTCGTATAAAAGTTAAAGATTTTTTTTAACAAAAATCTTAAATATATGGAGGAAAATAAAAAAAAATTATACTTTGTAGATCACAACAAAAGTAAGACCATTTAGTAATTAGTTATTTGGAGTTATTTGTAGAATGTAGGTTTAAATTTAAACAATTAACCAGGAATGTGTTGTATCACTGGAATTGCATGTTTATAACACTAGACCACTGGTTCCCAAGTGAGGGTCCGCGGCCCCCTTAAAGCATACATACGAGTACACAGAAAACTTTGGTCTGTAACATCTTAACCTATACAATAATAACTTTGTTGGTTGGCAATGTAACAACAAATATGAAGTGCTTACTTATTTTTTATCTTATTACATCCAAGGTGCACATTATATCAAGCGTCCACTTCCTTCGGAAATTAACAAGCGTCTTGCACGGGGATTGGGATGTTCTGCTAACTTCCCTGCATACTTAATAATGTATGCTCTCATTTCATCTCGTACAGTAGGAATCATTAAGTCTTTGTGAATATTGCAGTTTCTGATCTACCACGGAGCACCAGTTATAGTTCTTAGAAACTTTGACTGCATTTTTTGTAATTTTTCAACATTAGATTATGATGCAGTACCCCATAGCTGAATCTTGTATAGCCAAATAGGTTTTATAACTGCTTTCTACAACAGAACTTTGTATTCTAAGTCTAGAGGAGACCGTTTATTAGTCAAACGGCGGATTTGGTTAGTTTTAAGCTTTATTTGTTTTAGTTTTGTTTCAATGTGATGAGTCTATGTTAGCCGACGATCTATGTTAATGCCAAGGTACTTAACCCTGTTCTGTTCGGGAGTATTTATATTGTTTATTTGAACAGGTTGCTGATGATACATTTGCTGTATCATCAGCAAATGTTGACGTGTGGGGTCAGCGAAATCTTTCTTCGCGTTGTGATCAAGTTTCTATTGGTCATATATTGGTTATTAATTGGTTATTGGTCATATATTGGTTATTAATTTTTTAACAATGTGTGCACAGTAACTGGGAGTAACCTTAAAATTTTATAAGTCCTTCATGTGACACTTTATTGAAATCCTGTTGGATACCTATAAACAATGCTGAACAGTATTGCTTGTTCTTAAAACTTTTTTGGATAAGAATTGTAATGCGATGAACGACACGGACAAGGACGAGACCACCCTGGAGCATAGCTTCAGGGTAATACGGGACACAGTAAGGATGGACGATATTGACGTACTGACTTTAAGTGACATCGACTCGGACATTCTCCGTCAGGAGAGCCAAATACTGACGGACCTAGAGGAAATAGTGGGAGCGACAGAGGTTCTGCTGGATTCCTCCCTCTCCGCCGGGTCCACTCAGTCACTGGCGGATATAACGCTTGAGTCTGACTCGGAAAGTGAGATCACAGTGATCTCAGTTTCTGAACAGCCTCTAGCGGGATCTCCTCCAGTAACTCGGGAAACGATGGATGGGGCTTCCTCAGGGGATTGACCGGTGGCCAACTCCACTGAGTCTGAACAGGACCCGGAGAAAATTCTGCGTGGTTCCCTGGTTGGAGAGGCAGAAATGACCTCGACCAGCCAGAGTCCATCAGAATCAGTTCCGGCGCCTCTCGACTCAGAGGAGGAAGGGAACCGTATTGAAGCACCTGGGGAAACTGAACCCACCATATCCGCCGGAACCAAGCAAGTAGCGGATGTGGTCCCATTGACTCCTGGTAGGGCAGTCGTCACTGAAAAGGTCTCGACTCCACACCAGAAAGTGGCGGGATCCACATCAGCGTCTGCTGGTTCGGAAGAGGTGGCGGCTCAGGAGGATCCGCCTCTGGAAAACCCATCATTCTCGAACGGACAGCTCGTTCGGCAGGACGCGGTGGTGGATTCTCCGCCATCAAAAGACTGTCGAACGAAATTTGATAAGGCGAAAAGTGGCACTAAGAAATCGTTGGTCTATCTCAAAAGGATGGCCAATAGAGATCCTACGCTGCTCAAGCCTAAGGAGAGGAAGATGATCAAGAGGCACAGGCAAAGTGTCACTAAGTTTGAAAAAACTTACGGCTCCACCCTGGAGCTTCTTGGCATCTCCTCTGCTTGCGCCATGCGAAGGATCGCCGTTGAACCCACAGCTACCTGCGCGGTAACTGGGGCTGCGCGGTTACTGGGGCTGTGAAAGCGAGCAAGGTAACAGAGGGTGGCAAATCCCTAGATCCCCAGGCAAGTAACCGTAAGGTTAGCGCCAAGAGGGCTAGGTCTAGTGATGAGCAACCCTCTACTAGCAAAAAAAAACGAAGTCAGTGAGCCTTGATATACTTCAAGCAGCTGTTATTGATCACAACAATCCCTACAGCAGGATCAAGAGTGGTCTTTGGGAGTTCATTGAAGCTCGGATCATTGATGACATTGGTCTTTTTGAAGGTGCCAAGGAGGCTATATCCTTCGAGGGTGCGGAATGGCGGAGGGGATTGAAGATCGTCAACTACAGTAATAGGAAATCTTTCGACTTCCTAAAAACTGTGGTTGACGGCTGCGGTGACCTCTGCCCGTCTGCCAAACTGGATGTGGTAGAAGCCTCTAAGTTATCCTTGAGGCGTGTCCTGTCGGTATGGTTCCCTAACCCTGTTAGGTGCACGGAAACCATACTGTCTGCCTTGCAGAAACAGAACGATTTCCTTACAACGGAGTGGAGGGTCATAACTTCCTCTAGTTGTAAGGAGGGGAAGGATTTCAAATTTTCCGTGGATTTGGAATCCTTGAAGAAAATAGAATCGGCAAGGGGTATTGTCAAATTCGGTATTGGCGCCGTCAAGTTTAAATATTCTAAACAGGGGAGAACCAAAGAAGCTGCTTGTGGTGCAGTTGAATCTACACCACTTCGGCCGAAATGACAAGACTTCTTGTCGATTCTAATGTAGATGTGGCCTTAGTCCAGGAGCCTTGGATCCGCGGAAACAAGGTAAGCGGACTAAAGGTCACAGGCTACAACTTATATACACCAAGTACAGGCGACAAGGTAAGAACATGCATTTTAGCTAAAAGTGAACTTAATTTACAATTTTCTAATTCCTACAGCAATGGCGACCTAACAGTTGTCGTGAAGGAAGTCAAAGGGAAGGCAATCTTCGCAATGGCTTCTGAATACCTACCGTACGAGGCAGAAGATCCGCCGGGTAGTGATGTCCGCCATCTGGTAAAGTCCATGGATAAACACCTCTAGTCCTGGGTTGCGACGCCAACGCACATCACTACCAATGGGACAGCAGTAACATTAACATAAGAGGTGAGTCAGTTTTTGATTTTATCACTACTAACAATCTTATTATCTGTAATAAGGGCAATATGCCAACGTTTAGGGTGAAAGATAGAGAAGAAATGATAGACATCACGCTGACTAATAATAGAGATAACCTTATTGATAAGTGGAGGGTCTCTAGCGAGATCTCCTTCACTGTAAATTTCAAGCAGGCATCATCCCTGCTATGCTTCAGAATTCCTCCGACCATTGTCTGTCAATTCTTCGGTCCATTTTCGTTAGCTGTCTACTTGGGGGCTTTATTCCAAGAGGTTGAAGAGAGGTTAGGGTGATTTTTATACCAAAGGCAGGGAAGGCTAGTCACTCAAAACCAAAAGATTTTAGACCAATCTTTCCTTTTAAAGACACTAGAGCGACTGATTGATCTCTATCTTAGGAACTCGTTAGAAACACGCATCATAAGTAACGCTCAACATGCTTACCTTAGGGGTAAATCTGTTGAGAGTGCACTCTATGATGTGGTTGGTTTTATCGAAAAAGGGCTAGATTTCAAGGAATACACATTGGCAGCTTTCTTAGATATCGAAGGAGCTTTCAATAACATCACGATTGACGCCATTAAGAACGCGCTTATAGAAACGGGCGTGCAGGGTTTTCTGGTAGAGTGGGTAACAACCTTGCTCAACAGCAGGATAATCAACTCTAGTATAGGAGACTACAACACTCGTAGAATAGTCACAAGAGGTACGCCACAGGGGGGGTGTTGTCACCCTTACTTTGGTTACTGGCGATTAACGTCATACTTAAAAGATTTGACTATCTAGGTAGGAAGATTGTCGCTTACGCTGATGACGTGGTAATACTGGTATCGGATAAATACCTGAATACAACCAGTGAAATCATGGAATCGGCATTAGGTGACCTTTCCTCCTGGGCCAGTGACAAAGGACTGGGGGTCAACCCTGAAAAAACAGAGTTAGTCTTATTCACCAGGAGGTACAAAGTTGAGTCTTTCAAACCTCCATTACTTAATGGAGTAGAGTTAGGACTGTCGTTAGAAGCCAAATTCCTAGGCATCATTCTAGATAGGAAGCTATCTTGGAAGAGGAACACGCTCGAGAGGATGAAAAAGGGACTTAACGCCTACTACTTTTGCAGGAACTCAGTAGACAAGAGCTGGGGATTAAACCCAATAGTAGTATACTGGATATACACAACCATTGTAAGACCAGTTCTGACATACGGGTGCGCAGAATGGTGGGAAGCGGTAAACAAAGTCTCCTTCCTTAGCCTCTTGAACAAAGTCCAAAGGAGCAGTAGTATAGGCATCTCTGGAGCCCTAAGGAGCACTCCTCAGGCGGCCTTAGACATGATGCTGTCTCTATTCCCTTTAGATCTATTCATAAAGGGAACAGCAACCAGATGTCTGCTAAGGCTGCATGAGTTAGGCATACTTAGGCACAGGCAGACAGGGCATACCAGCATACTGAACCGAACGAATGTTCCTTGCTTTCAGTCAGATTCTACTGCATCTGACTATCTAAATAGTCAAGGAACTGGTGTTCAGTTCTGTACCAGAGGTCGTTATTCCTGATAAAACTAGCTGGGATAATCGTCAATCGCTCTTTGAGGGGAACTCGATCTTCACAGATAGTTCTAAAATGGAAATCGGCACTGGCGCTGGTGTTTTCTTAAGAAACCAGAATATTAGGGAATGCTACAGGCTTAGAAATGAGTGTAGTGTTTTTCAAGCAGAAATCTTCGCCATTCTGAAAGCCTGTGGATAGTGAGGTGACAATCTACGTTGATAGTCAGGCTGCTCTTAAAGCCCTAGAAGGATGTAGCATTACCTCAAAACTAGTCAAGTTATGTAGATCAGCTATAATCAGCCTGGCTGATACTTATAGGGTAAGACTTTGCTGGGTTCCTGGTCATTGCGATATCGAAGGCAACGAAATTGCTGACGAAATCGCAAGACTTGGCTCGAGTCAGGACCTGATACTCGCGGTGACAGAGATAGCTCCACCTATATGTCACCTTTTTATGGGCATCAAGTCTTGGATCGGTGAGGAAACAGCTAAGAACTGGCATAATTTGGACACTTGCACGATATCTAGGACCTTATGGCCCAACTTAGATATACGCAAGACCAAGCTCCTGCTAGGTCTTAGCAGAACCAGTCTTAGGAAATGCATAGGTGTTCTAACTGGACACTACGTGAATTCCAGACGTAGTAGATGGGATGGAGCAATTCAGGACATCTGCAGACTTCTATGCGATTTTCCTTCTCTATCTTTAACACTTTTAGGAACTACTCCCTTCACTCTTTCCTCTCTTTCTCTTTCCGCTATCATTTATTTACTTTCAGAAAGAATCACAATGGACCCGAAGGTCTCCGAGTGTAGATGCCACTCTCCTGGCATCACCTTTTCAACCTAACCTAACCTGTAATGCGATGAACTTGCTACATAGTACCATATCTTCTTCTAAAACCGAATTGATTATGTATGCAGCCGTTTGCATTCAGATTCGCTAGTAAGTATTCAAACATAATTTTTTCAAACAATTTAGAGAAAATTGATGGTAAACTTATTGGACGATATAATGCCCCTTGACTGACATCCTTTCCAGTCTTAATTTCTTAATCTTTTTTATATGATCGATTATTTGAAAATTTACAAAATTCAAATAACAAAATATCAGATAATTTGTATCCTTGAGAAGATCTACATGTGTAGGTTAACTCCTTCGCCTTTCGAGATATTTGGGTAAAAAGAATTTTTGGGTTGATTTTTTACCTATTTTGTTAAGCTTTTTTTTGATCTGGTGGACCAAAAAAATTAAGTCGATATCTTGAACCGTTTCGCCGTACCTGCGATTTTAAATTAAAGAATTTCGCGAAAATGTAAATTTTTTGTGACAAATTTGAGTAAATGCTCGGTAAATTTTACTTGTATTCAATTTTAACAAAAAATATAATTATTATTATTGCTAAGTTTATGGAAAACCTATGATGAAAACCAATATGAAAAAAACTAAGTAAATTTATATATGTTTATATTTAAACAAAACTGAAATATTTACTAGTAAGAAAAATTATGTGTTAGGCTTTTAGATCAATGTTTAAGAACGTATCTGTCGGTTGCACAGTGAGCCAAATTTAGCCACCTCGGTATGTAAAACCTTTGGGTCTGTATAACTTTCGCTAATTTGGTCCGATATAAAAGATTTTTATATTTTTATATTGGATCATTGGGAAAGACCGGAGATTAACACCAAGTAAAAATCTTTTTTAAGTGCGTTAATCTTTTTACACTTTGTATCCTAAAACAAAAAAATATTATTTTTGTACTTCTTTAAGGAAAATAATTTCAATCTTTTATATTCTGTAGAAATGACATGGATAAAGGTATCACAATGAAATTTTGTAGTTATGTAGACCAATAAGATCTAAAAGCAATAGACTAATTCCTAATTTTAACTGAAGAATTCCCTAATTCCCAACTCGATATGTTAGAAAATATAAAAATTTAATTTTTTCAAATTCGTGCTTTGCCTTTTGAGAACTTTTTGGTTAAACTAATTTTTTTTACAAATTGACATTTTTTGGAGAGGGCATGTGCGAGGACCAAAAGCCGAATTGACAAGAAATTTGTTTTATACGCATTCTCATTATGTTTTCTTTTAAAAACTTAAAAAATCTTTTTATGTTTCTTAAGAAAATATTTTTTTATTAGTGAAAAAATATATCTATCTTTTAGGGAAAACTAAAAAAATAGCGATATTTTTTTGTGTTTCAAGTTTGAATATTTTTAACTTTTAAACGAAAAAAGAATTTAAGAATTTAAGGAATATTCTGAAAAAATTTTTGGTTCTCAAAATTGTCCACCAGATCAAAAAAGCTTAAAAAACAGGTAAAAAATCAACAAAAAAAATTTTTTTAACCAAAAAGCCAAAGGAGATAACCTCCACATGTAAGCGTAGATCTTCTCAAGGAAAACTTAAGTTGTTTTCAATCCATCCATAAATGGATTTTTGCCGAATTTTTAAAAAAGTAGAACATCCGAGGTAACCAACTTTGAAGGTCCATCAATGATCCTTGACTACCACCATGCCAAATTTCATTGAAATATCTCCAGTCGTTCAAAAAATAGCGAACCACTGTTCGCTGTTTGTTTAAAAATATAATTTTCGAGCATCCCTGAAGCCTGATCTTTTAGAAAATGTTAAAAAAAATTAGTCTTTTGAAAAAAATCTTCAAAAATATACCCTTTCTCTATGCGCGCAAAACACACTTAGGTTCCTTTCTCTATGCGCTGTCACATATGTTTTACTCTAGGTAGATTCTTCGTCAGTATATCATCTACCATCTCCTGTTTTGGGCAATACTGTAAAATGACATCTTCATTGCGCTCTACTTTACGAACATAATGATATTTGATATCGACGTGTTTTGTACGGTTGTGGTAAACAGGGTTCATGACTAATTTCATCGTACCCTGGATTTCTGCCAACAAACATTTAAGATGTACAGCTTCCTTACAAGAACTGGACGTAGCCATATATTCTGCTTTGGTTGAACTGAGAGCTACCAATGGTTGCTTACGGGATTCCCATAAGATTACTGAACTTTTAAGATAAACAATGTATCCGGTATAGGATTTGAGGTCTAAAACACTGCTTCCCCAATCGGCATCAGAATATCCTTTAATGCACTCATCATCAGGCTTATACACAAGACCAACATCCATATTTTCTTTTAGATATCTCATTGTTATCGCTAATAAGTTAAAGCACCAATTATAGACTGATATTCTTCCTTGCTAACTCGTTCACAATCATTTGTTCCTGCAGTATTACTCATTATAATGCCATCGACATATACAGCTACTAGCATAATTTCACCGTCAATGGTAGATTTGTATAAACAAGGTTCATTTCTTCCGTACAGGGATTTTTTCAATTTAAGGACTTTATTTGGATCAATTTTATTTACAAAACTGCAAACGGTTGCTGCATGTATATCCCATCATTAAAATCGCTGTTTAAATATGGAGCACTTACAAACGTATTTTTCTTTCTACAGCCAGCGCCAAAAATATTTAGAGCCAAATATCTCTGAAACTGTATATTTATCTCTACTGAGTATTTATCTCTACTGATGTTTCAAATTTCATCAAAATACGTGCAGTAGTTTAGAAACTGCAGAGTTAATACCAAAAAAACCTCATTTACAAAACTGCACAGTGAACGGTCCAGATAGTTAAACTGGAAATTAATGAAATTTTTTGCACATATCTCTCTTGGCCTACTATTTTAAAAAATTAATTAACATTTTTATAATTTTTTTTTTATTTTTTCGGTGCGGGGACAATGAAATATACAAAATTCCCCCATTTCAGTAATAATTATTTTTTGAATTTCAATCTATCATTTCACATACAAAATGATAAAGCGTGATAGTTTTTTTATAATATATATCCAATCTCTGATTATATAGGGTTGCCATATACCTTTTTAGAATATAACATTATTTTAAACATTTTAGTATTTTTATTGCTTAAAGTATTGAAAATACTCATAACCATTGGCATTCAAATAACATTTGTATTTATTACCGTGTAATGCATTGCCGTCTATTATCATATATTTTCAAATATTTCAAATATCGATGATTTTTAAAATCATTATATTTCAAAAGTTGGCATAGAAAACACCTTAACTTTATTACACATATTTTAGTATATATAATGGAAAATAAGATAATTGATTCATAAAAGCAGTTTTTTTGATCTGCCTATATTTTCGGGTTCATCAAAGCTGACTATTTTTTTTTTTTTTTTTTTGAAAAGTACATTTTTTTACGAAAAACTTCACAATTTTTTTACAGTGTTGTTATAAATATTTGAATTTTTGTATTCTTTCTGTTACATTTCTGAATAAAACAAATATAATTGCATGTATTTTTGTTGAAAAATTAATTTGTAATATTTATTTTTCTAAAGCCATTTTTTGTTACTTAAAAATTATGAAAAAATGATCAAAATAATTCGATTTTAAACTGTATAGCTCTTGAAAAACGAAACCACCTCTGAAATCGTGGGAGTCAGCTCAGCTTTCATCCTATATATATTTTATTGATAAAAAAATATTGCACAGTGCACGCAGTTTACTGTGCACTGTGCAATATGGTGTTACGGAATTCAATTGTGGGGCACTGCCTCAGAGTCAAATATTGAGAAAATAAACATTCTACTTACGCAAAGAATTATGAAGTTGTAAATGGACTTTTATAATCAAGCTTCAAAAAAATACTCTAAAATATTGTATTTTGAGATACCGTACTGTACTAAGGCAAGTTTGAAACATAGTCACATACGTAACAAAGTGTTAAATTTTAGTATAGGTACCTTAAAATTTTAGAGTACCTTTTAAAATACATAACCTTTATCATAACGAACTTTCACGAAGTACTCTAAAAATAACATACTTCGTTGACAACTATAACGTACTTTGTTGAGTACCTCAACGAACTCTTATAAAACTGACAGCAATGAGAAAATCAATATTGCCAAAAGTAAAATTAAATAAAATTAATGCTGTCGTTTAGTATGGAAACCCGTCAAATGGCAGCAGTTACAAATTGATGGACTGTTTTCAAGTTGGTAAAATGCCTGAAGATTTTAACATGTACTTCTGATTCGAGTAGGTTGATATTCGCTTTTACCTCAGTCATTAGCCTGCACTTTGATATCCCCAAGTAATTTACTTACCAAAAAGTAGGTACATGTTCAAGTCCCTGCTTATTTTGTCAGTATTGAATATGGTTCTTTAACTTGAAACTGTTGGGGTTTTTTATGAAAATATACGAGTTATTTATGAATGTACAACAATACTTCGTCAAAATATTACGAACGCAGCCACAAGTAAGTTATCTAAAAATTCGTAACTTGGTACTTTATAGTACTCTAAAGTTAACTAAGGTTAGGTTAGGTTAGGCAGGCAGCCGATGTAGGTCAGCGTCACTTGGGTCCTAAAAAGCGGTCTCTTTGTGTTACCTGCAAGGGATAGACTGGAAAAAAAGAACAAAAAAGGCTAATCTAGCCATCCTGTAGCCCTGATAAATGAGTCGATTTTACGAATGTTAATACTCGCTAGATCTGATAAATCATGCAGAAAGGGTGCCCCCAGTTTGAGAGCCCTTGAAGTCGAGAGGGCGGGACAGTGACATAGAAGATGAGTCACTGTCTCCTCCTCTTCTATATTATGACAACTACGACAGTAGTCACAAAATTGAAGATTAAGTCTTCTGGCATGTATGCCAAAAACGCAATGACCTGTTAGGGTTGAAATAAGGTTGCGGAGTCTGTGACGGGGTAAAGTTACCAAGATGTTTGAACGTTGAGTGTTGTAGGTGGGCCATGTTTGCCTAGATATAGAGCAAGTGGTTTCCGAAGACCACTCGCTCTGCGCTGACGCGAAAAGTAATTGCATAATTATTGATTTGCATGCGGATAGCGGTAAGCCCGTAAATTGGTCAATGTTGTCCTGACGCAGGAGAGCACCGGATTTAGCAAGTTCGTCCGCAGTGGAGTTACCAGGTATGTTGTTGTGCCCGGGTACCCAGAAGAGTTCGATCTTGCAATGTCTCGCCATCTCGTTAAGAGATGCCCGGCATTCGCGGGTAAGAACATATGTCGTATTGACATTAAATAGGGATTTTATTGCAGCCTGACTGTCGATACAGAAACGAATATCCCTGTCGTATACTCTGTGGTATCTCAACCATTTGACTGCTTTGTGTACAGCCGATATCTCAGATTGTAAGACACTACATTGATCAGGGAGGCTAAAGCAAATTTCCTTCCCTAGAAGTGGGATGAAGAAGCCCCCCTACGCCTAACTTTGACTTCGAACCATCAGTGTAAACCTCCAGACAGCCGTCATCTGAAGATAGGGGTTCTCCAGAGATAGTCACAGTGAAAGATTTGTCGAAGATAGGAGTGGATATGCAGTAATCAATGTGGTCAGGGATATTTGTAATTTTATCCAGGAAAGTGGAATGTCCGGTTTTTGAGTGGGACCAGGTTCCAATTGTGCTCAGACGTACAGCAGAGTTAGAGCAATTTGCATTGCCATCAGTTCGACCGGGAGCCAGTTGAGCATAGTGAAGAGCGCCTTAGATGGAGTAGTTCTTAAGGCACCGGTAATCATTAGAGCGGAAGATCTTAAAATTTTGTTAAAATAGTTCCCATGGTTAGCCTTGCTGAGTGCTGGCCACCAGACTAGC
Source organism: Stomorhina lunata (assembly GCA_933228675.1). Classification (NCBI taxonomy): domain Eukaryota; kingdom Metazoa; phylum Arthropoda; class Insecta; order Diptera; family Rhiniidae; genus Stomorhina; species Stomorhina lunata. The sequence continues at coordinate 49,206,061 of OW121741.1, read as the reverse complement.
GCACCATACATTAATATAGACTTAACTACCATGTCGAAGAGCCAGGCAGTGTTGATGGGGGCTTACTCCCAGGTTTTGCCAATGGCCCCTCTGCATGAATGGAGTGCAATAGACGCTTTAGATACCCTGGATTGGGTGTTCAGGCTCCAGGACAGTTTAGAGTCCAGAATGACCCCCAGATATTTGGCATGGTCAGTGAGCATAAGTTCAACCTTATTTAATTTAGAAAGGGTAAAGCTGGGTATTTTGTGGGTATTTTACGAGAGAAAAGTACAAGTTCCGTTTTAGTTGGATTGACTCCAAGGCCATTGGAGACGCTCCATCGATAAAGTATGTCAAGAGCTGATTCGAGACGTTGTGACAGTGTGCTAAGGAATTTCCCTGACACTGCTATAGCAACATCGTCCGCGTATGCGATGGTGTTAAATCTCAGAGAATCTAATTCAGTGAGTAGTTTATTAACGACAAGCTACTTTATAGATTGTAGCCGTGCCCATGGTTGAGCAGATGACTCTATAGGTGAGAAGCTTATCTACAAACGAGATAATAGATTTGTCGACCCTTAAGTCTTCCATTGCCGATAAAATCGACCCAGGTCGTATGTTATTAAAAGCGCCCTCTATGTCTAGGAAGGCGGCAAGTGTGGATTCGCCGAACTCAAGAGATTTTTCAATATGACTAACTAGTGAGTGGAGCGCAGTCTCAACTGATTTGCCTTTGTTGTAGGCATGCTGTGAGTTGGACAGAAGCCTTGGATATAATGAAGCACGAATGTGCGCCTCAATGATACGTTCCAAAGTTTTAAGAAGGAAGGAGCTAAGACTAATGGGCCTGAAGTCCTTCGGTTTCGTGTGCGAAGTTTTACCTGCTTTGGGGATAAAGACAACGTTGCACCTGGTCCATGCCTCTGGTATATGAGATAGTCTGAGACAACCATCATATAACAGAAGGAGCCAGGGCATTAAGAGATCGGTATTATATTGAAGATCAGCTGGAATAATACCATCAGGACCCGCAGCTTTGTACGGTTCGAAACTGTCAAGAGCCCATTGGATCCTATCCCTAGTAAGAGGGATGGGGGTGGACTCAAGGACATTGAGGTTAGTGGATGTGTCCGCACCTAGAGGTTTGCAACCTGGAAAGTGGGTGTCTAAGAGGACCTCGAGGGTTTCAGATCCGCTCGTAGTCCAATGGCCGCTGTCCCTTTGGATATAGGCAGCTACCGAGGGCGATGAGGTCAGGATTTTGCGGAGTCTACTAGTGTCGAAAGAACCTTCGATGCCGCTGCAAAAGTTCATACAGGACTGTCTCTTCGCTTTAATGACTAGATTTTTAAATTTGTTAACGCAGGCTTTGTAGGGGGACCAATTTGCGGTCCTTTTGGCCTCGTTAAAAAGTCGGCGACATTATTTTGTGTTACAATGTCGGCGGACCACCAGAGTGGTTTTTTTTACCTCTCCTGATGGTGAGTTTACATGCCTGATTTGTGGCTTGATTCAGGACGTCGGTTAGTACGTTAACCGCATGATCAATATCATTGCGAGTGTTGATGCTCGGTAAGGAGGGAAGGAGACGTTCCAGGGTGCCCCTGTGGATATCCCAGTTTGTCTTCCTCCTATTACGGTAGGGAGTGAATGTTGCCCTTAGTAGAGTGATTTCAAATTCAATATAGCGGTGATCAGAAAAGGAGCAGTCGTTTGATACCCTCCAGTTCTTGATCAGAGCTGAGTGCGTGCTGCTAACTATCGTGATGTCAAGGACCTCCTGTCTGTTAGTAACAATAAAAGTGAGTTCTGACCCGGAGTTAACTATCTCTGAGTTATTACAGGTTAGGTTTTTAAGACCATAAAAGGAAAGTCTGGCACACCCAAGCAACATGTGACCTGGTTGAACATCGTAAAATCATAAAAAAAACAATTTTAAATTCAAACGTGGATGTTGAGGAGCTTAGTACAATGCACCGTGACCTATCCAACAGAATAAAAAGGTCTGCAAGGAGGGACAAAAGAACGTGGGTAGATGAACAAGCGAGCCAAGCTGAGTCAGCTGCAAGTAAAGGCGACATGAGGACCTTATATACTATATCAAGGGCGTTGTGCGGCAAACCTACCTACACCAACAGTCCCATCCTGAGTAGTAGCGGTACACTTCTCTCAAAGCCGGATGAACAATTAATACGATGGATGGAACACTTCCAGTCAACATTAAACAATCCCATTGGATTAGAATCACTGACGGAAGTGCAAAACGAAACCAACCATGACTGTTTATTCAATGGAATTTCAGACAGCCCACCAACATTACAAGAAGTGAAGAATGAAATTAAAAGCCTTAAGCGCAACAAGGCCCCGGGCAATGACAATATCTCAGCGGAGATGCTTTTATGTGACGTTGAACTATCGGCGAGACTGTGGCACCCATTTGTGCGTAAAATATGGGAAGAAGAAGCTCTGCCAACCTCATTGAATGAAGGTATACTAGTGAAAATACCAAAAAAGGGTGACTCCAAAGACTGCAATAACTACAGGAGAATAACACTTCTTCCAATACCGAACAAAATACTAAGTCGAGTGATTTTGAATAGAACATCTGACGCAGTTTCTAAAACACTACGCGAAAATCAGTTTGGGTTTCGAGAGAATAGATCTTGTGTTGATCTAATCAACACAGTAAGAATAGTACTGGAGCAATGTAATGAATTCCGCACACCCATTTACCTAGCGTTTATCGCTAGGACACTGCCTTCGACAGCGTCAACAGGAGCTATCTATGGAGAATTTTAGAAAACCGTAACATGCCAACGAAAATTCTGAAATTAATTCGGGCAATGTACGTGGACTTTAAATGTCGGGCTGGAAATCATTATCTCCAAGACAAAGATTATGCCTGGAGGCTATGGCGCAAACCCGTCGCCACACATCAATGTGGATAACGAGGTTATTGGATGTTTAGGTACCTTTAATTATCTTGGTAGTTTGGTATCTACAAAAGGTGGCGCCGACGAGGATATTGAATGGCGTATAAATAAGGCAAAATCAGCATTCGGCATTCTACGAGCTATTTGGAAATCTCGGCAAATATCAACAACTAAGTTACGAATATATAACTCGAATGTCAAGTCCATCTTGTATTACGGCTGCGAAACTTGGAAACGCACAAATGCCATCGATAAGCGCCTACAAACCTTTGCAAACAAATGCTTGCGCATCGCATAAGAAATGAAGATCTACTAAACGCTACAAACCAAATCCCTTCTTCTATAGAGGTATGTCAACGGAAATGGCGGTGGATAGGCCACACACTTCGAAGGCCAAATACCAACATTGCTCGACAAGCGCTTCGTTGGAATCCACAAGGAAGCGGCCGTCGTGTTGGTGCACCTGCTAGAAGGTGGAGAAGGTCAATTGAAGCGGAGTTACAAGCAGCAAACTATTTATGGAATGATGTATGCCTAACATCTCGCAATAGAGTTCGATATAAAAGGATGGTTGAGGCCCTATGCTCCACTGGGAGTCAAGGATAACAGAAGAAGAAGTTATTACAAAGAATAAAGTTAACTAAAAAATACCCTAAAATCCTAGAGAACGGTACGTTATTATAAGGCACCATTCTTTTTTTATTGTGCCTTTGTGTTCTTAACTTTGTTTCCGACTTAGTTAGGTACTTTAAAATAAATAACTTTTGTTCGAACTTTGTTCATAATTAAGAATTTTAGATTTTAAGATTACTTAATTGTTTAACCCTAACCAGCTAATTTCTTGTAGGTCATGCATAGTAAATGAAGTTTCAATAAATAAAAACAAGATGAAAAAATATATTAATGGTTGGAAACATTAAAGTCTCACCATCTGGAGATAAAGAAACTACATACATATAAGGCTCCCAAAATTAGTAACATCGTAAGATATACAAAATTTCGATTTCTTTATAACGAAACATTAAAACTAAAATTTTCTGTACTTCATTTCAAAGCGCTATCTCGATGTACTAATATGGCCCTCGAATAAAAACCCGATAGGGCGGAAATGTTTTTTGTCATTAAGTAGTTAGCTCGTGCATATAAGAAGTTAATTTTTAAGACCGAATGTAGCTATTTTGACAAATTGATTGTGGTTTATTATTCAATATTTGTAGAATAATAAAAGCTTCATTCATAAAAAACAAATGAAAACACTTCAAAGATAACTTTAATGAGCTGAACAACTAAATAGGCATAGAATAAATATATATAGATCGCCGCCTAAAAAAGCTTTTACTTTTCCTAATGAATGCAAACAGTTGCATAAAAAAGTATGATATGATGGGACGAAAGTTTTCTTTAAGATTTTTTACGTAATTTGAAGGCATTTTCTTGGGAAATCCATCTTTAAAGACGTATAATAGCTGTGTTCCAGAACTACCAATACTGTACAATATTGTACAATTTTTAACCAGAAATTACAATTAAGTAATTTTTTTTCAGTACAGGAACACTTTCCTGTAGTTTCTGATTAAAACTTGTACAATATTGTACAGTATTGGTAGTTCTGGAACACAGCTAATGAGTTTTACTTGATTTTAGGATAATTTATATACATGAAAAATTATTTATTTTAAATTTCATAAATTTGTTTAATATCCCAACAAACTAAGAAACAACACATTATCGTTTATGATATTATATTTAAAAAAAATATAGAATCATAATTGATTTGACTAAATGATATAGTAGTAACAATATATTTTTTAAAAAATATTATAAAATTTTGAACTTAAAATTAAAAATAAAAAATTTTCAATGATATAAAATATTTAGAAAAAAATGTAAGCAATTTATGTACATAAAACAATACATATAAATGACGTGAATTAAAAATGGAAAAAAAAATCGCTCAAAATTTCACCGTGGACTTTTTATCTTGTTTGTATTATCATAACGCTTTATCTACCCATTTTATTTTACAGTCAAACATCGCATTACTGACAGTAGAGAAAACCCTATGTGAACACAATTTTGGTACGGAAACTAAAGCAAAAGGATATATAACTACATATTAAGAAAATTTATATAAAAATGCATCATTGAATTAAAATTGTTAAAATGTAATATTTTTAATGAATATTTTTAAATTAATGAAATAAATATACAGTACAGAGCCAAAAATCGCGAAGAATTTAATTTCATTAATATCATTATAGTATTTCTTGTAATTAATTAATGATATCATCATAATACATATATAATATTATATTTTTAAAAATCTCGACAAAATTGTCGTTCTATTTCTTATTATCGATATCGTTAATGATATTATTATACAGTCTAAAATGATATCATTCTCGGAAATTGCTTGCCGAGTAAATGATATCGTTATGATATCATTTGGTTTGTTGGGTACCAACAATTGCAGCCCTACTTTTTTAATATAAATTAAGCAAAAGCAAAAAAAGAACGTCGAAAGAAAACAAAATAAAAAATTTGCAGTTTTTAGAAAATAGAAAGTGTTTCGATATCAAAAAAAAAACACATTTTATGCGAGACATTTAATAGTGCGTTGCATTTGAAATTTCAAAAATTTCAAAGAAAAATTTGAGGGCAAAAAGCTTTCCTGTTTGTCAAAAAAGCTTGAATTTCGTGTACGTGAGATTTAGTATAATACTAAATTTTAATGGACTTTTTTATTTAAACAGTATCGGAACCACTATTGTCAATTATTTTTTGTCATCTACTCGAATGTCTAGTGGCAGCGGTCCATTGATGTACAACAATATGTTTCTTGCATCTCTATCAAGTTCTTCGCCAATTCAAAATTTTGTGTCTTAATTTTGGTTCTCATCATCATTCAGGTTTTCATAAGAATTTAGACCTTTGCACTTACCAATCCATAACGGTAACATTTCCTTTTACAAGCCACTCCTCATTAGAAATTTATGAGTGATGATGAGTCTTCAAAAATTATATTAATATTTTATATTGACATTAGAAATGTTTAACCCTCTGCAACTGACGTGGTTCTCTAGCAGACACAAAAAATAATTAAGCTTTGTTCTTAAAATAATTTTCTGGAAAACCCATACAGACAAACCAACACATAACAAGTCTTTTAGCTTTAAATAACTATAAAAACAATAACAAGTAAGAGTGGTATATTCGGCTATGCCGAATCTTGGATACCCTTCACCAATTGTGGTACAAAAGTAAAGTACAAAATCAAAAGTTTATTATTAATTCTATAGTTTCTGATTGCTGAACTTTACCTCAAACATTAGCGCAATAATATTTTAGATTTTAATTATTCCGGTGAAAAGAAAAAAATTAGAGGTATGTGTTTCGTATCATAGCTTTGTCGGAAAAGTTATTGAAAATTAAGAAAAATACTTAATCAATAGTATTTTTCATCCGATCTATGCAAGTCTTTACTTCTGATGGTTCTTAAATTAATTAATTAAAACAAGGGCTACATGTTCTTACGATGTACATAGGATCCTAGTAAAAAATATAGTTTTTTAATCGATTTAAGGGCCAAATCACTTCTAAATTTTGGTGTCTTGGCGATATCACAGGTGTTAGTAGACCTAGGGTTTGCAGCTCGGTTTTAGCCGAAACCGAAACCTCGGTTTTAGCCGAAACCGAAACCTCGGTTTTGTATGCCTCAAAACCGAAAACCGTAGAAAAAACCGCGGTTTTAGCTATATTTTTTTTGGTATTATTCAGAAATAACATTATAAATTTGCATGTAATTTGTCTATGAAATGAAGCAGAAGAATGAAAAAAACAAAAGGTGCCTTACAATGGACAAATGGACAAGTGCAAGGGGAGTATTATTGGTACGTGTAATTCCAAGCAAAGAAGCAAGAAACTATTAGACAAAAGCTAATGGAGTTTAATATTTCACTTGATACAAACATCGTAGTATGTGCTTTAGATGGAGCAGCAGTCAATATCAGTTATGGTTGGCACACGGAATTCATCTTGCAGTCACTGATGTTTATTATGAAAATTTTTTTTATAAATCTAGATGTGGATGAATTTCAAACCGACGAATGTGAAGACAATTTTGAAGATGGCGACGATGAAACTTTGATCATTTAGAACCGATTGCCCATATAAATTTGAACCTAGAGGCTGTAAGAAAAACTGTTCGGTATTTAATTAATTCGTCAGTTCTTAATAATATTTTACAAACAAGCGTTAAAAAGCATCATAATCGTGAATTAAGTTTACTCTACATCGAATTTAGTGTTTTGGTAATATCTGCAGTTTGCAAAAAACCGTGAAAATGAGAAACCGTGGTTTCGGTTTTAAAACACCCAAAACCTGTCGGTTTCGGTTCTGTTTTCGGCTTTTTAAATAAAACTATTTTGATTTAAATTTGTAATAAAATTTTGATAATTTTATTAAAACAAAATACCTAAAGGTATATTTATTAAAGCTCATATTTATAATTTAATACTAAAAATCAGGAAATTAATTCACGTTTTTATTTCTTTTAGAGAAACTGCAGAGCCCCTTTAGTTTGTATAATATTTGCATCCGAGCGACAAATTGCTTCAACAGTCATTTTTAAGAACAGCAACGAATCTTTGAAAGTATTTACAATTTCAAAGCCGATAGAAGCAAATCTAAGGTCGACAGCTTTTATAAACTTTCACGAATACTTTCTTTTAAAAGCAGAAATCTAAGAGTAAACTTAATTCACGATTATGATGCTTTTTAACGCTTGTTTGTAAAATATTACGAACTGACGAAATATTGAAATACCGAACAGTTTTTCTTACAGCCTCTAGGTTCAAATTTATATGGGCAATCGGTTCTAAATGATTCAAAGTTTCATCGTCGCCATCTTCAAAATTGTCTTCGCTTTCGTCGGTCTGAAACTCATCCACATCTGGATTTATAAGAAATTGTTCATAAAAAAATCAGTGAATGCAAGATGAATTCCGTGTGCGTTTGCTTGGAATTACACGTTCCAAAAATACGGCTGAGTCCCAGGTTATAAAATATGCAGTCATATACCGTCTTCCACTTGCACTTGTCCATTCGTCCATTGTAAGGTACCTTATGTTTTTTTCATTCTTCTGTTTCATTTCATACACAAATTACGTGCAAATTTATGTTATTTCTGAATATTACCAAAAAATAGATATGAAAAATAAATAGCTAAAACCGCGTTTTTTTCTACGGTTTTCGGTTTCGGTTTTGAGGCATAAAAAACCGAGGTTTCGGTTAAAACCGAACTGCAAACCCTAGTAATATCTCAGTTGTTTATGCATCGATTTTGATAAAACTGAGTGCTTGGCGGAAACATTTCCTAAAATTTGATATATGGGCAAATCCGAAAAACATTAAACCAAGGACAAAATTATAAAACTGTCAAATTCATGTATTTGTTTCTATGGAAAAATTTACCATATATTGATCCTTTAGAATATATAATGGATACAATTTCTGACTGCTCTCTTCGTGAATGGCAGGTCTTTATTTGCACTCATCTCGAATTATTATAAATTTTTTTAAAATAATAGGGTTTTCAAATGTTCATAAAAATAGCAAAAACATCCATTTAGGTATCAAGTTTCAGTAGGGGCTCAAAGTCTGCTTAATTTTATACAATAATATGTAAAAGACCCCATCAAAAATAATTAGAGTGATATAAACAACGTCAAGTAAAATAGGGCTCACAGTGTGTAGCGTCTGTCACAGAAATAAAGTTTTGTTTTTAATTTGACTAGTGCAATTTTTCTTTTTTCTCCAATTGAACCTGGTTCCTAAAGAGAACTTGTAGTATGCTTTACATTAGGCTAAAAATATATATACGTTAATATATAATTTTACAGAATAATATGTATCGAAAAGTGTTTATCGTCCGTCACAGTATATATTTTTTTACAAAATGGTATTTGTTAAATACAAGATTTAGGAACACATATCTATATTATTCATGAAGCAATAACACTGTCTATATCCACAGATTAAATTTAAGGTATTAGGTGTTAAAAAACATACAGTGGGGCAAATTTGGTGCTTTTGAAAAAATATTTTTTTGGATTTCGGGACACTCTAACAGCTAGCCGCAGCATTCTTGTGACGAAAAATAAGATGTAAAAAGTTAAAACTTTAAATAAATATATGTATTTAGCCGTTTTGTGAAATATTAAATTGTGCCCAAAAATCGCATTTTAACCGCGAACATGAAAAGGAAGGAGATGAAATTCGGGAACAAATAAAACCTTTATTTTCATTATATAACGAATCCTTAAAAAAATATGGAATATGAATTTTTTCCTAATAAAAAACATTCAAGTAAAAACTGTATAGTCCGTCACGTAGCGTCCGCAATAGTTCATTTATGGATTTTTGGTGAAACTGGAAACTTTAAAATATTTTTTAAAAGCTTTTTTGTAATCCTCTGATTTTCCTCTAAATATAATGTATTTAAAATTTTTTTATTACATGTTGAAAAAAAAAGTCATTTCCATTTTTTGTAGCGTCCGTCACAGCACTTTAAAAGCGAATGTCTTTTTCCTCCAAAAGAAGTATATAAATTAACAAATGCCATTCGATAGCTAATATTCTGTGAAATCAGTGCCAAGATATCTAGTGTAGAACGACAATGGGATACATTTAAGTACAACAAAATACGAACAAATGTATCGTCCGTCACGCAGGATTTGCCCATATATTATCACACGTATTTAAAACTGTTTTTCAATCAAAAATTTTTAATTTTTTTCGATATTTCGGGTGTTTATGAACCGATTTTGAAATAGAGTTCATTGCGGAGAATTTCCTAAAATCTAATATATATGTTATGTAGATCCATCCCCCAGGGGCTTCAGAAACTTGATTTCAACAGACATCCAGAGGGACATACAGACAGACGGATATTGCTTAATCGATTCTCCTTCCGATTCTGAGTCGATCGGTATAACTTTTATGGAGTCTACTTATAATACTCTATCACCTATCGGTGAAGGGTATAAAATAATACTTTAAACTCATAAATAAGATCCAATTAGTTTTGCGAATCGGACCTTAAAAAATATATTCCATGGAAATATTGACTGGCAGTCTACCACGTCAATAAAATAGAACAAAAATTTCACGTCAGTTACAGAGAGTTAATATAGGAATTGGTGAAAATTATGTAAGATTTCACATATCCGAAAATATCTCTCGGACTTGTTTAAATTTGCATTTATAATACATTTCTTTTTTCTTGATATAACGTATTTTTTTACTCACCCTTAATAGCCAAGTAAGTACACTTTCCCTATATGGAACAAATACTGAACAATTGCTATTTCTGTCGTCTGAAAGTGCTGAAATTACTTTTCCTAACGTAAGTAAGCTTTTATTTATGTGTACACCTTCGCGAATTCTTTCTCCATTTGATCCACTTATACGTTCACTACCAGCTAAGTCTACTAGGCTTATTTTACTTCGTCTGGTTTGTTGCAGTTTATTATCGTCGTAAATGTCTGTATCTGGCAATTCCGAATTTCTTATCTTAAGCATTATGTTAAAAATAGAGTGTGAGCGGGAACTTTTATCATTCAATCCCGTGGCAGCTGTAGCTCGTTGCGAATTGCCAACTATTAACCAATTTCGTAATGCTTCGAAAGAATCTACTGGATGAATGCTGAGGTCCACAACGTAAGGTCCCCATATAGGATGTTCTCTAACCTTAAGAGGTTTTTTACTTATTGGTGTTCCTCCTAAGATTTTACCATTAAGACTATTTTCCATGTCTTGTGAGACACAAAGTAAATCATGAATTTTTTCATTATAAATTTCAAAATAACTGACTTCAACTTCTGTATGAAACTTGTTGCGTCCATTTTGTATGCATTGAAAAAGATCATGGCAAAATCTTGGTATAATGCCCGCATCAAGGTTAAGTTCAACATTTTCCTGAATATCAAAACTATCGAACGCATCTATGCCCATCATGCTATATGACTTCCCTGAACCAGTTTGGCCATATGCAAAGAGACAAGCATTATAACCTTCAAAAGCTCTAGTAATTAATGGATGAGCGGTTTTAAAAAATACTTCTTGTTGATTTGAATAGTTTAATGATTCAGGATCGCAACTAGAAAACACCTCGTCATAGACAAATGAGTGGCTTACTCCAGATGATGCATCCGCACTTGACCCAACTAACACTGTTATTTCATTCCCATCAACTCTAACTATATTAGTTACCGAAGCAAGTAGACACTCTTTAGCATTTAGTGGCCTTACGCGTACAGCTACTTTTAGTCGATCTTCAGTATCATCTTTCTTAACACTGGGATTTAATAAACGTAGCTTTGAACTCATTATCTTTCCACTACGTACACTGGATGGAGTTGAAAATGCATTTGCAGAACGAAATAAAGATGATGGTGTGTAACAGGCATTTATAATAGGAGTCTTAGATTTACTTCGAGATGTTGAGGGAGATGAAATGGTAGGAGATTTATTTATTACTAATTCTGCTTCATTTAATTCTTTCTTTGCCTGACTGTTTACATTTAATCGTTTATGTGCACAGTTTAACAGCACCCCTTCTCGCAAAGTTGATTTACCATCAGTAGCCACTCCATTGTAGTTACTTCTTATTATTCTATTTGGGGACAAATACTCAGAGTTTTTCATTGCTAGTTTTTTAAACACTCACAAATAAATTATACCGCGTTAATTTTGAAATTCAAAGTCATAATTCTTAGTTGATCACTGTAAAGGCGGCACAGCGTCGTCGCCAAGGGTGCACAATGTCGCCGTTAAAAAATTCAAAATTGCACATAAGCCGCCACCGAACACTGTTTCATTTAACCCTGCAGCCACACGATTTAGTATTCTTTTTAAGATTTCACACACACTGCTTGTTAAAATTTATTAAAATTGACAGCTGTGACGTATTCTGCACGCAAATTGAAAGCAATTTCCTTTCAAGATGCAAGGCGGCAAAATATTTGTAGAAATAAAAATAACATATAGTTCAAAATTATTGTGATCTGCACTTTTCTTGAACATAAATTGAAACACTTTCTTGACTTGGGGGTTACACGATCTAGTTTTGCCTTTCAATTTCGTAAGTTTCAAAATTGAAATGAACTTGCTTTGAATATTTCTTTAAAGAAAGTGTTTCAATTTAAGTTCAAGAAAACAGCTGATCACAATAATTTGAAGTATTGTTTGTTTTTTTCTTTTAGAACAATAATTAAAAATTTTTCTATCGGTAGCACAGTGTTCTCTACCGTGGTCCAAAGTTGCCCACCTTTGGGTCAAATTTGATCTTTTACCCTCTATTTGTCCATTTTATAAAAAGTACCAAATACGCGTCTATTTTTGTAGCTGATCCCAATTTTGGTCCTATCACGTTTACGTCTGGAGATACATTACTGGTTTTTCCTTAATGGATCTATACATCGAAAAAGAAGCCCGCTGTCAAAATTTCAGCTTCTAGCTTTAGTCGTTTGGGCTAGGCGATGATGAATCAGACAGTCATGTTACAATTTTATATATATGATAACCAAATAAATAAAAAAAAACTTGATAATGGTTATTTTTAACCAAAAAATTTTTTGGTTACTATAATGGTTATTAAAGACCAAAAAAAGTTTTTCGTTGATATAATGCTTATTTCTAACCAAAAAGAAATATTTCTCTTTTTAATTGGTTACAATGACCAAAATAAAATATATATATATATATATATAATTCCCCGACAACATTCCAATTGGAACAAGGGGTACTTCTCTCAGACAATGAGCTGCATCCGATTCTATTTTTAAACTCATTGAAAGGGACCTACGTTTTAACGCCGGCTCCGAACGGCGAATGCATTAGTTAGAGAAGTTTTTCATAGCCTAATACTCAATAACCAGTGGCTAGCTGAGTTATGAGGTGAACCGCCGCTTTTTTGAAAATTTATTTTTTTCAAGTGAATCTGGCCGGGGATTGAACTTGGGTCTCTGGTATGTTAGGCGGATGTCTTACCTGCTATACCACGGCGGTTCACCAAAATAAAATATATTCCTTGTTAATGGTTAAATTTAACCATTACATCAATTCATTGACATTAATGGTTAATATGGCCGTTTCGTAGTTTATCTTATAATTGTTACGGTCCCTGGATAAAACTGAAAAATGTTTGTGTGTTTCTATTCAGATGATAATCTTCGCTTTATGTTGATATTTGTTGGACAAAATAATAATTCGTATTTATGTTGTGCCTCTAAATAAGATATAATGTGTGGTTTTCGAACTGTCTAGAATTAGGGATAATCCTCCTGATGAGATGGTCTAACCAACCATCGAAACTCGTCGAGGAATGGTTTCCCTACCAACATTTTTTGGTTTTATCAAAAAACTATTTATTACAATAACAAATAATTGTAATGAATTGAAATCTTAGTGCAATACACTACAGTAAAACTTTTTAATTTAGAAAAATATTTTTATCAAAAATTTTTATGTAGAAAAATATTTTTATCAAAAATTTTTCTAGAGAATATTTTTGTTATCAAAAATGTTTCTATAGAAAAATTTTTTATTAAACATTTTTGTACAGAAATTTTTTTTTTATTCTATAGAAATATATTTTTATCGAAAATTTTTCTATAGAAACATTTCTTTAAAAGAAAGAGTATTCGCATTTGTCACATTTAATTAATTTAAATAATATTTATTTTTTTTAATAATATTTACATCCCGACAATTTTGTTATTTTTTGAAAAAAAAAATTTATCGAAAATTTTTCTATAGAAAATTTTTTTTATACAAACATTTTTTTATAGAAAATTTTTTTTATGGACAAATTTTTTTATAGAAAAGTTTTTTTATCGAGTATTTTTCTATAGAAAAATTTTTTATCAAAAATAATTTATACAGAAAAATCTAAAATTGTTAAATATCACATAGTTATTTTCCCAATTTGGTTACATTTGTTTTAAACAATGTTATTATATTTTTTTGTTCTCTCGAACCATTTTTTAGTTGCTGCAAATTGGATTTTGATTTTGTCCTTTCTTTAAGTTTTTGTTTTTGATACAGATTTTCATGAGTTTTATTAATGATCGTGTTATTAACGAAAATTACAAAAATTCTCCGGCTTCTGGCAGTACAATTATCAACAAACATCCAATAACGAACAAGAGTACACCAGTAAAATAAGTATCCAACGAGTAAAACATACATACATATTGGCCTGTTTGTATAATTAGTTTTTTTCCAAATCGATCGTCATATGAGTACAAAAATTTGGTTTACGTTTTTGTATTAAGAATTATTGGCGCAGCTAATAAATATCTATATTTATTAACAAGAAAATAATATTTATTGTTATTAAATTGAAAAAATAAAATACGGTGAACAAAGTTTTAACAAAGAAAAAATTTCTTGATTAATTTAACAAAAACTAACAAGATTATAAAGTTTATAAAACAAAATCAAAGTAGATAATTTATCAAGTTATATTGTTCATTCAACACCTCAATTTAACTTGATAGTAATCACAGTAATTCTCTAAAATGATTAACTTTTGTACAATTCAAAGGTTTTGTTAAAATATCTGCTTCCATTAACTCCGTTGGACAGTACTGCAGTTTAATAATACTCTTTTCTTTCAAATCTTTTATAAAATGATACTTTGTATCAATGTGCTTGCTTCTGCGGCTAAATTTTTCATTAATTATCAATTTCCAGCAGCTTTGATTGTCTTCATATATAATTGTTATTCCAAAATCATTATTCCAAAATCAGATACTAATCTTCTTAACCACATTGCTTCTTGAGCAGCTTCACATAAAGATATATATTCAACTTCTGTTGACGATAATGAAACGCAATCTTGTTTTCGGCAACACCAAAATATACACGAACCGTTATACTTAAATACAAAACCACTATTTGATTTTCTGTCCTTTGTATTTTGAGCCCAATCGGCATCAGCAAAACCATATAACCCCATCTTTGGTTTATTGCATTTCAGTGTTAACTTCATAGATTTTGAACCATTTAAATATTTTATTAATCTTTTTAACTCATTCCAATCTCGTACCGAAGGCTTGCTAACTTCTCGGCTCAAAATAGAAACAGATGTTGCTATGTCTGGTCTTGTGTTTACACAAATTTATAACAAACTACCTATTAAACTATGATAGTTGTTATTATTAGGTAAATAATCACTTATTCCTAAATAATAATTTACTTCTCCAAGATCAGATATTTCAAAATTATTTCTGAAAAGTTGTTCAACAAAAATTTGATGGTTGGATGATTTTGTAGCAACAAGTATATCATCTACATATACTAAAACGAAAATCCAAGTATCATCTTTCGTCAGTTTTAACATGCAAGGATCAGCTAAAAATATTTGGAAACCAACTTTTAAAAAAATGTCAAAAAGTTTTTTATTCCAACATCTGGCCGCTTGTTTTAACCCATAAATACTTTTATTTAATTTACAAAACTTTTCATTTTGTATTTCAAATCCAATTGGCTGTTTCATATAAATATCTTCCTTGAGATCCCCATAAAGAAATGCTGTTTTTATATCATAGTATTTTACAACCATTTTATTTTCTCCAGAAATTGTAAATTGTTGTTTTATACCACGGCTTTTACAAAAATTATTAACTTCTGAATTTACATATTCACCACCATTGTCCGACCGCATTATCTTTGGATACTTATTAAATTTTGTTTTCATAGCCTCACAATATTCTTTTAGTTTTGATGTAACTTCTGACTTAATCTTAAGTAAATATATTGTAACATACTTACTAAAGTCATAAATAAAGGTAACGAAATATCTTTTACCACCCGGTGTCTCTGTATCCATTGGTCCGCATACATCACTATGAACTAGTTCCATTACTTTATTGGTTTGCTTACTTGAACTTGTTGGGAATGAATTTCTTGATAGTTTTCCCTTAACACAAATTTGACATATTCCTTCACATGAACAATCCTTCGGTTCTTGATTATACATTTTTAACATCTTCTTAATACAATTAAAATCACGGTGACCAAGACATCTATGCCATTCATGAATGCATTTCAGCTGTCTGATATATAGTGCTTGCTGCTTTGATGATTGAATGTTAAGTTTGTAAAGTCCATTATTAAGACAAGCAGTTCCAATGACATCATTCTTGTAGTATATTTCACAAATATTTTTATAAAATAAAACACGTAGACCTTTTTCAGTTAATTTCTTAACCGACAGAAGATTGCTTTCAATGTTGGGAACATATAAAACGTCGTTTACAGAAATATCTTGAATATTACCATCGCCTTTGATTATACTCATTATCCCTTCCACAAGTTTTCATTTCATAACCATTAGCTACAGTAATGGTAGTAAGGTTCTTATTTTCGATCGTTTTAAAAAATGACTTTTAATTACAAATGTGACAGTAGCACCGGAATCAACATACCAATCTGACGAACCAATATTAGAAACACAGAAACATAATTCATTATTATCATTTTCTTTTACAATATTATTTGATTTGCTTTTTCTCAAAAATTCTTGATATAAACGACAATCTTTCCGTACGTGACCTTACTTTTCACAATAAAAACAAACGATACTTGATCGAGGCTTTACTCTTTACCTTTAAAACTGAAGTTTCACCATATTCACAGCTTTGTTTTTGAGACCTTCGCATAGCTTCTTCAATTAATTTTTCTTTAGCTATAGTTAGAGAGGGAGTTCCATCACTTCTAGCTTCATGAGTTGTAACCAGCACATCATATGATTCATGTAGACTACGCAGAATCATAGCTACTTCCCATTTCTCACTAAGTTTCTCACCCATAGTACATAGACTTTTAATCTCTTGTTGCATCTTACTTAAATGTTTTTCCATATCTCCATTCTCTTCTAACTGCATCTGACAAATTTTCTTCATTATAAATACACATTGACTAAAAGAATGTCTTTCAAAATGATTCTTAATAATCGTCCATGATTCTTTTGCAGTTGTCACTTCATCAATTAGATAAAATAAATCATCTTCAATCATCAAAAAAATTGATGCCCTTGCGCTTTCATCCTTTCTTTGCCAAATGGCATTTATTTCTTTAATTAGAATACATTCAGCCTTCTTTTTCCAAATTTGATAATTACTTCGATTTAACTTTTCGAAAGTTGACTTGAATTCCTGAGCCATTGTGTATCCAGGGCCTATAACCTATTGGCGCAGCTAATAAATATTTATATTTATTTATAAGAAAATAATATTTATTGTTATTCAATTGAAAAAATAAAATACAATGAACAAAGTTTTAACAAAGAAAAAATTTCTTGATTAATTTAACAAAAACTAACAAGATTATAAAGTTTATAAAACAAAATCAAAGTAGATAATTTATCAAGTTATATTGTTCATTCAACAAGAATGTCAGTTCTGATTGAGTAAAAAACGTAAAAGCTAAACAATTTTAAAAGCTTTTACAAACGTATCGTTTTTGTATGTGAATTTCACACGTTCTTTGTGTCAGAAACAAACGATTAGAAAAAATCAATCAATGATGAGAAATGTTTAATGAAAATGAGAAATTTCCATTTGTAATTACGAAATTTTTATTTGAAATTGAGTTTTCCATTTGGAAATGAGAAATTTTCATTTGAAATTGAGAAAATTCCATTTAAAATTGTAATGAAGAACGTTAATGCGGATGTTAGACTCCCAAAGTCAAAGTGTATGGAAAAAATCAGTTAAAGGCCTGGCTACTAAAGTCAATAAGATATTTTTATGAGTGGCTAGCATAGAGTTCCTCTTCTTAAAGTAGTAGTAGGGTCAAAAGATCAAAGATGATATATCTGCAAATAATCCTGTTACTAAAAAGTATATTGATAATAGACCACCATGGTTTTCTTTAAGACTTTCATGGTTAAAAAATCGCAGAAAAAGGCTTCATAAGAAGTTAAAAGAAGCAATAGCTCTTTTGATCGGAGTCTTTACCTTATAGCTGGATCTCTTTTCAATTTGGAAAATAAAAAGTGTTACTCATCGTATTTGAATAAAACGAAATTATATATATATATATATATATATATATATATATATATATATATAAGGGACCTACGTTTTAACGCCGGCAAATGCATTAGTTAGAGAAGTTTTTCATAGCCTAATACTCAATAACCAGTGGATAGCTGAGTTATGAGGTGAACCGCCGCTTTTTTGAAAATTTATTTTTTCAAGTGAGTCTGGCCAGGGATCGAACTTGGGCCTCTGGTATGCTAGGCGGATGACAAACCTGCTGTACCGCGGCGGTTCAAAACGAAATTAAATATTTAAAATAATCCGAAAGCCTTTTAAAAATTTGTCAATTCTAAACGCAAAATCTCATATTATCCAACAATTATGAGATTCAATGGAACTACTTATTCTAACAATGTTGATATAACAAACACATTTGTCGACTTCTTTTCCTCTACTTTTTCTTCAATAAAATACAATAATGCATGGTATCCTTATGCAATTTCGTCCACTTCATCAGTCAATATCACATTCGTTGATATTTCAAATGTTCTACAAAGCCTAAAAAACATAAGAAACTCATATATTCCAGGACCAGATGGCATCCCTAGCTGAATTTTAAAAAATTGTGCTGAATGTTTGGCCTTTCCAATTACATACCTTTATCATTGCTCTCTAAAGTTTGGACTGTTCACTGACCATTGGAAGTAATCTTATATTATTCCGCTCCATAAATCCGGTAGCCGCAATGATGCTACAGAGCTATAGCAAACCTTAATGTAATTCCTAAGCTCTTTGAGAAGATCATAACAGAAATCTTTCTCTTCAAAGTTTCATCAATCCTGTCTCCAAATCAACATGATTTCTGTCAAGGTAGATCTACGTCTACAAATCTTATGGAACTGACGTTCTACATCAACTCCAACTTTTGTAAAAGGTTTCAAACTGACGTTATCTACACGGACTTCAGTAAAGCTTTTGACAAAGTTAATCATGACTTATTAATTGCTAAGATTGAATTAATTGGGATTTGCGGCTCATTCCTAAATTGGATTGGTTCTTATCTAATAAATCGTAAACAGTGTGTTGTATTTAATGACTCTAAATCCAAATATTTTAATGTTACTTCCGGTGTCCCTCAAGGAAGCCATCTAGGACCACTATTATTCCTTTTATTCATAAATGATCTTCTAATGTCTATGAAGTATAGCAACGTCCTGATGTATGCAGATGATGTGAAAAGTCTATCTAAGTTTGAAGATGTCCTTTATCTTCAAGCTGACTTAAAAAGTTTTTACAAATGGTGCACAGTGAATCTAATGGAATTTAACTTAAAGCAATGTAAATCCATGTCCTTCTCTAGATGCTTACCGGTCTTAAATGATTACTTCATTAACTGAAATAAATTAAGCCCTGTAGACACATTTTTAGATCTAGGTGTCCTGTTGGACAGAGAGCTAAATTTCAATTCCGATGTTTTAATGACCGTAAATAAAGCGAATGGTGTTCTCTGTTTTATAAAACGATGGGCAAAGGACTTTAGTGGTCCATATGTAACAAAATGCTTATATACATCTTTAGTGAGGCCTATACTTGAATACGCATCAGTAATTTGGGATCCGAAATATAATATTTACATTGATAAATTAGAATCCGTCCAAATACAGTTTCTCATTTTTGTCTTCGTAGTTTAAATTGGAATCTAAATGTTAGTCTTCCTCCGTACCGCAGTCGTTTAGCTCTCATCAACTTACCAACACTTGTAAGCCGAAGAACTGTTTCTAATATTCCTAAACTTATTTCAAGGGAAAATTGACTCCGCCTATTTACAATACTTAATTCAGATTAATGTTCCCAACAGACGTCTTAGATCTTATGAACCTGTTCATTTAAAATTTCAAAGATCAAACTATCAGAACATATTCTTTCCGAAGAATATGTTCTGAAGTGAATTCATTTTATAATTATATCGACTTCTTAAACAGGGTAGAAGAATATAAAAACAATATTCTTCTACTTCTAAATTCAAATAATTTTAGTTAATATAATATTTTTATATATGTATACTTTTACTCAATGTATTATAAATGTGTAAGCTGTAATTAATTTAGCTTAAATAAATAAATAAATAAATAAAAAAATATTTTCGTTTTGGTAGTAAAATTTTTCCTTTGTACTAATTGAAATCATTCTTTAATTTTGTCTCAAAATTTATTCGTTGAACTATGTAACCCATGCTGCAATTTATTAACATCTATACTTGATTTCGATCTTACCTGGGTGAAGAAATTCTGATTATTTATCCGTGATTTACTAACAATTTCCAAAATACTAAAAACATTTTTTTTTAATTATAAATTTTGTATGAAAATATTAAAAAGCTTTCAAATTAAGATATATTGGCAACCAAAAAATTTGAAAAGATAAAAAGCGCAACGTAGCATAACGTAAGCTAGGCGAATATTATATAAGAACTCATTTTCTTACGAAATCGCCTGCCATCAAAACGTTCGGTTAAAAAAATCAAACTAGTTATAAAAATGGACCAAACCACACATTCAAATTATATGAGTAAAATGGGTGCTAGGAACTTATTTGTTATAATAACTTTTTTATAATATAATTATTTTATTCATGCGTATAAAACAGATACAAATGTGTACCCGATGTCACTACTGATGAGTATGAATACAAGAAATTATAACATATGATTCAACTCTTTTTTTTCGCCGATCCTCTGACCACCAAATAAGTTTAAAAAGGCAATTAATTAAAGAGTCGAAAATTTGTAGTACATTGATTTTAGTGTTTGGAGATATTGCAGATGTTTGCGGACAAATTTTTATTAAATTTATCGTGCTGAAGAATTCCATAGATATATTGTCTTTACAATGTTCAAAAGTCAGACTACTAATTTAAAATATATACATTATCTCCGTTTGAGAAATCAGGTTTGTTGGGCTCCTACTGTCTATACCGATATAAATTATATATCAGGACCTCGTTTCTGTATTTCTCGCATCGAAAAGTGAAAATATGCAAAAAGCTATGTTAGTTGAAACGATTAGTTGGCAGCACACATTATTTTTATACCCTTCACCAATAGGTGAAAGGGTATTATAAGTTTCTCATTCAGTTTGTAATTTCGTCTTAGACCCCATAAAAATTATACCGATCGGCTCAGAATCGCCAGGAGAGTCGATTAAGCCATGTCCGTCTGTCTGTTGAAATTAAGTTTGTGGAGCTCCTGGAGGGTGTAGCGAGATAAATTGTATATCAGGTTCTAAGAAATTGACCTACGCAGCACGCTATTAAATTTCATCAAAATCGGTCCATAAACACCGGAGATATCGGCATAATTCGGCATCGAATTTCGAGTTTTGACTATATCTCAGGTGTTAATAGAAATGTATATTGAAATTTGATAATAAACTTCATAGAACACTATTAACATCCAATATTTAACTTATCTCGGTATGCCATCAAGTTTGTGAAGAGCCTGGAGGATGGACCTACATAAATTATATATCAGATTTTAGGAAATTCTCCCATAATGAACGCTATTAAATTTCATCAAAATCGGTTTATAAACACCTGAAATATTGAAAAATTAGACGAACATTTTAAAATTTTTAATTGAAAAACACTTTTAAATAACGAGAGAAAAAATATACTCATGGTGTACAAGCGATAATATATTATATATCTGTAAAATTTTATCAAGATCGGTTCATAAACAACTGAGTTATCGCCAAAACACTAAATATGATGTATCGCAAATTGCCCAAAGTACGCATTAGGGAAAGTTTGTTGAAAATGAAATGCAGAAATAGGAAAAACCATCCTCCTGGAGCAAAAAGCGGTCCATAAACAACTGATATATCGCCAAAACACTACTTTTGATGTACAGCAAATTGCCCAAAGTACGTGTCTAAGAAATTTTGTTTACATTTTGTAAGTATTGTTTTAGCGATATCTCAGGTGTTTATGGACCGATTGTGATGAAATTTGACAGCGTCCTTTGCGGAATGATTTCCTAAAATCTGATATATAAACTCCACAAATCTGATTGTGAATACCATTGAAATTGTACCGATCGACTCAGAATCGGCAGGAGAATTGATTTCGCGACGTCCGTCCGTTTGTCTGTTTGTCCGTCCTTCCGTCCATCTGCCTGTCTGTCTGTCCGTATGCCTTGTGAAGTCAAGTCTTTGGAGCTCCTGTTTTGTCGATATCTCAGATGTTTATTTTGATGAAATTTAATAGCGTGGTTCGCTATTAAATTCTGCTGCATTCGGTAATTTCTGGTAGATATAATTTAGTGTTTAAGCGATATTTCAGGTGTTTTGATCGACAATGATGAAATTCGGGGTGGGACGATATCCTAAAATTTTATGTAAAATGCATGTGGGTATACCTTCCAGGAGCTCCACAAATCTGGTTTTAGCAGACAGACACACTGCATTTATCTTAATTTTGTGTCTGACTTTTGAACATTATGATAATATTTGAGAATGTATTATATTTCAAATTATAGGTTATCATCCTTGCAAGTACAAAAAATGCTGCTAAGTACATGATTTGCATACATATGTATCTCACATATCAACGAAAATTTAGATTTTTTTATTGCAATTGGGAGAAATCATTTTAGTGAAATCTCCCATATAACCCCAACCGGGAATCACTTTAATGCTGCTAAATTAAATCACATTATAACTGCACAAAGAGCTAGAGCAAAACTTTTCACACATCCATCGTACAGATCGGAAGAACAATACATACCAAATATTATGGATGAAGTATTCATCTTAATTAGTTAACTAACTTCAGATTAATAAGTAAATCTTCAATAACTTTTCCGATAAAGCTGATATCCATCCATTTAAAAGCTATATATTTTCCGTATGTATCTAAAACTAAGAGTATATACCCTATTGTTCTATAGCTTCTATACATTGACAAAACAATCATTATTAAAGCTTGAAGACAATCATTATTAAGAATGAAGAACTTTTACTAGTTGGATTATACGTACATTTGAAAGCATCTTTTCTGCATGCTTTATCTGATCTATCGAACTATCGAAACCTAACCTTTGGGTCCATGACTTTTCTAGATGACGACGCCACCGAAAAGCTTTTCGTTTTCCGACTCTTAATTTAAAAGACTCTGCATACAATACTAGTATAACCAAATATTGCTAGGAATTACATTTGGTATGAACAAAAGAAAATTAATATACATATCAAGCATTTGTGTGGGGCTCAACTAAGTCAGTAATCATAACTATATAATTATCAATAAATTCTTACGATATTGAACTTTACTTTTGGAACACCATTGGTGAAGGGTATCCAAGATTCAGCAAAGCCGAATATACCACTCTTACTTGTTTTTTTTTAACAATTTCACTGTTCGATGTGAGAAATTACTTGATGCGAGAAATACAGAAACTAGGCACAGATTTTAGATCTTCATCCCGCCATACACACTATTCCATTTCATTAGAATAAATACCTAAGATATTGCAAAACTAAGAAATAAAATTTTCCCAAAAATTTTAAACTCGGCAATTTTCAATACATCGATTTTACTGTTTTATGGCCCGTTTTTATAACTAGTTTTTTTCCAAATTATTCGTCATACAAGTAGAAAAATTTGATTTTCGTTTTTGTAAATAAATTTTCAAAATTTATCGTTGTTGAAAGTGAATTTCATACGTTCTTTAAGTCAAAAACATATATATTGTGACGAATTTTAAACTTATCCGTCCCATTGTGCAAAGTTCACTGCTTATAATTCTTCCCCTCGCTTTCTAAATGTTTCTGTTGGTGTTGTTGTTATTCTGTTTATGTCAAATAAGCAGAGCAACATGTTTCTCTTATGTACAGTAAAGAGCATAGCAACATGTTTCTCTTTTATCTACATTCTCTCTCTCTCTGTTACTGTTAACTTCAGATAATCTGTTTGTACAACGTATGTGTGAGTGTGTTCTTGATCATGTGAAAATGTAGTGGAACACACATGAACTTTCGTAAGCCACATTGTTAGTGTAATAAACTACAGCTGCTCTTTGTTTACATCTGCAGAAATTGCTAGAAACTCTCTTCTCTACTATATAAGGCCGATGGGCGAGTATTGTGGGAACAGTTTTAATTAAGACGCGTATAAAGAGAATAGTGTGACTAAGAGTATTTGTAAAGCAGTTTTGTGAAGTTTGTTTACAGTATTTGTGAAAGTGTGTTTTAAGTGATTAACTCTAAAGTTAATAAAAGTATTGCTTTGTAAAACTACATACTACAAGTGTTTTAATTTGATTACGGTTGTTTGCAAAACGAATTCCTTCCACGTTTTTAAAGGAAAAACGTTACAACTGGTGTCAGAAGTGGAATTGCAAAACTAACAACCATGGTAAAACTTGACGATCTAAAATTGGACCAACTTAAGAAGGAGTTGGGAAAGATGAACGTGCCAACAGCCGGCACCAAAGCTGAACTTCAAAGAAGGCTCAGGGAAGAACTCCAAAATCAAGGTATTGACATTGCGACTTACGAATTCGAGACTAAAGAAGAAATGGAGGTTAGTACCCGTTCGATGACTAGCAGCCTAGACATAAGCTCGATGTTCGCCGCGATGATGGAAAAAATGGAAAAGATGGAAGTTAACAATAAGCAAACGAGAACCATGTTTGCAGGTTTAAAAACAGAGCTTCAAGAATATGCCGAAATTAACAACAAAACGAAAACCATGATTGCTGGTTTGAAAACGGAACTTCAAGCAGGTTTGAAAGCGGAACTTCAAGAAGCCACGAAAACCAACAACGAGAAACTTCTAGAAAGGATAGAAGAAAAACTGCAAGAAGTTTCAGGATCCACTAATAAACTTGAAGAAATTTCGACTACTATCAACAATCGCATCGATGGCGTTGAGAACAAATTTGACAGGAAGCTGGCGGATATAGAGAATGACGTCGGAAGGAAGATTGGCGATCTTGAAGCGAAAGTCAATGAGAACAAATTTGACAAGGGACTGGCAGACGTCGAAAAGGAGATTAGCGATCTGAAAGCGAAATTTAAAGACATACAACACCATGGAGGTCCAGTGCGAGTTGTTCAAGACACATCCGGAAAAACAAAAACACCCAGTTTTGATGGCAGTCTACCGTTTAATGTCTTTAAGTTCCAGTTTGAAACAGTCGCCGAGAGGAACCTATGGGACAACGACCAGAAAGCTCTGGAATTAATATTGGCTCTAAAAGGCAATGCTGCTGAAGTCATTCGCATTGGCCCAGGAAACAGCAAAAATCATAGCAAAGCCACAAATGTGCAGATTGCGAGGTGTCGACGTAGTTCCTAACAGCCAAAGTAGGATGGAGCAACTGATAGAGCAAATGAGTCGAGTTATAGAAGAAAAGTTTGGCAAGCCGAAATCTAAGTGTTTCAACTGCGGTAAAGAAGGCCATCTCCAGCGAAATTGCAGGGCACCGAGAAGACAATCAAGATCTGTCTCTTCATCCGAGGGCAGCCAACAGGTGGAGCCACAATCATCCCAAGAACAATCGTTAAACTAAATCGAGCTAGCTCCGCGGGGCATGAGTTAGCTCACACAATTGGTGCCCCCACAATCTCCATATCGGTCATGCAACAAAAAAACAGCAACCTTACTGCTCGGGGATACATCAACGGCCAAAAGCATGTTTTTACCATAGACACAGGGCGTCTAAGTCAATTATTAGGCAGGATTTGGTGCGTGGAAACCTTGAATCCTTGAGCGGTATAAACCTGCGCACGGCAACTGGAGAGCACGCTACAGTCTATGGAAAAGTAAGGGCTAAAGTAACCATTGCCAAGGCTTGACACCGTCTTACAAAAATAAAGCCAAACAATTTTTGAAAATGCATGCAGCCGTATTTGCGTCCAAAACCCAAAGCCAGGGAAGAACGGCAATAGTCAAACATGAAATTCATACGGGCGAGGCGAGACCAATTAAACAAGCGCCTAGAAGTATTCCCCTGGCCAAGCGTGACGAAGTTAAGAAATTAGTAAACGAAATGGAGCAAAATGGAGTAATCGAACCATCGGCAAATCCATGGAACTCTCCGGTTGTTCTGGTTAAAAAGAATGATGGCAGCACCAGATTTTGTGTTGACTACCGAAAGCTTAATGATGTTACGAAAAAGGACAGCTACCCCTTGCCAAGAATCGATGACACCCTGGACACCTTAGGTGGAGCGAAATGGTTTTCTACGCTAGATCTTCAAAGCGGCTACTGGCAGGTGGAGATCTCAGAGAAAGACAAAGAGAAAACAGCGTTTAGTGCAATTGATGGGCTATGGCAGTTCAACGTTATGCCATTTAGACTCTGCAACGCCCCCGCTACTTTCGAACGTCTAATGGAACGAGTATTGAAAGGACTTCAGTGGAAAACTTGTTTAGTGTACCTTGACGACATCATCGTCATGGGAAGAACCTTCGATGAACATTTGAAGAATCTGGAGGAAGTCCTTAAACGCATAGCGGAGGCTAGTCTCACCTTAAGTGCCAAGAAATGTGCGTTGTTCCGGAAAGAAGTAAAATTCTTGGGACACTTGGTGACTGAAAATGGCATAGCGACTGATGAGGACAAAATACGAGCTGTCAAAGACTGGCCGCAACCAACAAATCTCCATGAATTACGCAGCTTCCTAGGGCTATGCCCGTACTACAGACGATTTGTTCCGAATTTTGCAAGTGTGGCTGCAAGTTTGCATGAGCTTACCAAGAAGTCTCGACCGTTCTATTGGGGTACTGAGCAGGAGCAAGCGTTTAAGAGGTTAAAAACATTACTCTGCTCAGCACCAATATTGGCCTATCCCGTTGCCGGAGAGAAATTCGTGCTCGACACCGACGCAAGCGCATGCGGAATTGGAGGTGTGCTCTCACAGGAGGTGAATGGAACAGAACGAGTGATTGGCTACTACAGTCGAACTCTTTCAAAGCCCGAAAGGAACTACTGTGTTACAAGACGAGAACTCCTGGCAATAGTAGAATGTGTGAAGCACTACCATAAGTACCTGTATGGTCAGAAGTTTAAACTAAGGACCGATCATGCCGCACTCAGATGGTTATTGCAGTTCAAACAACCAGAAGGCCAGCTAGCACGATGGATCAAACGGCTACAGAGCTACGATTTCACAATCGAGCACAGGAAAGGAAGAAATCACGGGAATGTGGATGCCCTTTCCAGACGTCCTTGCAGTATAGAGTGCAAGCATTGTACCAAGACTGAAGCCAAGGAGTGTGTTATTGATGTTCGGCTAATGCGCGTAGAATCCAGTGGAGATTGGTCTGTAGTGCAGAGGAACGATCCAGTACTGGGGAAAATAATGCAAGCCAAAGAAGAAGATAAGAGGCCAACCCGTTACGAGATATCGCAGGAAAGTCCGCTGATGAAATCATATTGGGCTCTCTGGGATAGTCTGAAGATAATAGACGGTTGCTTATATCGCACTTGGGAGAGCGCCGATGGAAAGACAGTGCAAAATTTGGTCGTGGTGCCATCCTCTAAGATAAGGGAAGTGTTAAAGGAGTTTCATGATGGTCCTAGTGGAGGTCACCTAGGTGTAACAAAGACTTTAGAAAAACTGAAGCAGCGGTTCTACTGGGTTGGGTGTCCTCAGAGTGTGACTGACTGGATTGCTAATTGTCCAAATTGTATAGCAGCCAAGGGTCCAGTCCGAAGAAGTCGTGGCCAGCTTTGAGCGGATAGCTATGGATGTGGCAGGTCCTTTCCCTGTAAGCGAGGCTGGTAATCGTTATGTGCTGGTGGTGATGGACTATTTTACCAAATGGCTTGAGGTGTATGCAGTACCTAACCAAGAAGCTAAAACAGTGATAGACGTCTTTGTGAACAACTGGATATGCCGCTATGGAGTTCCACTAGAGCTACACTCAGATCAAGGCAGAAATTTTGAATCCGCGGTGTTCAGGGAAATGTGTGAGTTGTATGGTATAAGAAAAACGCGAACTACCCCTCTACATCCACAGTCTGACGGTATGGTTGAAAGGTTTAACCGTACGCTGGAAGAGTACCTAAGGAAGGTGGTCAGCACTCATCAGAGGGACTGGGATCAACACATACAAAAATTTCTGCTGGCATATTGAACAGCCGCTCACGACTCCACGTCCAAGACCCCTGCCAAAGTCGTTTTCGGAACCGAGCTGCGATTACCTGCAGACTTGCAATTTGGTACTAAGCCGATAACAAATACTGAGGATCGTGGTCACCTCTCCTCCCAAGAGCAAGAAAACCTTAATGAACTACATGAATTCGTCTGTAGCAAAATTAGAATGGTCAGCGACAAGATGAAGGCCAGATACGATCGAGCAGCCAATTCCCAGGGCTTTAATGAAGGTCAGTTGGTACTCTTATACAACCCACAGCGCAGAAAAGGATTATCTCCCAAACTACAAACTCATTGGGACGGCCCGTACAAGGTTGTTAAAAGAATAAATGATGTGGTGTATCGAATACAAAAAGATAAGAGTCCAAGGTCTAAAATGAAGGTCGTACACCTCGAAAGATTGGCCGCCTACGGAAGAACGGAGACTGCGCCTATTCGGGACGAACAGGCCTAATAGGGGGGCAGTGTGACGAATTTTAAACTTATCCGTCCCATTGTGCAAAGTTCACTGCTTATAATTCTTCCCCTCGCTTCCTAGATGTTTCTGTTGGTGTTGTTGTTATTCTCTTTATGTCAAATAAGCAGAGCAACATGTTTCTCTTATGTACAGTAAAGAGCATAGCAACATGTTTCTCTTTTATCTACATTCTCTCTCTCTCTGTTACTGTTAACTTCAGATAATCTGTTTGTACAACGTATGTGTGAGTGTGTTCTTGATCATGTGAGAATGTAGTGGAACACACATGAACTTTCGTAAGCCACATTGTTAGTGTAATAAACTACAGCTGCTCTTTGTTTACATCTGGAGAAATTGCTAGAAACACTCTTCTCTACTATATAAGGCCGATGTGGGAACAGTTTTAATTAAGACGCGTATAAAGAGAAGAGTGTGACTAGGAGTATTTGTAAAGCAGTTTTGTGAAGTTTGTTTACAGTATTTGTGAAAGTGTGTTTTAAGTGATTAACTCTAAAGTTTATAAAAGTATTGCTTTGTAAAACTACATACTACAAGTGTTTTAATTTGATTACGGTTGTTTGCAAAACGAATTCCTTCCACGTTTTTAAAGGAAAAACGTAACAATATATATATATATATATATATATATATATATATATATATATATATATATATATATATATATATATATATGAAATTCACTTACAAAAACGATAAATTTGTAAAAGCTTTTAAAATTTGTCATAAAACAGTAAAATCGATGTGTTGAAAATTGCCGAGTTTAAAATTTTTGGGAAAACTTTATTTCTTAGTTTTGCAATATATATATATATACATATAATTCCCCGACAACATTCCAATTGGAACAAGGGGTACTTCTCCCAGACAATGAGCTGCATCCGATTCTATTTTTAGACTCATTGAAATGCATTAGATAGAGAAGTTTTTCATAACCTAACACTCAATAAGCAGTGGCTAGTGGGTCTGACCGGTGATTGAATTTGGGACCTCTGGTATGCTAGGCGGATGACTGACATGCTATACCACGGCGGCTCACGAGTCAAAAAAATAGCGCATTAAAACGTACAAATTAAATTTAAATTTCTAGTGTTCCTGGTAATTAAGCGCCAAGAAGTTTTTGAGACCGTCCCCTGGTCCTTCAAGAAAAAACAACGTTCCAGCTCGTACTGACTTGACTAAGACCACAACCAAAAAAAAAAAATAAAAACAAGAAGCCATTTCCTTAAAAAGGCGATTTTTTAAGCATTTTGCAAGGGTCGCGTTGAGAGCCCTAAACAGGACGTATATCGGGACCGATCTACGGGTATTGTTAGTTTTTTTTTTTGGCAGAGCAAAAGTTCTCAGTACGGCGAACCGCTCTTGTTTCGTTTTCATTCACGTACAAAAGACTTAAATTCTATTGATTCGAGCTACGATGATGGAGTAAACACAAAATGAAATAAAACACTCAGGTAAGTGAGTTAAAACAATTATGTTAGGGTAGAATTAGGGGCAGTTCCTAACAATTAGGCCACGGAACTGCCATGGGGGAGGGTGGCAGGCCAAGCAGCTTAACACCAGCTGCAAAGCCAAGAGAATAGAATGTTGCGATGTCCAGGGACTAGCACATTCCCCAGATTCCGAAGGATAGAAATTAAGGATTGGCATTTGGCTTCAAAACTTTTTGATCAGCGACTTGTGGATGACTGATTTGGTGAACCGCACGCCCTCTACCGGCTTAGCCGGGCAAAGATCCACTATGCCAAGCGTTGCCAGTCAGTCTTCCACCGAGGCCGACTCAAGAGTCGTTGACAAACTATATTCAAAAACAACAACAAACAACATCAGCTTATAGCAGTTACTGCTAATGGTCTCGTCCTGGACTTTGTAAATGTTGGTATTGGCGAAGAAATCCTTATACACTTCGCAATTTTTAAAAGCATTTGATTTAGAAATAACATTTAGAAAACTTAATAACCTAAGCGATAAGCTTAGAAAAGTGTTGTGATTTAATTATCATATGCAAATAATTCGACAATTTCTTTCTATTATTTATGAACATTTAATTTAAATATTTAAGACAAATTAGATATAAGTCTTTTATTTTAAAATATTTATTATACCCTTCACCAATAGGTGAAAAGGTATTATAAGTTTATCATTCAGTTTGTAATTTTTCCATTATTCTTAGACCCCATAAAAATTATACCGATCGACTCAGAATCGCCAGGAGAGTCGACTTAGCCATGTCCGTCTGTCTGTTGAAATCAAGTTTGTGGAGCTCCTGGAGGGTGTAGCGAGATAAATTGTATATCAGATTCTAAGAAATTGACCTACGCAGCACGCTATTAAATTTCATCAAAATCGGTCCATAAATGGAGATATCGGCAGAATACTAAAATTCGATGGGTACAACTTGACGAATTTTAAAATTTTTTTTTAAATTTACATATTTTAAAAAAAAAATTTAATTCTCATCGAATTTTGAATTTTGGCGATAAATCTGGTGTTTATGGACTGATTTTGATGAAATTTAATAGCGTGCTGCGTTGAAGTATTTTCTTAAATCCGACATATAATTCGAAAAACTTTTTTTTTAAAATATGCTGTTTAAAAAAAAAATTAAAAATTGCGAATTTACGTACATCGATATATTTTGCTTTAGCGATATCTGAGTTGTTGATATACCGATTACGATGAAATTCAACAGTGCTCTGCGTTGAATGATTTTCTAAAATTTGATATACAATTCAGAAACATTTCTTCAAAAAAATGATTTTTTTTTACAAAAATATATATTTTTTTTACAAAAAAATATTTTAAATTCGGCAATTTGCGGGACATCGAATTTGGAGTTTTGGCTATATCTCAGATTGTTATATACCGATTTTGATGATATTTAATATCGTTTTGCTTTAGTGGATTTCCTAAGATCTGACATATTATTCATGTCAGTATACTATCCGCAAATTGAGGAATTTGAAACAAATTGAAGAATTTTATACAAATTAAAAAAATATTATTTAAAAGGAAATATAAAATTTTAATTTGGCATCGAATTTCGAGTTTTGACTATATCTCCGGTGTTTATAGAAATGTATATTGAAATTTGATAATAAACTTCACAGAACACTATTAACATCCAATATTTAACTTATGTCGGTATGCCATCCAGGAGCTACACAAACCTGATTTCAGTAGACGGAAATACGATGTACATAAGTCTAAAATTAGTGGTATGACTTTTGAACATAGTGTTGCTCATTATTTGTGACATATAATAAGTATATTTATATTAAATTGTAGGTAATATTTATGTAAGTTTAACATATCAAAATATAGGTAAGATTTCCGTGATTAACACAAAAAACAACTTAATAAAATTGAAAAAATTAATTTTGAAAATATCCTTTCAAAATCTATATACAATAGGTCTATTCGTTTACTTTCTAGTAAAAGTCCAGTAAGCTGAGTATTTACTGAGTAAATGAACGAATTTACTCTCACCAAATCATTTGTACAAGAAAAGAAACGAACAGAAAATTTTTAAAAATCCAGTAAGAAAATCGAGACAATAAGAAAAAAACAATACAATAGGCAATAAATAAATAAAAAAATGACCTAAGCTTTTAATTTTTAATTAGTAATATACTTTTTAACTTTAATTTAGTTAATTTTAGTTCTTTTACTTAAAATTGTTAACTAAATAAAAATTGTGGCAAATGGTCAGCTGCTTGTTTTTCTTTTATTTACGTTTTTTATTAATGTTGTTGTTACTGAACTTTTACAGGCAAAAGTTTTCCCCGTAACATTTTACCAATACTCAGCAAATAAACTGTCACTTTTTCTCAAAAATTCTCTCTGTTTACATTTCCCCTCTTACTGAGTTTTGGGTAAACGAACGACTTTTCGTAATATTTTGTAATATATTGTAATAATTTGTACAAATTTTAACGTAAACGAATGAACATAATATCAATCGTTTTCCGATTCTTAATTTTAAAGACTCTTTGGATATAATACTAGCATAACCAAGGATTCCTAGCCTTGGTTAGTAACATTAGTATGAACAAAAGAAAATTAATATACAAATCAAACATTTGTGTTGGGCTCAACTAAGTAATCAGAAACTATATAATCTATATAGGGTAGAAGGGGGAGCA
This sequence comes from Stomorhina lunata, assembly GCA_933228675.1. Lineage (NCBI taxonomy): Eukaryota > Metazoa > Arthropoda > Insecta > Diptera > Rhiniidae > Stomorhina > Stomorhina lunata. The sequence goes on along the minus strand of OW121741.1, from coordinate 49,173,312 downwards.
TTTGCCACTTTTTTTTAAGTGCTCTAGGTTTTTTACAGTGAGAGTTATCACAATTTTTTGTTCTTCATAGGTACCTATATATGTTAGCTTTAAACTGTGTTGGTTCAGATTGCCTACGGCTTTTCTTTATGTATCAAATTTGAAAAATAGCAAATTAACTAAAAGTGGCCAATGTGCCCCATCCATGGGGCACATTTGCCAATAAGTTGGGTACAAAAAAGAAGTAAAAAAAATTGTTGTAATAAAGTAAATTTTTACATCTATAATGCTTTAATATACAAAACAAACAAACCAAAAAATTAATTCAAGTTCATTTCACGTGGATAAATTAAACAAAACAGTAAAAAGTTCAGAGATCAAAATTTAAACTATTGGGCCTCTGTTAACATTGTACTGTGACATATCAACATAAAAAAAATGTTAAGATGGAAGATGGATTAGGCCTTGCAACCAAAATACTATATCCTTTTTAGGGATATTACAAATGTCGGGCTCAAAAAAATGTCGACGAGTTGCTTTGTTATATAGGTATGGCAAATGTGCCCCAGGTATAGTCCTTAGATGTAATAAACTATTTTTCACATAAGAAATAGATTTATTGATAAAAACTTAAAATATTTGTTCTCAATACTATATTGTTTATTAAACTAATTTATAATTTTTTAGGATAACAAAAAACTAAGGAAAATATTACAAAAATACTTGTAGCAAAATATTTTTTCAGGATCTGCTGAAACAATAAATCTCGCCTGATATTTTAAATATGAAAGCTGGGCAGAAATTTTCAAGGAACCTTGAGAATACCCCGGCGGGTGACATTACGAAGTCTGATTTTTTATTTTCGATCGGCGGGCGGATAGGCGTGGCAAAATCCAATGTTCATATTGTACCGCTAATGTTTGCTTAGGGCCAGCAACTCGGACCGCGTCAGCTAGTTATCAATAAATTCTTATAATTTTGTACTTTACTTTTGGAACACCATTGCTGAAGGGTATCCAAGATTCGGCAAAGCCGAATATACCACTCTTACTTGTTTTTTATCTATAATTTTTCACTGTTAAAAACACTTCACTGATAAAATTTATCAAAAAAAAAAAAAAAAACACAAGGACTGAGAACTTTAACAAGTAATACAAAGGGTGATCCTCCAGGAGTATGGTTTTCATTTCTTTTCGAAATGAATTTTTCAATGAAAAATTTTGTTATTTTGCTTGTTTTGTTGTTTTTCAATCGATTTTTATGAAATATAATTGCGTTCTGCGTAGAAAAATTTAATATTTAGTTCATGTCGGTACACCCTCCAGCACCCCCACCAATATGATTACATTTTTTCCATTTACCCTGCAGTAGTGTTGCCAAGTATTGGGGAAAATCCCTACATGTAGGTTTTTTTGCTTTCAATTTAGTAAGCGTAGGTGAAAAGGGACAGATTTTGTTTTCAAGCCAAAATGTAGGTATTTTTTATCAAAACCACTTTTTCACAAAATTTTAAAGAAAAAAATCAAATTTAAATTGACCACACTGAAATATATACAATCTGTGCCTAGTTTCTGTAACTCTCGCATCGATAAATTATTCGAGTGGAACAATGAAAATGAAACTAGTTGAATTGAAACAAAATGTCATTTTTTTCACCCAAGTGTTTCTGTAATTTATTTTTGTGAGAACTAACTGCCATTCAGCAACTTACGTCAAATTTATTGGAAATGTGCGAGTAAAACTGTTTCTGTAAGCGAATGATGCAAAAAGTTTTTCATTTTATCTGTCAAAACAATTCGCACATATTAAAGGCGTCGAAAAAGAAACATTTGAACTAAAAAGTAAAAACAAATACATAATTAAAACATATAATTAAATAAAATGTAATCAATCGCTTCATTTTATTTATTCAAATATTTTCCATTTTAATTAATTTCAGAAAATTTAAAGAATATCAAAAATATTTCGGCGATCGTTTTATTCGGCAACTAACAACACCACACTAAACATTTAAAATAATATATAAATTTATATGTCTATATATATATATCTATTTTTTTTTCTTATTTTCAATTAATTTTTTAATTTTTTGATGATAAATTTTTACTTTTTCTACCAGCTGTTTACTTTTTGACAGATGTATTGGAAATTTCCATTAAAAACGTAATCAGTGTTGCTAGTACTCACTTTGTGTTACAGAAACACTTTTTTCTTCCAGGTCGAGAAACGGTGGAATTTTTTGTTTCATACTTTTCGCTGTGAAAACTTATCACTTTGAGTTACAGAAACGACCTACTGGCTACACATTTCTTAGTTTAAAATGCGATAATAAGGTATTATTAGAAAAAGTTTATAGCCCTTATTTATAAAAAATTTAAAGATTGACTTATTAAGGTAGGTATTAAACAAAATTTTACTAGTGGTTATGTATTTCAACAAAGTTCCTTGTCACTATTTTAATGTATATTTAATACTTTTTATATAATATGTATTATTTAATTCAAATAAAGAAGTAGGAAATAAAATTTCCTACTATAAGGCTTTGATAATGGTATTGTTTCTTTATGAATTAGGCGCTAAGTCTTTAAAAAGCGAATATAATTGAAAAAAATTTCATTATAAACGTAGGTACAATTGTAGGGGATTTTGTTTTTCAAATGTAATGGAAAAAGGGATTTTTTCGTTAAGTAGGTTTATTCGAAATAAAAGGCTGACAACATTGCAACACGATCAAGTTTTCTTTTAAAGATTTTCAATCATACTGCTTGTTGAAATTTTTTAAAATTAACAGTCATGACGTTAGCTGCATGCAACTTGAAAGCAATTTCATTTTCAAGAAGCAAGGATGCAAAATAATTGTAGAAATAAAAATAAAAAATAGTTCAAACGAAAATTTTAACATTTCTTTGAAGGTAAAATTGAAAGCAAGTTCATTGTTTTTATATATTTTGGCCAATGTAGTTTTTTGTGTAACTTTCTTTTAAGCTAATTAGGCATATAGTTATTTTGTAATTGAAACAAATTCAATACAGTTTTTTCCCGACGTTTCATCGATCGTATGTCGATTTCTTCAGGGGATTCGTCTAGTTTTATTAATAATATTATACAAACATTAAAATATTGTAAAAATACTTTACCAAATTGAAGATAAACTTACATCTTTATTGGTTTTACATAAATTTGAAATTAACGAAAACATTGTAAACAAAAACGTTTAAATACCGCATCTTAATACAGTTTAGCTTATTTTATTGCAGCTCTGTAATTTATGTTGATGTTGTTGGTGTCTTCTTTCAGGTTCATCGTCTTTTTTATCTTTCTTTGTATATGTAGACTTTCTTTTGTGTATCTCTTTTTCTCATTTTTTTCTTTGTCAATTATTTTGATTGTGTCAATGTCAGCTGTGTGGCCAGTATTTAGTACGTGCTGGGATAAAGCTGTTGTTTGTTTTCTGTTGCTTATGTTCTTCAATTCTTGTAGCCAAAGCTCTTTTCGTTGTTCCTATATACAAAAGTTCACAATTTTGTTGGTCATTCCCCTTACATGCTATTTCGTACACAACATCAGTTTGTTGTTCTTTTTTCAAGGGAGGTTTAGTGTTAGTAAATATTTTAAGTAAGTAATTAAGTAATTAATTTTATTGAGGCTTTCTTTTTTGACAATCGAAGGGTTTACATAAAACCATATGTTAAATTGACAAGTATTTCTTAGGACTATTGTCGTCTTGTTCTAGTACACGGTAAATGAATAAGCTACATGCTAAAAATTGAAAATGACATTTCATTAATACAAAGTAATATATATGTGAATGTTAAACATCAATGCTTGCTCATAGCATTTACAATCGCAAACAGAGCACTGGTCTGTATTATTAAATAAAAAAGTAAATAAATAACAAAAATCTTAAAAATAGAAAACAAACGATATGTTAATCAAAAATATTTAACATATAATTAAAGCTTGATTTTTAGTAAAAATATCGAAAACACACGGAAATGTATGTTGATATCAGAATACTTCAATGTTCTTGTGGGGTTTAAGAGATCAGTCTTAATTTCTTTTACTTACAACTAGATAACAACACTATGCATTTTAAAAAGGATAGGTAAGTCATCATTTTTTTTAATTAATTAACTTAAGACTAAATTTTAATATATTTATTCTTAGAGCAAATATCACAGTTTCATGTAAGCTAGCCCCTATGGGAGCCTGGTGTAGATTTAGAAAAGAAGTTTTGCAGGAAGTTAACATCAGGGTTGAGATTGACAATGCCAATAGGTGATAGGTAGGTAGAGTTGGTCCAAGAGTTTCGTTTTTCTTCTTCAAATAATTCATTCAGTAGGTGATTATCATGGGATTCAAGTTGCTCGATAAAACGCTTCTGGAGGGTAAGCGCATATGTGCATAGAGGTGTTATGTTAGCATTTTCATATATGAATGAATTTGAGAATCGTTTTGTAGGAGTTTCGTAGTTTTTCCCCAGACATTGTCTTAAGAAAGTCCTTTCAAATATTTCCAGCTCCTTAGCAACAATCGGAGAAATGGAGAACCATATGGGAAAAGCATAAGTTAGTACTGGCCTAATTGCGACTTTGTACAATAATAGTTTAGTTTTTTTTTGGAGAAATTTGTTATGTAAAAGTCTCGAGAACATTCCGGAGATTCTTTTAGCTTTCGATAAAAGAGTTCTGCCGTTGTTATTAAATTTCATTAAATAATTGAAATTTACCCCTAGATATTTAATTGAGGGTTTAAACAGTATTTCTGTTCCTCCCAGAACGAGGCGAATGTCTTTACTTTGAGGTATGACGTCACGATGACATTTTCCCGAGGCATTACGAATGCGTATCGCTTCAGATTTCGTTGGATTTTTCATATAGTAGTTGTTAATGATGTTGAGATGGGCCGTGGCGTTTGTTAAGGCTCGTACTGGGAAGGTGTTATGAGCATAAATCATGCAGTCGTCTGCGTACAATATAGCCTTTGATTCATCAACACAGTGAGGAAAGTCATGTAGAAAGATATTGAACAAGAATAGTGCCAGGACACTGCCTTGGGGTACGCCACTCTTGACATTTCCAAAAGAAGAAGTCGAGTTATTGATTTCCACGCAAAATTCTCGATCATTGAAGTAGTTGGTAAACATTTTGACCAAAAAAGAATCGACTCCTAAGTCAACGAGTTTGTACAGAATTCCTTTATGGCAAGCAGAATCAAATGCCTTTTGGATATCTAGGGAAATAGCTATCGTGCATTGTTTTTGTCTAAGGTTGTTTGTAACGTCTGTGTGGAATTTCAGCAGCGCATGTTGAGTGGAATGATGGCGTCTAAAACCAAATTGGTAAGACGGTAGAGGAGAAAAAGTAAATGCATTTTCCAATTTATTTTTGAGAATATTTTCAAAAATTTTGCCGATGTTTGGTAGCAATGAAATCGGCCTAAAATCTTCAATTTGCATACTGTTAATATTCTTTTTAATAGGAATTATTTTTGACGTTTTCCAGGCTTTTGGGAAATAATAATTGTTAATACAATTGTTAAACAGACAAGTTAGGAGTTCAAAACTGCTATCTGGTAGGTTCTTTATTAGAAAATTGGAAATATTATCAACTCCGCTGGACTTTTTATTGTTAATGGATTTGACAATTTGTTTAACTTCAGCTGTGCAAGTGAAATGATAGCTATCAGCATTATGCAAGGCACTGAAGTTGCTATCGAATGTGTAGATATGGGCGGGGACGTTTGCGATGTATGATGAGACTCGTTCGTCGAGGTCTGCCACTGGGTGTTCAGGTAAATTTTCGCTGAATACGGACTCATAATAAGAGCGAAAAGCTTCGCATTTTTCCGAGTCCTGGGAGATTATAACGTTATTTACGCTTATATTGTCGGAGAAACCAGATTTTTTCTTGCCGACCATTCTATAAATTTCTTTAAACGCGGAAGGTCCCGGCTTTATTCGCTCTAATCTGTTATTAAATTTCTGAGCATAATGGATATTAATCTGTTCCTTCAGGATTATTTTCAGAAGTTCGATTTGTTTGGAAAGAATATTATACTCCCTGGATGATCTGTGGCCCGTGCGATGGTAGAGTTTCTTGAGCTCTTTCTGCCACTGGTGTTTTACCTGTAACATTTTTTTTATATTTTCAGGTAAAGGAGGTTTATTTCGTTTTAATTCAAACTTCTCTGAGTGCATGCTTGCGGTTGAACTGACAATATTATTAAAATCACTAATAAGTAAATCAATTTCACTGTTTTCTAGGTTCCTGGAGTCCGACGGCATAATGGAGGATGAAGCAGAATCCATGTCTCTTCTAAAATGGCTCCAGTTCGTGTTTTTATAAGAAGTGTACAAGCGGGGAGGGCTTAGGCATAAATTTGCGTTTTCCAACCTGAGTTCTAGTTTCAGGGGATAATGATCCGAGAAGGACGGCAGACTATGAACTTTAAAATTTGGAATTTCCCTGTTCACTAAGTGAGAGCTAAGAAGAAAATGGTCCAGAAAGGAGTTACCATTCGGGTAGGAGGGCTTACTGTCGCAGAGACGAGTGAAGTGAAGAGAATTATCCATAAGCCAATTATAAAATGATTTTCCGTTCATATTTTCAGCAATATCACCCCAAAATGTGTTCCTCGCGTTAAAATCACCTCCAAGGACGACCCCATCGTAGCTATTGGCGACCTCTAATACAGAATTCAGACCACCATTCAGATCATCTCTAGAGAGGTTAGTCGGAACATAAACGGAGCCGATAAGAATTTTTTTTTTAGTGTTATTCTGTTTTATTTCAATTTGAATAAATGTGGTATTGAATTGTGTTATATTAATATATATCTTTTTGAAAGAAATTGAATTTTTAAGTAAAATTGCTACTCCAAGTGGAGACTTGTCGTAGAAAAAATTGTAGCCATTGAACTGAGGACGTAAATTTCCTCTAAGGTGACATTCCTTAATAAAAGCTACATCAATTTTGTAGGAATGTAGAATGTTTGTTAGTTCTATTTGCCGGCTTTTGTCAATAAGAGACCGAACGTTGAATGTAAGGAAGCTTATTGGTTTACGGAACATTTTTAATTTTGTTGTATAGACGCAAAAACTCTGCTCTAGCATCTGATTTTGACATAAGCCGGAATTCTTTTAAAAACTTCTCAATTTCCTGCTCTATTGTGAGCTCCTCAGGCTCCATAAAAAGGCTTGTTAATTTCAGAAATTCTTCGACAAGTGATTTCTTTTCGGAGTTATGGTTTGTGGGGCTTTTGTTAAAAAGATTGGCAAAAGACTTACCCGGAGAGATATAGGCCGATGTAAATCTTCTGACGTTATTTTTTGCAATTTCTTTCTCCTCTTGAGCTTTTAAGATTCTTTGCCGTTTTGATTCAATGTACTTTTTATACGAAATACAACCCCTCCAGTTCGCTGGGTGTCCGACTTCACCACAGTTGACGCAAGTTGGTTGGGATCCATCCTGTGTTGTTCGTTGGCAGTTACCGGGTTCGTGTTTCTGATTACATTTAACGCACTGGAATTCCGCATTGCAATTTTTGGCAATATGTCCCCAGTGTTGGCACCTACGGCACTGTATTTCCTTTTGTTTATTATTTGGTTTTTCCCAAGTAACCATTTGACTAGAAATGGCCCTGATGTGTTTAACGTCGTCTTTGGCCTTACCAGGATGAAGAGTTACGATAAATAGGCCAGTGTTGTAATTGTTTTTGATTGAATGTGGCGTGGAAAACGTGGAAACTTTCGCCACTACTCCGGGGGCTTCTTCGTCTAGCTTTTCTTTAACTTCCTCGGTCGAAGTTCTAAAGTCAAGGCCACGAAGGACTAAGGACAGTTGTTTAAACTCCTTTGGAGTAAAAGAATAAGAGTTGATTTTCTTTTCCCTCAAGACTGACATCATCTCTGAATGCACTGCTGGGTCGGTAAAATAAATCTTACTTTTACGGCGGTTCACACTTCGGATTTTAAATGTTATTTTCGGAGATTTTGCCTCCAACTGGGCGGCTAAATTTTTTATATTTTGATCAAATATAAAAATTGGTGGGCAGAACTTTATACGGGAAGTTGTGGTGGCTGCAGGAGTACTATTTACTTCTGCCGAGTTGTTGGGGTTGTTGCCGGTTACGTTTGATTTTCGGTTAACGGACGGAATGTCTGAGAACTCGAGATTTGCAAGGATGGAATACCTGTTTTGGTTATCGACATCAAATGATGTCACGTCTATTTCCTCCTCAGAATTATTGGGCCTTTTCTTTTTTGGACAGCATCCTATCGTCACGCCATTGTCACCGTTGGGATTTTCCCACATCTTCCTGCACGGTTATATTCTTGCCAAAATCGGCAATTTTATTAAATTTTCAACTTTCTAAATTCTGTGAACACTTTGTTAAAATTTGTATCTCAATATCTTCTCACACTGCTAAATTTTATTTTTTTTGTCACTTTTATTTGAATTTGTTTACAGATTTCTTTGAATTTTTTCGATTATTTTATTCGTACCATTTTTTAAAATATCGTAAATATTTTACTCAGAGTCATATTCGGTTTGTATGCAAAGCTGATGTTGTCGTTGTTGTTTATCGTATTTTTAATTTTCTTATTATCAGTTAGGCCAGGGATGTATTGTACACTGTAAAACTTTTTATCTCCTGGTCTCTTATCCGTGTTACCGTTTTGTTTCAATCGATTTTGTGATGTCGATAAGTGTTGTAATAGTTTTCTTAGGGAAACTATTATTAAGTAGTATTTCAGTTATTTTATGGATGTTTGTTGTATGCAATTGTGAGTCGCTAATTTTTAGGACACGTTCTATAAAACTTATTGCTGTGTTTGTGATTTGATTCTTGGGTTGTGTTGCGTTGTAGTTGATGAGTCTATCGGACGATGTTTCTTTCGAATACCAATCAAAAGTAATTTTGTTGCCTTCATTTCTTTTTAATTTTGTATCCAAGTATGCTAAACTTTTGTTTTCTTCAATTTCAATGGTAAATTTGATTTTTGGGTCGTCTATATTTATAATAGCTAAAATGTAATCTACATATTTAGATATGTATTTGACGTTTATGTTTTTGTTCTTTAGTTCTGCCAAAGCTTCGTCAAGTAAATTATCCAATACTACATCCGCTATTGTGGGTGAAAGTGGGTTACCCATCGGCATGCCAAAAATTTTTGATTTGTTGATTGTGGTTACGTTTTATATTTTTTGCCATTTTTTTATTATTGTTCTTATGGCCATATCTACTGGTATATTGGTAAATAGAGAAACCACATCGAAAGATACTAATATGTCGTTCTGTCCCAGTTTTATGTCTTTTAATTGATTTTTAAGTTCTAGGGAATTTTTTATGTTGTATTCTTCAGAAATCATGTTTTGTAGAATTTGCCCCACAAATTTGGATAAATGGTAACATGGAACTTGGACATACGAGACAATTGGTCTGAGAGGAGTACCAGTTGTGTGTACCTTAGGTAATCCATAGATTCTTGGTGCATTTGCGGCAGAACAGATAAGTTTTCTTTTTTGTCCATAATTGATATGTTCATTTTTATGTAGATATGATATTGTTATTATTTTTTCTCTGTAGTTCCGATGTTGGATCAGTTCTTAGTATTTTATATGTCTTTTTTATCTTCTAATAGATTTTCCATTTTTTGTTGGTAGTCTTTTTCGTACATGGCTACAGTTTTATTTAATTTGTCAGATTGGACAATTATAATATTTTTATATTTGTTCAAAAATTGGTTTGTCTTTTTGTAAATTGCCAATATATGTTTTTCTTTTTGTGTATTTTTTACATTTTTCCGGAACGAAGTAATCATTGTAGCTAGTTTAGATCTGGCCATGTCTTTGTCCTTGTCGTCATTTTCTTCGAGAGACTGGATGCACTCTTCCATGTCCGAAATTTCAATCAAGGTTTTGTTTTCAAACCAGTGTTCGTTAAAAATAAGTCCATGTTTCTTAACACTATTCCGACCGAAGGTGTCAAAAGACACCTTTTCAAACTTTGACTTGAAATTATTTTTTAAGTTGAATAATTTTTTCAAATTTTTTTTTTGACAATTCATATAATAGTTGTTAAAATTATTGTCAAAAGACACCTTCGGTCGGAATAGTGTTAAATGAAAATCAATACACTGAAAAAAATTTCAGTGTATTGATTTTCTTTGTCTGTTTATGCTTTGCTAGTTTTCATATTTGTTCTGTCCGTTCTTTTTGTTTGTGGATAAAACTGTGTGATCAGCTGTAGTTAGTGTATATTTGAGAGCAGTGTCAATATGAAAGATCTTCCTCGAAATTATTTTTATATTCGTATTGGTCTGAGATATTTCCAAGTTTAGAATTTTTTTGTGAAAATTGTATTCTATTCTACGTAGTTGTTCTTGAATTTTATTACATTTGAATAAGTTCGTTGTAATAAGTTCGTTTTAATTATAAAAAGTATGAGTGTTTGGTAAAAAAGTGTAAATGTATGAAACATTGGAAGGCAAAATTTGATCGTCTAACGCCCAAGCTACCAATGTGCTATATATATTACTAATATATTCTGTTTGATGTAGAATCGAAGCTTACTTGGGGGTTACACGATCGAGATTTTCCTTTCAATTTTTAATACATTCACACTTTTTTACCAATACACTCATACTTTTAAAAATATAAACAATTTTGCTTTCAATATTTCTTTCAAGAAAGTGTTTCAATTTACGTTCAAGAAAACAGCTGATCACAATACTTTGAACTATTTTTTTTGTTTGTAGTTCTACAAATATTTTGCCCCCATAAGTTTTAGTATATTTTTACAATTTTAACCATCTAATTGAAAAATAAAAATATTGCTGATTTCTTCTTGTTGATTGCATCTCGAAAATAAAATTTCTTTCAAATTGCGTGCAGCCTACTTCACAGCAGTGTATGTGAAAATCTAGAAAGGAAAACTCCATCGTGTGTCTGCAATAATTTGGTTGCGTGTAGACATTTTCTTATTGTTGAATTTTTTTGATGTAGACACTTCGTAATTTAGCTTCATGAATATTTGTTTTGGCAACGCCAAATTCCTATTAACTAAAATATTCATAACGAAGTCGTCCGAATTTGCTCGTGAACGCTGAATTTTGCAAATCAAATAAAATCTATAATAAATAACACATACGAGGAAATATTCATATTATTGAGTAATCGAGCATTGCATTTGTATAGTCAACTTAAGAAAAAATATATATTTTGCAATAAAGATATATAACTAACTTCTATTTTCAAAATTCTTGTGATTCAATAATGGCAAGCAGTGACAAAACCGTCGATGATTCCCTATACCCAATTGCAGTTCTTATAGATGAACTGAAAAACGAAGATGTCCAAGTAAGTGTATAAATATATTCTCAGGTTATCAAAGTATTGATTCATGTATCACATTTTTGATACAATTTGCAGGTATATATTTATATATTTTCACATACATTTACCGTATACATAGGTGTTTTTAATTCAATATACCAAGGAAGATATAATGAAGGTAGTTTCACTGGCTTTTACTAAATTTTAATAAGGGTTTTTGAAGTTTATTTTTTATGGCATATGAAGTATAGCGTTGCCACATTATTTAGTACAATTTGGAAATTCTTAAATATTATGTGTAATATATATTTTATATATAAAAGCCAAATTAACATCCAGCTTGGAAAAGGCGGTATAAACACGTAAAAAACCGAAAAAAATTGTTTTCTTATTGTAAAAACTAAAATAAAAATTTCAAACGATTAAAATTTGCATGCTGCTTTATTTTTCATACGATAGGATTTTGGAAATATACGATCATGTAATACTGAAGAATTAATGCAAAAATATTTAGCCTTGCGTACATCCACTTTGGCATATTATGCTCTTTTATTTCAGGTTTAGGTTTTTAAAGTACCTTTTCTTTATGAGCAAAGTAAATAGCATGTACTGTAGTTTTCAGTACTACAGTACTGAAACCCACTGAAATCCTCAATACATATATTAGTTACGATTTTTAAGCGCACCCGTTAAAGCTTTCATTAATATGTTCCAGAAAACTGGAATATAAAATGGAATATATAATATTTTTCAACACCTACAATATAGATAGAGTTTATCAGGTATGTGATGGAGAATTTTCGTTTTCAAATCGATCGATTTCAGACATATTTTTTAGCTAATTTTCGGTTATTTCCCCCAAAAAAATGAAAACTTTGGCTTTAATCCTTTTGACTAATATTTTATCTTTCATTTGGTTTGAATTTTTTGGGAAAATAACCGAAAATTATCTCAAAAATATATCTGAAATCGATCGATTTGAAAACGATCGTTTTCCATCACATACCTGTATATGATTTTATATAGGTTAACATCAAAGAATTCAAATGATGTGGAAATTTACGCCTCTTGGTATGTGTTTCATATTTGCCGATTCCCAAACCAATGGTAGCGGATCAGATTCCAATAGTACCCATAGTAGTCTTGGATTATTTACAAGAATTTGCCTCATACAGAAATGAGAAAATACTTCGTCGGAGGAGGAAGTAACCCTATCCATTTCATGGCTACAATAAAAACGAAAAATACAGATAAAAACTTGTCAATTTATCAACTTAATAAATATTATCAGCAACATTAACCAAAGTCTACGGTGACAGCAATACAGCATCAACAATAGGAGCATTTATTCTCATAAGAGGATCATGCAACATCCGTCAGCGAAGAAAAGGAACTTACAGTGACAAACTAATTAACAAATATATTAGCCGTTAGTTAAATTAGCCATTGAGACTTCTGAAACTATAATAAGAACAGACTTTGTATTAAGATAAATTCTTCCTGAATATGAATAAAAAGAATTACGTGATTCTCTTCTTCTACCGAAACGTCAAACTCTCCTTCGCTGACAACGAGAATGATATGATAATGATCTTTTCGTACCGGAATCAACTAACAAAAACATAACGTTTTATTTTAGTATTTTTATAATTTAAAAAATTTTTTGATTTGAAATAACAATTCTATTTTGAAAAATAAATTAATTTCTATTACTTCAAATCGCCGCTGAGACAACAATTTTAGTTATGTGTTTTTGTCTAAGTATTCAGGAAATTTAAAAAATCAATAAAATTCTATTATATGTTTAAAGCTATCCAGCTCTTTTCTCCTAGAACAAGTAAAATATAGGTAAACGGTTACGTTTACAGATGCATAAGCAAAAAAAGTTTTAAATTCTGTAATAAAAGAGTGTTCAAATTTTAACACTTAACTCATATTGTCGGCGCAGGAACAAAAAAGGGGAAGACTTAACATAATATGGTAGCTTTATTTCTATTGAAATGTCAGAACCCTTAGAATTGTCAGAAGAATTATTGACTTTTTGCAAAAAAGAAAACATTAATTTAGAAATATCTTTTCTAACTTAATTTAATTAAATTAATTAATTATTAAGAATTAAGCTTGTGTTTTTTGAGGATCTAGAAATTTCTTTGAAAACGATCGGTCGCGCTCTCTTTATTTATAATAAATAAATTAAATTTTATGAAAAAAAAAACTTTTTTAAGAGTATAGCACAATTATAAGACTATTGCCTATAGTGGCAAATAAAAATTTCGTTAAAAGTTATGAGGCAAGAACCCGATGATACCTAAGGGGCTCACCTGGGTGGAATTGCCAAGAAGATGAGACATGATGAAGAAGAAGTAGATGTGACATCATTTGATCCAAACAACCAGAACAGGTTTTCAATATTGGGAGACTTAAAATTTTACGACACCCACTGTTCAAGTGGTAAAATCACCAACACCAAAACCAATGCCCAAACCAACACAGCTACTGCCCCTGTTGCTACGGGAGTGACAACAGAAACCCGGAAGAGGTTCTGTCCCCCTATTTTTCTCTTTGATCAGGATATCAAAGCCTTAGCTGCTCAACTTGAAGCGAGAACACCTAAAATCAATTTTAAAATTAAAAATATAAACCGGCGCAAAAGTAAAATATATTTTACAGATGCTGAAATACATTCCGAAATGATGGCAATTTTGAGAGAGAAGAAAATCACCTCATATTCTTTCACACCGAAAGAATTCAAGCAAATTTCATTGGTTTTACGTGGACTCGACTTCAGAACTCCTGCTGAAGAAACCAAACAAAAACTCGATGAGGAAGTACCAGGGGTTGTGGCAAAAGTATCCGCCTTTACTACACCACACTCTATCAAAAACAACTACGTTACTGGTTTGTTTCTAGTAACACTTCATCCCGGCAAAACTATAGATGACGTCAAGCATATTAGGGCAGTCTCAAGTCAAGTCGTCGAATGGGAAAAACCAAATAATAAGAAAAAGGAAATCCAATGCCGCAGATGTCAACATTGGGGACACATTGCAAAAAATTGCAATGCAGTTTTTAAATGTGTTAAGTGCGACAAACAACATGAGCCTGAAAATTGCCAAAGAGTAAGCCAAGAGGACTCACAACCTACCTGCGTCAACTGCGGGGAAGTCGGTCACCCAGCGAACTGGAGGGGCTGTAGTGTATATAAAAAGTACGTACAAACAAAGCGACAAAGAATAATAAAAGCACAGGAGAATAAAGATGTTGCAAAAAACAACGTAAGGAGATTTACTTCATCCTATGTTTCGCCGGGTAAGTCGTACGCCAACCTTTTTCATCAAAATACTAACAGTGCCCCCAGAAAAAAATCAATTGTTGATGAGTTTCTCAAATTAGCTAGCCTTTTTATGGAACCAGAAGAACTAACTATTGAACAAGAAATTGAGAGATTTCTCAAAGAATATAACCTCATGTCAAAAACAGACGCAAAGGCAGAATTTCTGCGTCTTTACAACAAAATCAAAAATGTTCCATAAAAAGCTCAACTTCCTAACATTTAATGTTAGGTCACTAATAGACAAAAGTCGGCAAATCGAACTTCTTAATACCCTGCTCTACTATAAAATAGACATAGCATTTTTCCAAGAATGTCACCTGAGAGAAAACATGCGAATATCTCTAGCAGGCTACAATTTCTTTTACGATAAATCTCCCCTAGGTGTTGCAATCTTATTAAGAAATTCAATATCATTTAAAAATATATCAATTAACATCCCGCAATTTAATACGAAATTCATTGAAATAGAAATCGCCAACAACAACATCAGTAAAAAAATTCTTGTTGGATCTATCTACGTTCCAACCAACATTTTACGAGATGCTCTATGTGGAGGCCTTAATTCTATCCTAGAGATCTCAAACAGATTCGATGGTGTCATACTAGGAGGAGATTTTAATGCCAAAAATACGTCCTGGGGTGATTTTTCTGAAAACTTGAATGGGAAAACTTTTTACAATTGGATACTTGATAACTCACTTCAAATTACCCGTCTTTGCGACAATAATCCGTCCTTCCCCAACGGTAACTCTTTTCTAGATCATTTCCTCATAAGCGCCCACCTGGTAAACGGAGAGTCTCCAAACTTTAAAGTATCCAGTTTGCCAACGTTCTCGGACCATTTTCCCCTGAAGTTAGAAATAAGCCTAAATGACCTGAACTTCCTTATAAAATCTCCACGATTTTATACGTCGTACAAAAATACAAACTGTAGAAACTTTAGTAGAGATATGGATATTGCTTCAGAGTCACTTATGCCCTCCGTACGCAGAAATCTAGAAAATAATGAAATAGATTTACTCATTAATAGATTTAATGAAATTGTTAATTCTACCACCAACGCTCATTGCGAGAAAATTGAAATTAAACCTAACAAAGCCCCGCTACCCGACAATATTAAAAATATGTTTCGGGTAAAACATCAATGGCAAAAGCAACTTAAAAAGATATATCATCGCACTGGCAATAGGAACAGTAGTGAGTACAATATCCTATCAAAACAAATTGGACTACTAAGAACAATTTTGAAAGAGCTGGTAAACATCAACCAGGCCCAAAAATTTAAAAGCAGGCTGGAACAAATTAAACCAGGCCCCTATGCATTCAAAGAAGTTTACAGGATAATCGGGAATAGAAAATATGGCTTTTCCGAGAAAATAAATTTTAATGGTAGTATGGTCACATCCGAATCAGGCATAAGGGAAGCTTTCCGTACATATTATACTTCCGTGTACAGTGAAAACTTGCCCCAACATTCTGTAGCAGATCTCAATGAACGGATTACATCTTACATCGTTGACGTCCCCCAGCATATCTACTCATTTGACAACGACTTTAACTCCATCGAAAATGAAGATAGCTACCATTTCACAAATGTAACTGAAGTTAAAGAAATTGTTAACAACATCAACAATAAAAAGTCTAGTGGCATTGATAACATCTCTAACTTTTTAATTAAGAAATTTCCAAACAGCTCGTTTAAATTTCTGGTATGTATCTTCAACAATTGCCTAAATAACCACTATTTTCCAAAAGTATGGAAAACATCCAAGATCATACCCATAAAAAAGAAAAACGACAGCATAAACATAGAAGACTTCAGGCCAATATCACTATTATCAAATATAGGCAAAATATTTGAGCACATTCTCAAGAAAAAACTGGAGAGTGAATTCGTCTTTTCGCCTCTTTCACCATACCAATTTGGGTTCAGGAAGCACCACTCTACTCAACATGCATTGTTGAAATTCCACAATGATATCACAACCAACCTAAGGAATAAACAATGCACAGTGGCGATATCACTAGATATCCAGAAAGCTTTTGATTCGGCATGTCACAAGGGAATCTTATTTAAACTAATTGAGCTAGGAGTTGACCCATTTCTGGTTAAAACTTTTGCCAATTATTTTACCGATCGCGAATTCTGCGTAGACATTAACAATGTAACCTCTTCTTTTGGAATTGTTTTTTGAACACCACTATGTTCCCCAAGGCAGTGTTTTGGCCCCACTGCTATTTAACATGTTCCTTCATGACTTTCCCCACACTATTCAAGATTCTAAGGCGATCCTTTATGCTGATGACTGCTTGATTTATGCGCACAACGAATTCCCACTCAGAGCCTCGACTGAAGCCAATGCCCACTTAAACATTATAAACAGTTATTACGCGAAATGGGGCATCCAAATAAACGCAAATAAATCTGAGGCAATTTGTATTCGAAATGCCTCTGGGAAATGCCATCGAGATGTCGTGCCTCAAAGCAAAATTCTTACTCTCACACTTGGAGAATCTGAAATTCCGCTAAAACAATCTATAAAATATATTGGAGTAAATTTTAACAAGCTACTGAAGTTTAATAGCCACTGCCGAAGTATGCTTTCGAAAGCCAAAAGGATTTCCGGGATGTTCTCCAAGGTGATAAACAACAAATTTTTACCACAAAAGACCAAATTGCTTATATACAAAGTTGCAATTAGGCCTATACTTACCTATGCGTGTCCGATATGGTTTACAATATCGCCCGTTGCTGCAAATGAGCTGGAAGTTTTTGAAAGATCTATATTAAGACGATGCCTGAACAAAAACTTTCAAAATCCTACTAAACGTTTCTCAAACCGTTATATATATGATAATGCCAAAATAACACCGTTATGTACTTACATTTTTATCCTACAGAAACGCTTTGTAGAAAAACTTCAACACCACGACAATCATCTGTTGAACGACATATTTAATACTGAAAGCCATACAGACTGGAACCATTCCAATTACCTGTCTTCTGTGGGCATTATTAACATTAACCTTGACACAGGCAACCCCCAAGACTTTTTCCTAAAAGCCGCACCAGGCTCCCACAGGGGCTAGATCATACTCATCTGTGATACTAGATCTAAGAAAAATTATACTAACTAGCCTTTAATTAGCTATTAGAAATTATAAACTACCTATCTCTCTTATATTAATCTATAATAGTGGTTAGCTAGTTTATTAAAATTTATTATTGTAAATTTAATTACAAACAATATTCACAAAAGAAATTTCAATATACATACATGAAACATATACTATTATGTACTCTTGTATGTTCTCGGTTCACATATTGTTTATCTCATGTTTAAAACATTTGCTATTTTTTCCTTCATTGCCTATATTGTTTTATAAACATATCGTTTTGTTATATAGTTTTAAGTGTTATTTTGTTTTATTTAAATTAACAGATTATGGCTCTGTTTGACAACTTAAATGCCGTGAGCAAGCGTTGATACAAACATACAATAAATATTCTTTCATGTAATAATATCCATCTCCCTCTGATAGCATGTAGCTTATACAATTAGTGTGTATTAGAACAAAACAATTACAGTTCTAAAATGTCAATTTGTAAAATATCATATGGTTAATGTTAACCTTTCGATTGTCATAAAAAAAAAGAAGAAGACTCAATAAAAATCTTTACTTACTTACTTACTTAGAATTGTCAGAAAGTGAAATTAAATTTAGTAACGTAAAGTGAAATTACCTTCATTATAATATACCTTGCAATATACAGTACAGGAACAATACTGTTTACGAAATAAAATTTATTTAAAACTTGTCAAAATATTAATGTTCTACGCATATTTCAATACCTTTTTAATTAAATTTAATATATTAAAGGTATTTACAATGTAGAATACTTACACTAAAACAAGAGTTTTCCCAGTAAGAAGAAATGTATATTCTCAAATTGAGGATGATTTGAAAATAATTGTTTTTTCCAATGTTAAACGTTTGATATTGATTTTGTGCGGATTTGAAAATATTAGCGTTCTCAACAAAAAATTTGTTGTTTTTCTCAAAGGTTTTTTTAAATTGTGGATATCATCTTCATATTGAATATAAATAAAATGGCGTTTTGAGTTTATTTTGTTGGCTTAAGTCTTATTCATAAAGAACTTTTAATTTTAAGAAAAATAATATACAAATTTTGGAAATTATTGGTTTGGGAGATATTTCTTTAAGTTTAAGTTCCGAAATACAAATCGATATATCTCTCTTATTTGTGTATCATGTGAATATCTTTTAATTAAGTAATTATTTAAAAAATGATAAATTTTACCCTAAGTTTTTGTAAAAAAATGTCTATAGATATTTCGAAAATTAAACGGTATAACGTAAACCGATGGTTTATATACATAAGTAGCCAACCTGTTTGCTTTCATGATACCAATAGCGAGCCAATATCTTTAACCATAACAGATACCGAGTTTTGAAGTTAATTTTTTTATCTTTCAGTTCTAAAGTCCGATTTTATGGGTCGAAAGCTTTTGGTTTGGGAGATAAAGTGCTTTAAAGTGCTCCGAAATATCTTTCAGAAGAGTTATCTCAATGCACTTTTAATTAACCTATTAAGGAGTTATAAAGAAAAATGTTAAATTTTACCCTTGGTTTTTGTACAAAAATGTCCATATCTCAAAAACTGATATATATGACATAAACTAATGATGTATAGAAATAAGTAGCCAACCTTTCATTTGGTACTAATAGTCAGCCTAAATCTTTAAAGATAACAGAGATATTGAGGCTTAAGTTTTATTATTCAGTTTCAAAGTCTAGTTTAATTGAACTGCACCGATTATAATCATTTTTATGGTCCATAAAAAACCTTTTTATTTCAAGAATAGCAGTGTACAAATTTTTAGGCAAGCGATTTTTTGGAAATAATTTTTCAATATGTATTGTTATTTGACATTAATTTTTAATGTCAGGAATTGTTAGTTGACATTAATTTTTAATGTCAGGAATAGAAATAAAAATGTAAAAACAGCAGCAGACGAAAGCTTAAGTCTAGTTCAGCTGAACTGCACCGATATTAAAAATGTTTATAGTCCATAAAAAACTTTTAATTTTTAGAATTATAGTGTAAAAATTTTTGGTCGGAAATTTTTGATTTGGGAGATATGGACCATAAAAATAATTAAAATCGGTGCAGTTAAGTTAAACTATACTTTGAAACTGAAAAATAAAACTTAAGCCTCAATATCTCTGTTATCCTTAAAGATTTTAGCTGCCTATTAGTACCAAATGAAAGTTTAAAAGGTTGGCTACTTATTTCTATATATCATTGTTTTATGTCATGTCGATCAGTTTTTGAGATATGGACATTTTTGTACAAAAGCCAAGAGTACAATTTTATATTTTTCTTAATAACTCCTTAATTGGTTAATTAAAAGCAGATTGAGATATCTCTTCTATAGATATTTCGGAGCACTTTTACATGATATACGTATTGTTACTATCGGTGCAAAAATAAGAGAGATATATAGATTTATATTTCAGAACTTTAAAGCTCTATATCTCTCAAACCAAAAGCTTCTGACTTTTAAGAAGCAAAGAAAATGTACTTATGCATATGAATATTATTGAGTTTTTTAACATACTCCCCAAAAGGTGGGTTCAATAATTATATGAAATTATTTGATGAAATTTAGTGCAGATATTTGCTTCGAAAGACTATCACAATTGAAATTGGCAGATTGGTCCATAATATCAGGTGACTTTCTAGGTAAGGTTCTAAGTCAAATATGGATCAATTTTAAAAAATCCGAAAGAAATAACGAATTTCTTTGAAATGCAATGCCATTTCATTAAAATACCTTCAACATTATTTTTTTTAATATAAATAAATTTTTTTAAAGTTTGAAAAAAATTTAAATAAGGTTTGATATGAAGATATGAAGTCATAAGGACTTTGAAGCTCTCTAGGGGTCATTTCGGGCTGACTTCATAAATGCAATTTGCATTGCATCATTGTAAAGAAAAATGTTTACAGGACAAAGTAATATTGTATAGCAATACTGCTTTGTAAAATAATGCGGTAACATTTTAATACATTTTGAACGCATAAAAGTTTTTTCCTTTCGTGATTTAATTTTTTTCACTATGTACAAAAAATTAAATGTTTAATCACACATTTATATTAAAATCGATTTGAATTACCACAAATCTGCCATTTCTAACAAAAAAAATTTTTGCAATTGAAAATATGTCCGTGAATATTTAGAAAGAATCACAAACAAAACCCATGCACGAAATTGCCAAACAATGCGCATTGAAAAGCGATACCAGCAATAATAAACTTGAGGCATTGCAAAGACAAATTTTATTGTTTTTATGAACACCATGCATTGTAAGGCTACATTGCAAACTGCATTTATGAAGTCAGCCTATATGTTAAGGTGCTTAGTACAACATACCGTGACCTATCCAACAAAACAAAAAGGTCTGCAAGGAGGGGCAAGGGAAAGTGGGTAGATGAACAAGCGAGCGAAACCGAGTCAGCTGCAAGTAAAGACGACATGTGGACCTTATACATTTTATGAAGGGCATTGTGTGGCAAACGTACCTACACCAACAGTCCCATCCTGCGTTGTAGTGGTATACTTCTCTCAACCCCGGATGAACAGTTGGTAAGATGGATGGAACACTTCCAGTCAACATTAAACAATCCTATTGGATTAGAAGCACTGACGGAAGTGCAAAATGAAACCAACCATGGCAGTTTATTCAATGGAATTTCGGACTGGCCACCAACAATACAAGGAGTGAAGAATGCTATCAAAAGCTTTAAGCGCAACAAGGCCCCGGGCAATGACATTATCTCAGCGGATATGCTTTTATGTGACGCTGAATGATGTGCGTAAAATATGGGAAGAAGAAGCTCCACCAACTTCCTGGAATGAAGGTATACTCCTAGTAAGCATACTTTCAAGCGTTTGTAATATGATGACTTTTCATTTGATATTTAAATGTTTTCTTCAAACTTTTTTCAAACCTGAACAGATGTTTTACTTTCAAATGAAGGTTCATTTGAGAATAAACGTTTGAAAAGTTATAGTTTTTTAAATTAAGAATCAAGTTTATTCTCAAATCATTATCAAACCCTAAGATGATTTGAGAATAATTTGAAAAATTGTGTTATATAAATTTGATATCAAACCTTATTTTAAGTTTTTTCACTTAAAAAAAATTTATTTGTGTTAAAAAAATGTAATGTTTAAAATATTTTCATGGAATGGCATTGCATTTCAAAGAAATTCGTTATTCTTTCGGATTTTTTAAAATTGATCCATATTTGACCATAGAACATAAAAGTTTTTTTTACCTAATTATATTATATTAATTATATTTTAAGCAAAAGGATTCAAGTATAATTATAAATAAATAATATAAACAAAATAAACAAACTCAAAAATATTAAAAATACAACGCCATTTTATTTATGTTAAACGTGTATATGATATCCACACTTGAAAAACCTTTCAGAATGAGATTGGACAATGATTTGAGAATAAACCATTTCTCAATTTGAGAAAAAAGTCCCATTTTTGTTGAGAACGCTATTATTCTTAAATCAGTATCAGATCAGTATCAACGTTTGACATTTGAAAAAAGATTTATTTTCAAACCATCCTCAATTTAAGAATAAACCTTTTTTCTTACTTGGCTGGAGCAATGTAACGAATTCTGCACCCCCATTTACCTAGCGTTTGTCGACTTTATGAAGCCCTTCGACAGTGTCAACAGGAGCTATCTATGGAGAATTTTGGAAAACCGTAACATACCAACGAAGATTTTTTTCGAATTTTTAATCAACAAAAAATGTATTAACATATCCTTGAAACAAAAATGTTTTTTGATAGTTATATTGTTTAATTTTTAAGCCACTTCTTTTTGGTATCTCCTGTATAATATATTACTGTTAAGTTTAGTCTATCATTCAACTATGAAAGTTTAGGGCTATTTTTTTTTAACAAAATTCAAGCTCATTTCAGATCTAATAAAGAAAATAAAAATGAACTATTTTGTAAAGGCGGCAAAGACAGGAACGTTCTGTGAATGACGAGTACTACTGTGAGATGATACGCGGGCGAGTCAATTAGACTGTGATTTTTTTAAATGAAATTTATATAAAAATGAAATATTTTTTTCAACACAGTCTTGTTAAAGTTCTAACAGCATCAAAAGGAAATAATGTTCTAAATGTCTCAGATTTTTAGAAGAAAAATATGTTCCCTATGCAAAAATAGTTAGAATTTACATCGTCTGAATTCAAATTCAAATATAATTGGATTCCATTGAGTTATTCACCGTCAATCACTGACAAAAAGATTGCCGACATAAGTTTATTTTTTTTTTTGCTTTTATGACTGCGGAAAAAACCTTAACTTGAAACATACAGTTTGAACTCTGCACCATCCATTTCAAAATTTCGATGAGGTCTTACAATCACGGAAGATGTCGAATGTACTGCATGTCCAGTTGAGCTCTCTACATCCAAAACAATTAAAAAATTCCGATCAGAGATTAAAAATAAAAGAGAGATTGTAGACATCACATGCATGATTCAGTTGTTCAAATTTTAAATTATCACTTTGGTATGAGAAAGCTTTCCACAAGGTGTCTGACCCATTTAACAGAGAAGGCAAAGGTGGATTTTTCAGTTAAACTTTAAGACCCTTTTTTATCAGACCAACTAATTGTGTCGATTTAATTAAGAATTCAGAACGAATTTGGCTTGGAAAATGTAGCAGTCCTCAAGGTACAGGGCCAATACACGCGACATGCGGCTGCTGGCGGTTGTAGTATTGCCAGTACATAAAATGTGTGCTTGTTTACAAAAATATTCATATACAAAATATTTCAGTAGGATATAATTAAATCTGGCAGCACAGAAAAAATCTGCCGCGCCGAAAAGTAGAACAAAGTTCTACTTTTTTCCATTGCCGCTTGAAATTTGACAAATCAAAAAAAAACTGATTGCCGCCCGCAGCCGCTTGCCGCGTACATTGGCCTTCTACCTTCATGTGTATATCCTTTCCGACATATTTGTGAAGTTTAGCGTCGAGTGATTATTTCTTGTTTCCAAATTTAAATGTTACACCAATGTAACATTGTGAAATTTTTCGTGTTCTTTTAAAAAAGTGCAATTTTTTTTAAATTTTAAAGGGTTTCCCAAAATATTTTACGTCCTTGAAGACGCTCCTGAACATATGCAATAAAAAATATTATTTTTAATAAATTTAAAAAGTTTGACTGGTTTTACTTTTTTTAAACCTCAAGATATTTAATTATCCATTTTTGTTGCAATGGGCTGACGTTAATTCACTTTTGCGTAGGACGAAAAAAAATATTTTTTTTCATACCGTTTTCAAGTAGTTTGTTAATAGTTTGTTAAACAAATTCGAAAAAATTTCCTATCAAAATTAAATTTTCGAAAAAATTCCTATAAAAAGCAAATTTTTGAAAAATTTCTTATAAAAAGTAAATTTTTAATAAATTACATACTTATAAAAAGTACATTTTCCTCTGGTTATTTGAGGGTTAATTTGTAAAAAAAATATGACAGAAAGAAGCATTTGGAAGTATATTTCAGCACGCATATTATATTATAGACCGAGCCTTACTCGGAGCTTTATGATAAGCATTTTGAGGAAAATTTTAAAGTTTTTATATATTTTATATTATAAAGTGCTAAAATAAATTTAGAGGAAAGACATTGTAGAAATATTCAGTTAATTTTGAATTATTTGATTTATTTTGTCCGACCAACACATAGTTTGCATAGTTTACAGTTTAACTCATTTTGAATAATTTTGGAAATTATTCATATCAACAGAAACCTCTGTCGACTCATGCGCAACAACTTTGCTAAAGATTATAGTCTGATCAAATGCACAGTTTACGATTTAATTCATTTTGAGTAGTTTTCTGTGGCGCCACCTGTCGGACTTTGCTTATTCCAATTCATAAACCTTCTTCGGCTTATCCGTAACAACTTTGCTGAAGATTATAGCATGATTAAATGTACAGCATACGATTAAATTGACTTTGAGTAAATTTCAGTAGCGCCACCTGTCGAAATTTCTTCATACCAACTAAGAAACCTTCGTCGGCTCATGTGCAACAACTTTGCTAAAGATTGTAGCATGATTAAATGTACAGATTACGATTAAATTGACTTTGAGTAAGTTTCTGTAGCGCCACCTGTCGGAAATTATTCATACCAACTAAAAAGCCTTCGTCGGCTCATGCGCTACAACTTTGCTAAAGATCATAGCATGATCAAATGTACAGTTTACGATTTAATTAATTTTTAGTAATTTTCAGTGGCGCCATCTGTCGGAAATTAGTCTTATGAACTTTAAAACCTTCGCCGGCTTATCCGCAACATCTTCGCTAAAGAGCATAACACAATCAAATTCACAGTTTACTATTCTATAAAGAACATACATACAGACAAACATTCATTTGTTTAAAATAATACTAATTTTTCCCCCTTTTTATTCCCTAAAAGTTCCATATGTATATTTGGTACATTTTTGGTGCCAATTGAATTCGGTACATTTTTTTAAAACGCATTTAACATAATGTATAATGTTCCTATTCATATTACTTTGGAGATGTTAAGTTATCATTTTATCCCTTTTTTACCCATTTTGGCTCCAAAATCAAAAAAATACCAAATACGTGTTTCATGTTTTTTTTTACATCTATTGATTGCAGTACCAAGTTTCTTTCTATATTCTTTAGTTTAAAATATAAGAGTGGGTTAAAAAGGTGCCAAAAAAACTATTTTCACCCTTTTTTACCCCCTATCGGACATAGTTTCAAAATAGTACCAAACACCTGTCCGCTTATTTTCAAAGCTGTTTAAAACGTAATTTTAATTTTGTTTCTATACCTATTACTTTAGGAGACATAGCGTTTTCGATTTTTTCCCCTTTTTACCCGTTTTTACCCTCTTAGAGGTAAAAGTTCCAAAAGTCCCTTCTTCTTCGACCTATACATCAAAAAAGATACCCACTGTCCAAATTTTATCAAAATCGTTAGAGCCGTTTTCGAGATAGCCATTCTATATATATATATATATATATATATATATATATATATACAATTATTGCTCGTTTAAGAATATAAGATAAGTAGTTATTTGTCAATTTAAAAGTAGAACTATTTTGAGCCTATGGGTACGCAAGGGTTAATTTGTATAAAAATGTAACTAAAGCAATAGGTCTATTCGTTTACTTTCCCGTAAAAGTCCAGTAAGCTGAGTATTTACTAAGTAAATGAACGAATTTACACTCACCAAATCATTTGTCCAAGAAAAGTAAACGGACAAAAAATTTGTAAAAATCCAGTAAGAAAATCGACACAATAAGAAAAAAATAATACAATAGGCAATAAATAAATAAAAAATGACCTAAGCTTTTAATTTTTAATTAGTTATTTACTTTTTATCTTTAATTTAGTTAGTTTTATTTCTTTTACTTACAATTGTTAACTAAATAAAAATTGTGGCAAATGGCCAGCTGTCTGTTTTTCTTTTGTTTACGTTTTTTATTCATGTTGTTGTTGTTATTGAACTTTTACAGGCAAAAATTTTCCCCTTAACATTTTACAAATACTCAGCAAATAAATCGACACAATAAGAAAAAAATAATACAATAGGCAATAAATAAATAAAAAATGACCTAAGCTTTTAATTTTTAATTAGTTATTTACTTTTTATCTTTAATTTAGTTAGTTTTATTTCTTTTACTTACAATTGTTAACTAAATAAAAATTGTGGCAAATGGCCAGCTGTCTGTTTTTCTTTTGTTTACGTTTTTTATTCATGTTGTTGTTGTTATTGAACTTTTACAGGCAAAAATTTTCCCCCTAACGTTTTACAAATACTCAGCAAATAAACTGTCACTTTTTCTCAAAAATTCTCTCTCTTTACATTTCCCCTCTTACTGAGTTTTGAGTAAACGAACGACTTTTCGTAATATTTTGTAATAATTTGTACAAATTTTAACGTAAACGAATGACCATAATAGGTCTATTACTTTCCAGTAAAAGTCCAGTAAGCTGAATATTTACTGAGTAAATGAACGAATTTACTCTCACCAAATCATTTGTACAAGAAAAGTAAACGAACAGAAAATTTGTAAAAATCCAGTAAGTAAATCGAGACAATAAGAAAAAAAACAATACAATAGACAATAAATAAATAAAAAATGACCTAAGCTTTTAATTTTTAATAAGTTATATACTTTTTAACTTTAATTTAGTTAATTTTATTTCTTTTACTTCAAATTGTTCACTAAATAAAAATTGCTGCAAAATTGTAACTGTCTGTTTATCTTTTGTTTACGTTTTTTATTCATGTTGTTGTTGTTACTGAACTTTTACAAGCAAAAATTTTCCCCGTAACATTTTACAAGTACTCAGCAAATAAACGGTCACTTTTTCTCAAAAAATCTCTCTGTTTACATTTCCCCTCTTACTGAGTTTTGGGTAAACGAACGACTTTCCGTAATATTTTGTAATAATTTGTACAAATTTTAACGTAAACGAATGAATCTAATGTTGGGCAAAGTCTCTCTGATTCTCTCTTATTTTGTATTTTGCTCAGTGTTGCCACTTTAGGTGTAATTACACATATCATGTGTAATTTTCATTTTCATGTGTAAACGATGTGTAACTGGCTGCATGTGTAACTCGTGTGTAATTTATATTTTTGTCGTTTTATTTTTTTAACAGTTTTCAACAAAAAGTAAATGTTTGTACGTCCATTTCGAAATCGAAAAAAATTAATAAAATGCAAATTTTTTAATGTCAAATTAAAAAAACATTTAATTTTAATGGCGATATTTGTACAATTGGATATTGTGATCCCAAAATTGCAACTGCACTCTTAGATTTTGAAATTTTGGGTTTCACAGCAATTTGGAGCTAGAAGATTATTGGATAAAGGTTTCCGATTTAAAGAATACCTTTGAAGACAGATATTTTCCTACTTTGCAAAAAGTTGTTAACTATATTTTTATTTCGCCGTATTTGAACGCTGCTGCCAGGGAACTACTTTAACACTTAACACTGAGCTATCATGTGGCGGGAGTTCTCCTATAAGAACTATAAAAGGCTAGAAAAAACAGCTAAATTTAGAACAAAAATGGCCTCCATATGTTAGAAGAGGACTTCCGAAACTTTGATGAAAATTTTTCTAAACTTGGGCTACGAAGTTGGAGAATATAAGGTCGAAACGCATAGAATTTTGAAATTTGCTAGGCCTTAATAGGTTGAATTTTTATTCAAATATAATAATAAAAACACGTAGTTTTTAGTACCTTTTTTGAAAAAATGAAAATGCAACAAAAATGGATAATTACAAGATATTTAATTATCT
Source organism: Stomorhina lunata (assembly GCA_933228675.1). Classification (NCBI taxonomy): domain Eukaryota; kingdom Metazoa; phylum Arthropoda; class Insecta; order Diptera; family Rhiniidae; genus Stomorhina; species Stomorhina lunata. The sequence continues at coordinate 49,145,222 of OW121741.1, read as the reverse complement.
CAAAAAAGTAAAATCTACTCTCCTAGAGCTTTCAACCAGTATGTCGCAACCCCATTCAGGTCTGTCCAAAGTATTTTTGGTGCCAAACATTCGCCCAGTTTCTATATTTTTACTTCGTCATAACTTAACTCTTGAGAAAGATATAAATAGTAATTCTTCCGTTCTGGAATCCTTTGAAAAATGCGGCCTATATAATTGCACGTAGCTCTTAATACAAGTTTTTTTTATAAAATTTATTTGACAAAAAAAATCTTGTTTTTTACTTAAATAAGCAATTTTTTTTCTATTTTTGTGTTTTTTTCTGCGAAAAAATCAAATATCTTCAAATTCATCTATTTAACAGTGGCCTATAACACCGTGGTACACACTTTTGGACACAAGAGCAAGACCTACATATATATTCTGAATCTACGTCGAAAAATAAAACACCCGTATCTCACAGTTTTTCCAGATCAATTCGTTTTTTTAAGAAATACGTGAATATATCTTTCGTTAAATATCACTTATACTACTAGTATTTTTTTAGAAATCTTAAGAAATTTTAAACAAAAGCAAAATATAGCATTCATAGCGTGTCCTTATGTGTTTTAAGTTTAAGTCTTAGGTTTTGCAGCCTTGGACAGTGACAGAGAATGTGTTCCACCGACTCGGACGAATCCTCATCTAGACATAGTCTGCAGAGGTCTGAAATGCTGCTATCCCACCTATGTAGCCTCGAATTTAAGGCCCAATGTCCCGTAAGGAACCCTATACATCTTCCTAAGCTTGACCTATTTAGACTTAATAGAAGCTTTGTACCATTACTGTCCAGTTTAGGCCATATAGCTCTAGATGTCCTACACGTAACCATGTTACCCCACAGCCTTGTGGTTTCCTGGCTAGTCCAGGACTTAATGCCTAGATAAAAGTGACAGATAGGCGGAGCCAAATCCAACACTCTTTGGCTTAAGTCTAGACTTGAGCCTTGTCTGGCAACTTCGTCCGCAACTTCGTTGCCAACGATGTCACAATGACCCGGAAACCAGCACAATCTAATCCTATAGCAAAGTGATAGCTCATGAAGAGCTATCCTACATTTTTTGACTAATTTGGAGGTAACCCTATAACCCCGCAACGCCTTGAGCGCGGCCTGGCTATCGACATAAATTGTCACCTCACTGTTAACAGCTATAAGACCCTGAATGAGCTCTGTAGCCTTCCAAATGGCAAAAATCTCTGCCTGGAAGACACTGCACTCATCCGCGAGTCTAAAGGATTTCCTAATATTTTGATCCCACAGGAAAACTCCAGAACCAGTCCCGCAATCCATTTTTGATCCATCCGTGAAGATCGACAAGCCTTGAAAAAGTGCTGTTTGCCCATTCCAGTCGGATCTTTCGGGGATTACGATCTCTGGAGCTGAGCTGAACAGTAGTTCCTTGACTAAATAGTCAGATCGTGGTAGACCTGACTCCAAGCCCCGGGAGCCTGTTAAGCTCAGAATACTGGAGTGTCCCTCATGCCTAAACCTAAGCATACCCGACTCGTACAGCCTTACTAGACTTCTCATAGCCATCCCCTTAATGAAGATATCAAGGGGGTATAACGACAGCATGATGTCTAGGGCTGCTTGAGGTGTGCTTTTAAGGGCACCGGTTATACCAATACTAGCACAACGTTGTACCTTGTTGAGAGAAGTAAGAAAAGAACCCTTGCTAACTGCTTCCCACCATACTTCGCAACCATATGTTAAAACAGGCCTTACAATTGTTGTGTAAATCCAATACACAACTATCGGTCTTAAGCCCCATTTTTTACCCACGGAATTCCTGCAAACCCTAAGACGATTTAAGAATAATTTGAAAAATGGTGTTATATAAATTTGATATCAAACCTTATTTTAAAGTTTTTACAAATTTAAAAAAATTAATGTTTAAGATATTTTAATGGAAAAGCATTGCATTTCAAAGAAATTCGTTATTTCTTTCTGATTTTTTAAAATTGATCCATAGTTAAATTATGGAACAATGGCCAGTTTTAATTGTGTTGTCCCTTTACTAAATTTCATCAAATTATTTTGATGAAAAATACAATAATATTCATATCATAAGTAAATTTTTTTTGTTTCTTAAATTTTTATATATATATATATATATAAAAACAAAATAAACTCAAAGATACCAAAAATACAACGCTATTTTATTTATATTCCACATGTAGATGATATCCGCAGAAAGCGGCGGTTCACCTCATAACTCAGCTAGCCACTGGTTATTGAGTATTAGGCTATGTAAAACTTCCCTAACTAATGCAGGGGTCCCTTTCAATGAGTCCAAAAATAGAATCGGATACAGCTCATTGTCTGAGAGAAGTACCCCTTGTTCCAATTGGAATGTTGTCGGGGAATTATATTTTTTATTATTATACCCTTCACCACCATAGGTGGAAAGGGTATTATAAGTTTGTGCTGATGTATTTAACGCATGGAAATATTAGTCTTAGACCCACCTTTTAGTATATTTTTTAATGAAATTTAAATCAAATACTGCTTATGTAAACTAAAATCACTGTAACAAATTTTGTTAAAATCGGTCCACATTTGACCATAGCTTCCATACAAACTCTTTAAAATCGCACTAAATAAGACAAAAATCACTAAAACGCTCGTAAATCTGAAGATAATGAGAAGTTTTATTTTATTTTTTGCATACATAATTCTTGTAACAACTGTAATCAATTTGCAAAATAATCGGTCCACATTTGACCCTAGCTCTCATATAAGTCCAAATGACGAAAACAGCTTAAATGTATAAGTTTTGAGAAAATGTTTGTGAGATGGCAAAATTTAGTAAATATTTGTCTTTATACAGGAAAAATAAAAATAAAAAAATAAAAAATAAATAAAATATTGGTGAAGGGTGTCGTATGATCGGGCTTGACCGACTATAGCACTTTCTTACTTGTTTTTTTTTTATTATTTTTTTTTCAAGTGGGTCTGTCCGGGGATTGAACTTGGGACCTCTGGTATGCTAGGTGGATGACTAACCTGCTATACCACGTCGGTTCACTGGCACTTATGCTTTATGTAACACAAAAACATGCTGTATATATATATTTTTTTTTTGAAAATTGCCTAATTGCCGTATCAGCCCACAAAGTGTTAAACTTATTTGTATAGGAAGTATTTTAGGTTTTGCCTACATTTTAACCACTAAGAATTAAATTATTTAAAAAAGTTTAATGTAATATAAAAGACAACTGAAGTAGCTTTTTTAAGTCATCAAAATTAAAAATCGATTAAGTTTTTCCTCGCAAATTCGTGTCCTTGAAGACACGCCTTAGGATATGCAGGCAAAAAATTTACTTAAGGACACATAAATTTCAAAGTAAGACATGATTTACAAATCTATGACCTGTAAGTACTAAATAGTTAAGTTTTGTTAAAATATAACCGAATTTTCATTCATATTAGAAAATTATACTTTTCTCTCAGGTCGATTTAAAAAATTTTTTTTGAAAAGTTTGTTCAACAATTATTACAAAAAATATTATTTATTTTTTTCAGAGACCGGATTTTAATACTTTTAAAACAATATTTTCATGTTTTAATCCATAAAAAAACAATCATTGAAGTTTAAAAAAATATTAAAAATCCCTCATGATTTTTATTTGTTCAAAAATTTTGTTCCTTTTTTCAATCCGATGAAAATAAAATATAAAAAAATCGTTTGGGATATTTATCAGTACAGTTCAAAATTATTTTCATCTTTTTTCATCCGATGAAAATAAATTTTGATAGAAAAAATTCAAATTTCATTTCTGTATTTGTCCGTGTATAAAACATCTTTAGGACATTTAAATAGCAATAAATTCAATTATTGTTGCAAATTTTATATTGAAATGGGTTTGGGCAACAAATGGTCATTGTCTAAGTGCGTTTAAAACGTTTAAAAGTTACTTTGTTTTTGAAAATAGCGACGCGAATCAAAGAAACCACCAATAGTTCCCATTAGAACTATTATCTTTAACTTCGATGTCCTAAAAAATTGCAATAAATTGTAAACATTCATACATTGAAAATTTTAAAATTTCATAAACATTTTATTTTTTCAAAGTCAAAACAGAAGTTCAAAAATAAAACAATCAATAAAATATTTTTCTGTTCGGATATTTATCGTTATAGATATTTAAAATTTTCATCATGAGGGATATTTATATTTCAAATATAAATCCATCTTTTTTTATTTTTCGATCGAAATGAAAATAAATTTTCATCGGCAATGATATTTATACTTGATGGATTTAAAAAATAAAACGATCTCCGGTCTCTGATTTTTTTTTTTATTTTTTATTATTTAATCTTATAAATAAATTCTAAGACTAAAGCTTACAAAGTAAGCACTGGCTGCTATAGCCATCGGCTTTCTGTGTACATATTATACAATAAGTCAAGATCATGTTTTGAAGAATATACGAAACGATTAATAGGAATACACCAATATCCAACATCTGGAACAAGATTAACAATATTACCCAAAGAAGTACCTCGATTAGTATAAAAGCATTAAAACAACTAACAACGAAACTCTTATTGATCCGGTAAAAATTGCTGAACATTTCTGCAGTGAATGGTCAAAGTACCCTTCAGATGAAAACTTTTCTAACACTTTTATATCAGCCAAAAACTCATTCAATCACTCATTTAACAATCCAGTGGATAAAATTGCAATTTTATTGGAGGAACCAATTACTGTTTGAATACTGTAAAAGGCACTTCTCCTTTCTTCGATCGAATCTCGTACCAAATGATAAAACCTCTCACGGCAAATGTTAAACTTAAAATACATATTGGATTTGTATAATACGGTTGTCATCAGTGGAAATACAAAAAATATATTTAATATCCTGTATCATAAAACAATCAAATAAGAAAATAGAATACAAAAAATGAGGTTGAAATCTTTAACCGTTTCTCTGTACTTGCAATTTAAAATCGTAAAATTTCGCAAAATGTGAATTTTTTGTAATAATATTAGTATATGCTTGTTAAATTGTAACAATGTTAAACATAAATAAAAGTAACAGTGAACATTTTTCATCAGACTATGTAGAATGTACACGGCGTTGTTTTATTAATATTGATAAAGTTTAACATTTTTTTTCCGGGGTCAAAGGTCAGAATTTGGAGGTTTTTCATTTTTCATTTTCTATAGAAAAATTATGAAGTATTAAGAATTTACTGCCAAATTTTGTTCCTTAGAAAAGACATAAATCGACCATCCAAATTTCGTGACAGTCTCAGCTTACATAACGATGGCCAATACACAAAGCTTGTTTAGGCTAAAATTGTTGACTATAATATATCTAATATCTTTTTTTCAGCTTCGTTTAAATTCTATTAAAAAACTTTCAACCATCGCTCTGGCTTTAGGGGAAGAACGCACCCGTTCCGAACTAATTCCGTTTTTAACCGAAACTATTTATGATGAGGATGAAGTCTTACTGGCATTAGCCGACCAGTTAGGAAATTTCACCAGTAAGTATATTATAAAAAATATTTATTGTAGTTAACATATTAAATTTCTAATTTTAACTAACTATAAGGCTTGGTTGGTGGGCCTGAATATGCAATGTATTTAATACCACCTCTTGAGAGTTTGGCAACAGTTGAAGAAACGGTTGTACGCGATAAAGCAGTTGAATCTTTACGAACAGTAGCTGCTGAACATAGTGCTCAAGATCTTGAGATTCATGTTGTACCAACACTTCAGCGTTTAGTTTCTGGAGATTGGTTTACCTCCCGTACATCTGCTTGTGGATTATTTTCTGTTTGCTATCCTAGAGTATCGCAGGCAGTTAAAGCCGAGTTACGGGCAAACTTTAGAAAATTATGCCAAGATGAGACACCAATGGTACGCAGAGCTGCCGCTAGTAAACTTGGAGAGTTCGCAAAAGTTGTAGAAATTGAATATTTAAAGTCAGATCTTATACCAAACTTTGTTCAATTGGCACAAGATGATCAGGTAATATAGGAAAAAATATTTTTTTACTAGATTCATTTATGTTCTATATATATCGTTTCCATTTTTAGGATTCTGTTCGGCTTTTAGCAGTAGAAGCTTGTGTGAGCATTGCACAATTATTGCCTCAAGAAGATGTGGAACACGTTAGTTTATATAAATAACACTTATATAAAGCAAATAATAATAAATTATATTTATAGTTAGTTTTACCTACATTACGCCAGTGTGCTAGTGATTCTTCCTGGCGAGTTCGCTACATGGTTGCGGAAAAATTTGTTGACTTGCAAAAAGCAGTTGGACCGGAGATAACACGTGTGGACTTGGTGCCTGCATTTCAAGTAAATATACGATATTTAATTTAATAATTGTTAATTTGTTCATTCCCATTTATATAATTGCAGTATTTGCTGAAGGACGCCGAAGCAGAAGTTCGAGCAGCCGTGGCTACTAAAGTAAAAGACTTTTGTGCCAATTTAGACAAAGCTAACCAAGTACACATTATAATGACTTCAATTTTGCCATATGTTCGCGATTTGGTGTCGGATCCCAATCCTCATGTCAAATCAGCTTTGGCTTCAGTTATAATGGGCTTGAGTCCAATGCTTGGAGCATACAACACCGTTGAACATTTATTACCTTTATTCCTTATTCAGTTAAAAGATGAATGTCCAGAAGTGCGTTTAAATATAATATCCAATCTTGATTGCGTTAACGATGTCATTGGAATTCAGCAATTGTCCCAAGTAAAAAAATTTATTATTTATAAAAAATATTTTTTTAAAACCATAAATTATTTTATACATTCCTAGTCTTTATTGCCAGCAATAGTTGAACTTGCTGAGGATTCAAAATGGCGTGTGCGTTTAGCAATAATAGAATATATGCCAGCTCTTGCCGGACAGCTTGGGCAAGAATTTTTTGATCAAAAGTTACGCGGTCTATGCATGGGTTGGTTAAATGATCATGTATATGCTATACGCGAAGCTGCAACATTAAATATGAAGAAGTTGGTTGAACAATTCGGTGCACAATGGGCAGAACAAGCCATTATTCCAATGATCTTAGTAATGTCACGCAACAAAAATTACTTACACAGTATGTTATTATTAACACATATGAACCGAAATGTTTAAATATATAATTGCTTAATTTTAAAGGAATGACTTGTCTATTCTGTTTGAACATGTTGGCTGAGGTTTGCGGAACTGATATAACTACAAAATTATTACTCCCAACTGTACTACTCTTGGCTTCGGATCCTGTTGCTAATGTTCGTTTTAACGTCGCAAAAACACTACAAAAAATTTCTCCATATCTTGATAGCACTGTGATTGATTCACAAGTCAAGAAAACTCTGGAAAAACTAAATGCTGATACAGACGTTGATGTTCAACATTTTGCATCAGAGGCTATAGCAGGAATTGCTGCAGGTAATTATTATTTTTTTTTGAGGCGACAATAATATGTACATATAAACATATTTTAAAAATTTTTAAATAAACATGTGTCGAAAATTCCGTTAGAGTAATATAGTTAGGATCACTAGTGCATACTTGACAACAAAATTTTCAATATTCTGATTATTTTCTTAGCAACGTATAATATAATTATACCCTTCATCACCATTGGTGGAAAGGGCATTATAAGATTGTGCTGGTGTATGTAACTCATAAAAATATTGGTCTTAGACCCACCTTTAAGTATAACAATAATATAATATAATCTTTTCCTGAGTCGATTTACCGATGTCAGTCCGTTCGTCTGGTTGGCTGGCTGTATCCCTAATGTAAACCTTGTAATCAAAGTACAAGTCGCAATTTTAAAGATAATTCGATGAAATTTGGCACAGACAGATCTTTTGGTAGCTATTGAAATTCGTGATATGTTGCACACAAAAATCAATATATTTTCATGAAGTCTAAAACTAGTACTGCCTATATAAAAAGAAATCACTGTTCCAAATTTTGTCAATATTTGACCATACAAACTCTTCACTAAATATGACGAAAATCAATATGTCGACATTTGACCCCAGCTCTTGTAAGCCAAAATGATGGAAATAGCTTAAATGAATAAGTTCTGAGAAAATGTCAAATGACAAATTTTAAAAAATATTTGTCTTTATACACGAAAAAAACACTTTTGACCACAGTGAATGCCTATGCATCTTCATAAGCTGGTCCTACTAAGCCCTAACAAAATTTTGTTCTTAGTTATACAGTAGTTTCGCGGTTTAACAATCCTATATAATGTCAGGCCGGTTCGTTAAATTGAAAAGTTCGTTATACGAGAAATTTTTTTAAGAATTGTGCTTGTTTTTTTTTCGGGACCCTTCTTGAACATTGCCTCTTTCATCAACAACATGAAAATCTTGGCCGGGAAGTTGAGAAAAGTTTGCCAGTTGCGTCATCTATCACACAACAGCTGTATTTTTTTTTATAAAATCTGTCTTCAATTTTACATTTTTTGTCTAATAAAAAATGTTTGTTTTATTTGTTCGCTATATAAGGTTCTCAATAGAAAAAATGCAAGTGTTCGTTTAATGCGATGTTCGTTAAAACGATGAATAGTTAACCCGCGAAACTACTGTATCTAATTTTGACCATAAGCTACAGGCCTCCATATTGCATCATATATCTCATATATGATATTTATATCTGTCACCATATTGCTCAGGTTCTGGATCGTCGGCAATTCTTTTTAAACTTCGTTGGCAATTTCACAAAGATTTTTAACCCGACATCTACTACTACTTTTTCTAACTAGCTTAGATATGATGCTTTGTCCTTGGTGAGCTTTAAGTCCAACCTGACTGTCGACATATATAGATAGTCACCTCACTATTTCTAGTTATATTTAATATAAACTTTCTTTCGATTAAATTTATGAGTATTAATCAGGCACCGAAAATAACTGTTATTTTAAAATTTTTGATTAAAAAAATCAACCAGAAGGAGTTATCGTAGAACAAAACCAAAAATACCGTTTGGATGGTCTTGGTCAAAATATTTATAAGCTGAGATACTTTTTATTTTTTAACTTTTATTTTAAAAATCAAAAATAAAAGTTATTTTTTAACTTTTATTTTAAAAATGAAAAATAACAATTATTTTATAACTTTTATTTTAAAAATCAAAAATAAAAGTTATTTTTTAACTTTTATTTTAAAAATCAAAAATAAAAGTTATTTTTTGACTTTTAATTTTAAAATCGGAAATAAAAGTTACTTTTTAACTTTTATTTTAAAAATCAAAAATAAAAGTTATTTTTTAACTTTTATTTTTTGAATCAGAAATAAAGTTATTTTTATATATTTTTTTTAATTTTCGAAAAACTATTTGCCTTTTGACTGAAATATTTAAAATTTTTACATAATTATTGAAAAATGTTGGTATGATGACGGTGGCAAAGGGATCATATGGTCAAGCTTAACCGACGTTATAATTTTCTACTATTAAGAGTAAAGTGTCTAAACAATTTATATGGACATTTTCATACAAAATATTTAGACACTGGTTGTTCAGAGTTTAAAAAATATTATTATACCGACCTTAGTCTCACAAGTCATAATTATATATATTATATATGTATATTATATATTATATAATATATTATATTTTTCTCAATCGAAATTCAGTTTTATTTAAGTAGCTTTATAATTCCATCATTGTAGAACGTTTGTTGTATATAGGCAAAACACTTGGAGATTTTTTTCTTCAAGGATATTTTGCAGAAACCAATACAAATGATAAACTTACGATGATATGCTAGTGCAAATAAAAGCATCTATTGGAAAAAATCGAAAGATACTTTTTAGATAAACCAATATTATAATATCCAAAAAATTCCAAAAATTTGTAACTAAATATCTAGCTTTAAATAACATTTTCATTAAAATACTTACATGTTACTAATTATAAATAAAATATTGAAATAAATAATGAATTCGCTTTATTCTGCATACAAACTTTAATATAGAGAAATAAATATATATGTAGCACTTACTAACATACCCAAACAGTTTATTTTATTAAGCATGTTAATTTTAAAAAAATAACTTTTATTTTTGATTTTTAAAATAAAAGTTAAAAAATAATTGTTATTTTTGATTTTTAAAATATAAGTTAAAAAATAACTTTTATTTTTGTTTTTTAAAATAAAAGTTAAAAAATAACTTTTATTTTTGATTTTTAGAATAAAAGTTAAGAAATAACTTTTACTTTTGATTTTTAAAATAAAAGTTAAAAAATAACTTTTATTTTCGATTTTTAAAATAAAATTTAAAAAATAATTGTTATTTTTTGACTTTTTCGATAAAAGTCATAACTGTTACGGTCCCTGGTATTAATTGTATATATGTTAAACGTCTGCAAGAGTATACAATATTGTTCATCAAAAACGAATACACCATAGTAGTACTCAATACTTGTAGTATAAATGAGAGAATGAGTGTAACCGATATTGTCTGCTTTTGTTTTTGCTCATCCACTCTACCCACAAAGTCAGTAACTGATGCTTTTGCTTATAAGTTGAGAAAGATAAATTTATCTGTTTACAACTGTTTCTTGTTCCAAAATACTTAGATACTTACTTACTTAAATGGCCTATTGTAACAACCTGTTTAGGTCAAAGGCCGAGCATATTTTAGAATTCCATGCGCTTCTATCTTGTGCGCATATTCTCCAATTTCTTATGCCAAGTTTTGAAAGATTTTCTTCTGCTTGGTCTTTCCATCGAAGTTTTGGGCGCCCTCTTCTACGAGTTCCCTCAGGATCATTATCAAACACTTTTCTTGCCGGAGTATTTTCATCCATTCGCACAACATGTCCTAGCCAGCGCAGCCGTTGTTGCTTAATGCGTTTTACTATGTCTATGTCAGCGTATAACTCATACAGCTCATGATTCATTCGATGTCGATACTCATTGTTGACGCAGACTGGTCCAAATATTTTTCGTAGGATTTTCCTCTCAAACACTCCAAGGATAGCTTCATCTGCCTGTGCAAGTACCCATGATTCTGCACCATACAGTAACACGGGTAGTATAAGCGTTTTATAGAGCGTAATTTTAGTTCTTACGGAGAGCACTTTATTTCTTAGCTGTTTGCTAAGGCCAAAATAGCATCTATTGGCAAGTATTATTCTACGTTTAATTTCAAAGCTTATATCGTTGTTGATGTTCACAGCGGTACCAAGGTATACAAATTCTTTTACAACTTCGAAACTATAGTTTTCTACGGGCACATGTGATCCAATTCTAGTGGTCTGTCTGCCTGAAGAAACCATCAGTTTTGTTTTTGATTCATTTACAGCTAAACCCATTTTTTTGATTCCTTCTCGATATTGGAAAAGGCGGCAGTTACCTCGCGTAAAGTGCGCCCCATAATATCAATGTCATCGGCATACGCGAGTAGCATATGTTTTCTATTGAAGATTGTACCACTTGTATTAACTGCTGCATCACGTAAGATTTTCTCTAGCACAATATTGAAGAGATCACATGATAGACTATCACCTTGTCTGAAACCCCGTTTAGTTATGAAAGACTCTGATAGGTTCTTACCTATCTTAACAGATGATATTGTATTAGTTAGTGTCATCCTGCATAACTTTATTAGCTTCGTGGGGATGCCGAACTCAGCTGCTTTGTAGTCAACAAAGAGATGATACGTGTCAATTTGTTTCTCTTGGGTCTTCTCCAGGATCTGACGTAGAGTAAAGATCTGGTCAGTGGTTGATTTACCTGGTCTAAAGCCACATTGGTACGTCCCAATTATTTCGTTAATTTTGGGCTTAAGCCTTTCGCATAGTATGGTCGATAGAATCTTATATGCAATTGAGAGGAGACTTATCCCTCTGTAATTTGCACACACAGTTTTATCTCCTTTTTTGTGCACAGGACAAAGGACACTAAGATTCCAATCGTCTGGCATGTATTCTTCTGACCATATTGCTTCTATAAGTTGGGACATAAGCCTTATCAACTCATCTCCTCCGGCCTTAAAAAGCTCAGCAGGAAGACCATCGGCACCCGCAGCTTTGTTATTTTTTAGCCGATTTATAGCGATTCTAATCTCATTTTGGTTTGGTGGTGGACATAGAACGCCATCATCATTGATTTGTTCAGGCGTGTCATCTTGGTCGCTTTCATTTGATACCAACAATTTGAAAAAGTGCTCCTTCCACAGTTTCAGTACGGTTTCAGCATCCGTTACCAGGTTTCCTTGGTCGTCTTTGCAGGAGAGAATACAATTGCTAAAACCATCCGTCTGATGTTTAACTTTTTGATAAAATTTACGCACTTCATTACGACTCTTATATAACTCAATCTCCTCGAACACACGTCTTTCCATTTCTCTCTTTTTTCTTCGGAATAGGCGTTTCTCTTCCCTCTTTCTTTCTCTATATCTTTCTAAAGTTCGACGAGTAACTACTGACTGCAGGGTTGCCCTATAGGCTGCATTTTTCGCCGCAGTGGCATTGCGGCACTCCTCGTCATACCAAGAGTTTTTTGGAAGAGGGTTCTGGAACCCCAATACAGTTTTTGCGGCAGTTTTCATTGAGCTGGCAATATGTTGCCATAGAGCGCTGATGTCGTTGGGAGTTGAAATATTTTCTCCAAGTAATTGAGCTATTCGTCGCGAGTAATCTGTGGCAATTTGATGGGATTGTAGCTTGGTGATGTTAAATTTCCTTTGCGATTCTGTCTGCATGTTTCGCGACATACTCAGGCGTGTTCTCACCTTGGCTGCAACAAGATAGTGATCGGAGTCCATATTGGCTCCCCGAATTGTACGCACATCCAATACGCTTGATGAGTGCCTTCCGTCAACTACAATATGGTCTATTTGATTTTTTGTCATTTGATCGGGAGACACCCACGTAGCTTTGTGTATTCTACGGTGTTGAAATCTGGTGCTACTCACTACCATATTTCGAGCAGCCGCAAAAGAGACCAGCCTTATACCATTGTCAGATGTTACGTTATGGAGGCTGAATTTACCGACAGTGGGCTCAAAGCAACTTTCCTGTCCAATCTTTGCGTTAAAATCACCCAGTATTATTTTTATCAGGTATGTTCTGAAAATCACTTTTTATCAATGTGATTTGAAATCACTAGAAAGGTGTTCTGTGTCCAAAAAATTTAGAAATCACGTGATTTAAAATCAATCAACTGCTTCACTGCCGATTTCAAACCACTTGCTGATTTCTGTAAACAATCTGTCGTAAAACTTATCCTAAACACTTTCATTGAAAAATTTAATTTGTTGTTTACTTATTTTTGTTTTAGAATTATTTATTTTATTAAACGCAATTAAAAAAACTCGACTTTTTTAAAACACTTCTAATTTTGTGTACATAGTTTTTACTGTTTTTGGAAATGGCTCCGTGATTCTATTTCATTTTCAGCTATCAGCTGTTTTCAGAAGTTCGAAAATAAAAACGTTGCTGCCAGACTCACAAACTATTTGAGTCATATTAAATGTTACTAAATTATCCAATAAAACTTGTTATTAAACATAAACTTTTATACAAATTTTAATGATTAGTTAATAATAAAAGCTGTTTTTGTGTTAAAGTATAGAATCACTAATTTAAAATAAGTATTTAAATGGCAATGTAACACTGTGGCAACTCTCTGTTTTTGTTGTCATATTTAATGTGTCAAAGAAAAAGAAGACAATTTTAAAGTATCGTGCCTAAAAAGAACTGTCGAAAAAATTTACAAAAATGTAAGTATTATTATAAAAATTAAAAAGAATTCAATTCCTTAATTATGTTTTATAGGGGCCAACATAAGAATAATGCCCAAATAGAAATTTTTATTCAATTCATGGAGCTGCATACCGATTTGGCTAAGGGATTTGTGAAGGGTGACCGGGTGCATTTTGAGCAGCTTTGCAAGGCTTTGGTTGGAGCTGACCAACGAGTTAAATGCATCCGGACCACCCACAAAGGAAGTACAAGCGTGGAAAAAGGTAGGTAAAACAATATCTTGAATTCACAGAACATTTATAGTAGAAATCATTTTAGGCATGGGCAGATATGAAGCTTAGCGTAAAGCAACGTTTGGCACACAACAGAGTAGAGGTGGCCAAAACTCTCCTGCTGACTAGCAAATAGCAGTTATTTGTGGGTTGTATGCATCAGTGGATGGGGCTGAAAGTGCCAAAAGTTTTGGTGTTCCCAATAAAAACAAAAATGACAGAAGTTCACTTGCCAAAAAAAAACTAATTTGAAAGCTGCTGCTGCTGTTGCTACTACTTCTACCATTGATGCTGCTATTGATACCACTGATACTGCTATTGATACTAATTCTACATCTGCGGTAGAGCCAATTTTAGAAAATGAGAGACCGGCTTCTTCATCTAAAACATCGGCAACATCAGACCCTGTTGACAATCGAAAAAAAGAGACAGGCTGCAGATATTGACGACGTTTTGGCAATGGAAGCCGATCAGTTCTCCAAAATATGTGCTAATTTGTATAATATTAAAGAAGGAATTAAAGAAAATAACAGACGTTTCGCAGATATATCTAAAAACATTAGTGAAACTGAAAGAGAAAGATTTAAACGAACAGATTAGGCATAACTATGCAATGGAAAGAAGCATGAAAATTAAACTGGAACTCAAATTGAAGTTCTTGGAGTTGGAGCAGATTAAACATGGCTTAAAATCACCACCTCCAAATGAGGACTGATTTCTTTTTTACTTTATTAAACTTCGTTGATCTCCTTTTTATTAATGCATGTACCTGAATTGGTAGTTTTTGTTTGTTAAATTGTAATTGAATTTTTATTTCAATAAAGTTTTTTTTTTACAAATGTATTTTAATTGAGGGACCGAGCTATACTATCTCCTATAGCTGATGCTGTAGTATAGTCTTCATCTTCTTCTACAATTTCAAAGTCATCATTGTCCATGTTTTCAATAACTTCCTTGTCAAGTGATACGCCATAGTGTTTGCATATATAGAATAGTTTGTAAACATCTAAATCTACTTTTTAAAACACCTATTGTCCTTTCTACAATGTTTCTTCCGGAGGCGTGTCTCTGGTTAAAGGTGTGCTGTGCAGTACCATAGGCCGGGCTCTTATAAGGAGTCATAAGGTATGGTTTTAATGGATACCCAGAATCTCCTAAAAGCCAAAAATTCCGAGCACCTTCACTATACATTTCAGCGTAGTATCTTCTAGCACCGCTCATTTTCCATACAAAGGAATCGTGGCATGAGCCAGGCCTGCATGCATCTACGGCTAGAATACGCATGTCATAATCACAAATCTGAAATTAAAGAATAATTAAACAATTGCAAAGTGTATTCATGTTCTAATGCACAATCATAGCGTTTAAGCTATAAAAGCCTTTCCTGCTGAAATATGCACAATGATCGGATGGCGGCTTGGTCATTTTAATGAGCGTGCCATCAACGCAACCGACTACTCCGGGAATGCGAAATTGTTAATAAAAGTGTTTTTTTTATGCACATTGAGCCTGAGGACTTGTTTCGATTTTTATCCAGGAGGGACACAAGGCTTCCTCCAACATTGGTATTATCTTCCATAGTATCTTACAGAAGGTTGACCGTCCCACGCTTATACTCATGTCATTCGCTATTACACCTTGATAGGATCCGACTGCTAAAAATCTTAAAACCGCTGCCAGTTGTATTTTTTCAGGAATACTGCATTTCGGTAAGTTTGGTGCTATACTGTCAAGAACTAGTTGGAATGCACTTTTGTTCAGGCGGTAAAGTGAAATAAATCTGAGAAGCCATTTGATGGAATTTGCTTATTTAATATACATATGTACTAGGTAGACATATAATTGATATTTACTTACAAGGTTTCCTCCGTTTCCATAGGATTAGATAAATCCCGCAAATAACGTTTTTTAAGACGCTCATTTTTTAATTTTTTCCTTTTTAACTCAATTATGGCCAACAAAGACGCTCCAGGCATATTAAATATTTTTTATTTTCGATGAATGAATTGTTTTATATTTGTAAACAAAGTTGAAATCAGCTGTTTCTTCGTGATTTCGACAATTGAAAATCACGCCGAAAAAAATAAAATCACGTGATTTCCAGAACAGCTGCAAATAACCTTCGTGGTTTTGAAATCGTTCGTGATTTGAAATCACAGTGATTTCAGAACAGGCCTGTATGTCATGATTAGGGCAACTATCATATACTTCCTCGAGTTGCTCATAAAAGGCTTCTTTTAAATCTTCTTCTTTATCCTCTGTGGGAGCGTGAGCACAAATTAAACTCAGATAGAAGTATTTAGCTTTTACACGAATTGTTGCTAATCTTTCGTTAACTGGGGTGAATCTGGAGACTAGGTTTCGCATTTTTTTGCTGACTATAAATCCGCAACCAAATTCATGCTTTCTCTGATGGCAGCTGTAATATAGGTCACCTTTTGGTGTCTTGGCGACGCCGTTGCCATTCCATCTTACTTCCTGGACAGCAGTTAGATCGCATTTATATTCCTCGAGGACATCCATCAACTGGGTCAAAGCACCTCCTCTGTAGAGGGTTCGGATGTTCCATGTGCTGATCCTTAAATCATGGTCCTTTTTTCGTTTGCCATAGTCGTCAACATTAGGGAGGGCCGTTTTAATTCTTTTTTGCTTTTTCATAGTAATTTTTTTCTTGGAGTGGGTTACTAGCCCGACGTCCCAGACCCATGTTTTTATAGTTCTTATGGGGGAACTCGCGGCACATATTAGCTCACTACTTTAACGGGTGTTAACGTAGCTACCCGGGTGATACCACTAGGAGGTCAGTGTCCACAATTGAGATGAAGGAAGACCAAGATTAGCCTGGGCTTTACCAAGTTAAGACCGATCAGGACCGTTACTTGGTATCCAACATCCCCTACATCACCCAAATACTTAGATAACTATAAGTATTTATGAGTATTTCGAATAACTTGTGGTAAATGCAAAGACAATTTCGTAGCAATAATGTTTCTATGTTGAAATACTAACATTTTTCATTTTTTGTGTGTATATATTTTAATTGACTATAAAAACGAATAATATAGAAATAAAAGGGAAAAAATTGTCAAAAGAATATAAAATAAGTGAAATAAGAGTAAAAGTAAAATTTTTTAAGAATTGAAAGTTTTTAAAAATCCTATAATAATAAAATTTTTTTTTTTTAATTTCCTATAAAAAAAAATTAAAAATTCACTATTAAATTAAAAAAATTTAAAAAATTTCCTATAAAAATAAAAGAAAATTAAAAATTTCCTACAAAATCCAGAAATTTTTTAAAAATTTCCCATAAAAATTAAGGAAAAATTTTCTTCAAAAAGAAGTGTATTTGCATTTGATCCCAAACCTGTTACATTTATTTATTAATGTAACAGATCAATTTATTGATAAAAAGCCAAAAAATGTTTGCGGAGAAACCAAATTCCTCGACGCGTTTTGATGGTTGGTTAAGCCATCTCTTCAGGAGGATTATCCCCAATTTAGACAGATCGAAAACCTCGCATTATTACTAAATTTACAAACATAACTATTAAGAATTATGTTCATAAACCAAAAGTTTGGGATCAAATGCAAATACACTTCTTTTTGAATAATATTTACATCCCGACTAATTTGTTATTTTTTGAGAAAAATTTTCTTTGAAACTAAAAAAAAAAAATTCTATCAAATAAAAAATTTTTGAATTTTTTTTTTATAAAAATAAGACATTTTTTAAAAATTCCTTATAAAAATTAGAAATTTTTCAATTTTTTTTTTATAAAAATAAAAAATTTTTAACATTTTTCAGTGTTTGTGTGTATATATTTTAATTGACTATACAAATTAATAATATAGAAATAAAAGAAAAAAAATGTCAAAAGAATATAAAATTAGTGAAATAAAGGGACGGATTAGAATTGAAAGTTTTTAAAATCCTATAAAAACTACAAGAATTTTTTTAAAAACAAGAAATTTTTTAAAAATTTCCTTTAAAAATAAAAAAAATTAAAAATTTCCTAAGAAATTGAAAAAAAAAATTAAAAATTTCCTATAAAAAAAATTAAATTTTTTTTTAAATTTTCTATAAAAATTAAGGAAAAATTTTCTTTAAAATTAAAAAAAAAATTCAATCAGATAAGAAATTTTTGATTTTTTTTATAAAAATAAGAAATTTTTTAAAAATTCCCTGTAAAAATAAGAATTTTTCAAATTTTTTTTATAAAAATAAGAAATTTTTTAAAAATTTCCTATAAAATAAGAAATTTTTAAAAAGTTCCTATGAAAATAAGAAATTTTTTAAAAACTTCCCATAAAAATAAAAAAAAAATTAAAACTTCCTGCAAAATTAAGAAATGTTTAAATAATTTCCTATAAAAATAAGAAATATTGAATTTCCTATAAAAAAAATTTAAAAAAATTTCATATAAAAATAAAAAAAACAAATCAAAAATTTTCTATGAGGATAAGAAATTTTTGAAAAACTTCCTGTAAAAATAAGATATATATTTTTTTAATTTTATATGAAAATAAGAAATTTTTTAAAAATTTCCTATAAAAATAAAAAAAAAAAATAAAATTTCCTATAAAATTAAGAAATTTTTGAAAAATCTCGTATTAAAATAAGAAATTTTTGAAAAATTTCCTATATAAAATAAGATATTTTTGAAAAATTTCCTATAAAAAGAAGAAATTTTTGAAAGATTTCTCACAAAAATAACAAATTTTTGAAAAAACTCCTACAAAAACAACAAAGTTTGGAAAAAAAAGTATTAAACTAATCGAATGTCGTTTTTATTTTATCCTATAAGTAAACTTCATACGACATACTATAAGTTATCTATTGTATAACCACTAATACTCATTCCATCCATTTTGCAAAACTATAGGAAAATAAATATGTTATTCTCATTGTCTTTTTACCCACTCAGACTTAGTGGGAGAATACAACAATACTCACTTATAACAAAAAACTTAACTACTCATCAATACACACTCAAATTGATAAAACACAGAAATAAATATACACGGATGGAACTATGCAGATTCAGAAATATCAGAAATATGATACATATATTAAAGTATCATATTTTTGAAGCGGGGAACAAAATGTTAGTTCGATTGATGATTAAAAAATTTATTGTGATTAAAAACTAAAAATATTTAATTCTAATCATAATAATTTATTTTCATTAATTAGTCGTAATCATTAATCTTTAGTCGAATTACAAAATATGGTACACTTTTGGCTTCGTTTGGAGCTAGATCTCGCGGATTGGTTAATTCATTGATTAATGGCCTGTTTTTATAACTGGTTTCACACAGAAACCTTCGCCAAATGAGTGAACAAAAATTGGCTTTGGTTCATATAAAACAAATGACAGTTCTCTTTGAGTGAAATACGTAAGAAATGAAATCTTTGCATAAAATGTTGGGTCTTGTAATTGGATTTCAAGCATCTATTGAGCCAAAAACAAACGACCAGAAAAAAGTAATCGTCGCCAATTTTTACAATGAAATTATGGATTTTTTTATAAAAAATTTATTAGAAATAAAAAATCTTTCATTTTCTTTAATTTAATTATTTTAAAAATACCCTTATAAGCAAATAGTAACAAAAAGTAAGTTTTTTCCTATAAAATAGGTAAATTTTTTTTATGTAAAAATATGTTTTTTGCAATAAAAAATTTTGTTACTTCAGAAAAAATAAATTTTTTAAGAAAAATAGTCAAATGTTTTTCTAAATAAAAAAATTTTATTTATTTAAATACGGTGGCAATAAGTAAAATTGAAAAGAGAAAAAACTTACTTAACATAACGTAAGCTAGACGAATATTTTATATGAACTCATTTTCTTACGAAATCGCCTGCCACCAAACATTCGCTTTAAAAATTAAACTATTTATAAAAACGGGCCATAAGTCATAATTAATACAAGGAAGAAAGCAAACTAGAAAGCCAACAATAATACAATAGTTTTTAGTTTTAGTTTTTTAACTTTCAAGAATTAAAACTAACACACCTTTTTATACATTTTTTCAAATATATAAATTATTCTGCACAATGAAACTAATAACTATTAATTGTTAATTTTATTAATCACGACTAATTTAATTTTTATTAATGAAACTAATTTAATCATCATAATAAATCATGATTAATTTAGTTAGGATTAAATTTATCATGAACAATATAAAAAGTGCTCTAAATGAAATTTGTAGTTGGATTTTCTTAAATAAAAATCAAACCTTTTAATATAAAAACTCTACAAAATACGCAAATATAATGACATATTATACAAAATCATTTAGCATTAAAATGTTTACTTAGTACTCGGGTTTTGCAAAATTATCGACTTTTTTCGGAAACCCTCCCATTAAAGATTTTACAGTTGCTTCTGATACCTTTTTGGAGCATGTGTTCCACCTGCGCTTAAAAACGGACATGTTCTTGGAAATCTTTCCTGTGTTCTTCAATTCCTTTTTTACCAGAGCCCAATACCTTTCCACAGGCCGAAGTTCTGGACAGTTAGGTGGATTTGCCTCTCGTGGTACAAAAATGACATTATTCTTTGAGTACCACTCAAGTGCCTTTTTTCCATAATGGCATGATGCCAAATCGGGCCAAAAAAATGTAGTCACTCTGTGCTCTCTTAAAAAGGGTAACAACCGTTTTTGTAGGCACTCCTTTATATAAATTTATGTGTTTATTGTGCCAGATGCCACAAATATTTTACTTCTTTTGCCACAACTGCAAATAGCTTGCCACACGAGAAACTTCTTAGGGAATTTTGTTTGTTTTTTTTTGTGCGAAACTCTTGCCGAACATTGCCCCGTTTATTAGCAACATAAAAATCTTGACCAGGAAGTTGAGAAAAGTCTGCCAGTACGTATGTTTCATCATCCATCACACAACAGGTGTATTTTTTTATAAAATCAGACTTCAATTTTTTCGCTCGTTTTTTTTGCTTCTAAGTTCTTTATAGCATTGCGATCTGGAACCTTTTTTACTTTGTATGTCTTCAGTCCAGCATAAGCTTTGACTCTATGTGCAAAATTCGTAGAACATTTCACCGTACGAGCTGCTTTTCTTAAAGAAGTGTTAGGCACTCTTCGAAAGAGGCGCTCGACTTCTTTTGCCTTACCAATATCTGTAGGACCTTTTTTCCTCCCTGATCCAGGGTTTCTTTCAATGCTCAGGTTTTCCTTATACCGTCTGATGGCATTAGAAACCGTTCGAGGGTCAACTTTCAAATTTTTAGCTATTTTTTTAAAAGTCCATGACGGATTTTTTTGAAAAGTTTTAATTATATTTTCACGAACTCTTTTTTCGCAGTCAATTTTGATTGAAATAACTATTGAAAATTAATAATTTCTAAAATAATAGTATCTGACATATCTATAGAAACTAACTTGATCAAAAAATAAATTATTTCTTGCACTATGGATAAATTTTGTCTAAAATAGTAAATGCATATTTTTTTTAGAACACTCTTTAATCACGGTTAATTTAGTTAGGATTAATTTAATCAAAATTGACAAATCGATTAATACCAACTCTGGCTATAACACAGTGCACCACTTAAATCTAAAACCGATTAACCCCCAAAATCAGAAAGCTTATGATGGCAGAAGAAAAACACTAACTGGGTTTTGAATTATTAGCTAAGGTTTTTTTAACAGCTCTAACATTTGTAATTTTATAATTTTGTTTTTTTTTTATGGAGGATCTGTGTATGCCTTAAAAGGTTTAGCTGTACGAATGGCCTTTTCAATTTCAGCGGTAGTAAAAAGTTGTGGTGTGTCCGAGACTGGGAGATTATGCAGCTTGCTAACAATACTCCTTTTCGCTTTGTCCCTCCCTCCTCACGGGGTTCAATAAATAACACTGTGCGATAATGATTTTTTTTTCCAGTAGAGCAAAACTCCCAAAGTATTTTGAAAGTTGGGCTATTTTAAAAAAAATGTTTTCAGTATATTTTTTATGTGGAGTAAATCTGCAAACAAATTTAAAAGTTTTTGAGTATTTTAATCATATAATATTTAGATTTATTGGTTTTTATAATTACCATGAATTTAATTTTAAATTTTATCGCAAAATTTGAGAGAATTTCCAATAAACTGTTGAAATCTTCATTATATCGTCTAACAAAGAGTTAAATTGGCCTTAGAGGAGAAATATTTTGTTCCTAAATCAAATAGACCCGAAATTTTATGTAAATCGATTTGTCAGAACCGGAACTAAACATTGAAGTAAATTTCGAATATTGGGTAACAAATAGGATGTTTTTTTCTATTTTCAAAAATTTTCTTATTAAGAATTATTTATTTAAGTTGGGAAATAAGTTTTATATTATTGAAAAATATATCTTTCAATAAAAAAACACGTTAAAATCGAATGAATAGCATAGCAGTTTTAAATCATTCAAATCGACTAAAAGCTACTATTATTTCATTGACTTTTTTTTTCAAGAAAATTATATAAAATTAGAAAATTTTGTCTTTAGTGTAGCCCCCTAATTGATAAATGAAAAATAATGATATGACAAGTTTATAAATCAAATTTTCCCTACAAATTTCCTACTATAAAGAATTAGGGGGTAAGTAAGACTTTATTCTTAAAATTAAAAAAATATTTCTTAATAGAAAAAATACGCCAAAACTTATATTGTTCACCCGGTTTTTTGTCTTCTAAACCGATTCTGGTTAGCAAAATTGGAGTACGTTATTTTTAAATGCATAGTAAGGAACTACATAAGACCCATCAACAACCCATTAACACACTCTAAACAAATAAAATAGGAAAGGTTACTAGATTCAGCAAAAAGTTAAATATTCGATATAGTAAATTTCACCTAATTTTAGTTTTAAATACGGAAGAACTGGAAACGAAGTAATTTATATAATTGTATTATGACTAAAATATATAGTTTTGACTGTTTAATTTATTCACTGAATTATTATACATGAAACTCATATGGGAAATTTTACACCCAAATATCCAAACTTCAAATACCTATAACTTTAAAACTCGAGCTAACTTTTCAAAACCCATTTAGGGTTTTGGTCTACTATCTAAATCGATGACCCTAAATTTGCCGCACAGTGTAATCGGCCAAACGCACGCGAGCACGCTTTCGGGTCGGATATGGTGTTGTTGGTAAACTTAATCGCGACGAAAAAGATGATGATATGCTGTTGTTGTTGTAACTGCGATATTATTGTTAATATCGCAGAAATGGCAGTCCTTGGTTGGAATCCTAAAATTTCGGAGTCGTTCCGGTACGTAGAACCGACTGCCGCGGGAACGAAGATTATATCGAAGAAGACGCTGAGTTTCACCGTTGTTGGCAGCACGGCGCACACTGGGATTTGGCTGACAAAAAATACATTTTTCGAGTATAAAATATCAAAAATGTAATGATGCAGTTTTGTTAAAAACTGTTTATTTAAGGGAAATGTATCATTAGATTTTTCTTTTTTATACCCTTCACCAATAGGTGAAAGGTTATTATAAGTTTGCCATTCAGTTTGTAATTTACATTATTTGTAGCACAGTCTCTTCTCTGCTACAAATAATGTAAATACATTCACAAATGTTGACAGCAACGTGTGCATATTGCTTTTGCATTGCCTACAAAGGTAATAACTTTTTATGCAGATGCCTTCATTCATTCACACATTTTCGTTGATTGTCTTTTTACACACTATTTTATTATTGCACTGCACGTTAATCAACGAAATAGTTTGATGTCACACTTTAAGTTAGAAAAAATTCGTACGACTCTCTCATGTTTCGTTCTATTCGCAAAGTATTCGTATAATATGTCTGCGTTGTTATCAGTGCTGCCATATGTTTTTCTACGCTTTCATGCTGAATCATTGGGCCAACATTTTTTTATTAAAAAAATTTTTCGATAAAAATATTTTTCTATAGAAAAATTTTTGATTAAAATATTTTTCTAAGAAATATTTTGTTAAAAAAAACTTTCAATAAAATGTTTTTCTATAGAAACATTTTCAATAAAATATTTTTCTATAGAACAATTTTCAATAAAAATATTTTTCAATAGACAAATTTTCGATAAAAATAGTTTTCTATAGTAAAAATTTTCAATAAAAATATTTTTCTATAGAAAATTTTTGGATAAAAATATATATTTCTATTGAAAAGTTTTTGATAAAAATATTTTTCTATTAAAAGATTTTTGAAAAAAATATTTTTCTATAGAAAGTAACTTTGTATAGAAAATATTTTTGTATAGAAAGATTTTTTTAATAAAAGAATTTATACAAAAATTTTTTGATAAAAAAATGTATTATATAATTTTTTTATAATTATGTTAAAACGAACTACATACATAAACCGATTTTTAAATCTAAGGTGCCCTATTTTGAGGTCCTATTGTGCCGCCCCAGTAAAACATATGTTTTGCAAGTTCAAAACTTGATCTCTCCAACACTAACGCGCAACGGTTAATTTCTTTTTCTGCCATCCCAGTGTTTGACGACTTTTTTCTATAAATTTAACGATTTTGCATCCATTTCATCTGGCAACTTGTTTCTTTCTTTTTGTCTTTGCCCACATATGCAACTATAGTTTTGTCTTGTGCACAACTTGTCTTGTAACGCAACTGAAATCATTCGTAATATTTCGTAAACATTCACGCATTCGCTATTATAAAATGAATGTTTGAATGTTTTCCTAGTGTATTTGATTGCAGTTATAAACACAAGCAATGCATGCAATATAGTTCATTATACTCTTATTTTGTGAATATGCATTGTTTCGTCTCAATTAAATATTGTAAATTGACCACAAGTTTTCATTTTTGTGTGAATACATTCAAAGCAAGAAAACCGCCATTCAATCTCTTCTCTGATTTGTAGCAGACCCAATTTATACCAGAGAATCGATTAAGCGATGTCCGTCTGTCGGTCTGACCGTCTGTCTGTTGAAATCAAGTTTGTGAAGCTGCTAGAGTGTGTATCGTCATAAATTGTATATCAGATTTTATGAAATTTTCCTATGCAGCACGCTGTTTCATCAAGATCGGTTGAAAAACGCCTGAGATATCGCCAAACTACCAAAATGTATGTGTGACATATACAATTTTTCATTAAAAAGTACATTTAATTTCATAAATTATATATCATATTATAGAAAATTCTCCCGCGAAGTTCTCTGTTAAATTTCATCAAAATCGACCCATAAACACCTGAAATATCGCCTCTACATTTAATGTTCCCCAAATTGGCGAAAGTGCTCATTTGTTTAAAAATATAATCGAAAAATAAAAAAAACTATTTTTCTTGACAATGGGCTCACATAAATTATATATCATACTTTAGGAAAACACCTAAGATATGGTTAAAATAGTAAAGTCAATGTATTGCAAATTGTCAAATTCAAAATTTTTGAGAAAACTATTTGATTTTTTTGCAATTTCTCGGGTGTTCATTTACCGATTTTAATGGAACTTAATAGTGTGTATTGAGGGAGTACGTTCTAAAACCTGATATATAATTTATGTCGGTGTATTTCCGAGAAGCTTCACAAACCTGATTTCTGCCGACGGATATACTTTATAATCAGTCGTCTGACTTTTGAACATTGTAAAGGAAATATATTTATGTATGATGGGCCAGTATAATTCCATATCAGATTTTAGGAAACCTTCCTACTTAGAATTTGGTAGATTATGATAAAAGTTTATATTTGTTATTAATTTTGATAATTATACATTTTAATGTTTTGAGAACATTAACGGGAGAAGGGCGTGGCAAATTTTTTTGAAACTTTCCTTATATTTTAACTATGTAATACTGATAATCTATGCCGAGTTTCGTTGCGATCAGTTAAGAAACAAACATTTGGCGTGAAAAAATATTTTCGGCCTATAGGGGCGGGGAGCGATGGGCTTGGCAGATTTCAATGAAACTTTCCGCATAATTCAACCTCGTAATACTGTTGTTGTTGTAACTGCGATATTATTGGTAATATCGTAGAAGTGACAGTCCTTGGTCGGAATCCTAAGAATTCCGAGTCGTTCCGGTACGAAGAACCGACTGCCGTGGGAACGTCGTTCATCACTATCGGTTAAGAAACAAACAATTGCGAAAAAATATTTTTAACCTATATAGGCGGGGGCTATGGGCGAAATTTTGATGAAACTATAAAATTTTCTTAACTAAGTTGATAGAAGCATATGTACCAAATTTCAATACTCTATGAGCTCTTATTGTATTTTTTGCCAAGGAATGTATGTGCCGCGCAACGGAACTCTCCGACCACTCAGTGTCATGCTAAAGTCCTGAACAGTTCCTGAACTGACACCAGCCCAAACAAGTGTTGGACAAAAGCTGCGTTTCAGATCCGTGGTCCGGGATTAATTTTCACTCCGGCAAGAAGAAAACTTACCCAAATCAGTGTAGCTACTTCCAAATTTGAGACACATTGAAAATAGTGGGCGTGGCAAATTTTTCATTCTCAGAATATTTAAATTGAATTACTATTAACATTTGTAAGAAAAGTTAGCAAAATCCTTTAGCCATATTCAGATTTTAAAGAAATACAAAAATTGACACCTAAATGGGCGTGGTAATTTTTCCGTTCTTTGAAAAGTCAAATTGGCTAATTTTTCTTTTACATGTTCGCAGTAACTGCAAACTTAAATTGTCATGAATGCTGTATAAAATTCCTTACCTGGTAAGTGATTAAATTCTGCTTTGCAGTAAGTCTTATCATCCATTACGACACATTGAAATTTTGTTAAATATTGCAAGTAAAGTTTTCTTGCTCTTCGTCTGGCCACTTTTTCTTTAAATTCGGATCGATCAGCCACTTTTTGGGCTTTGTAAGACTTCATGTTATACAATTTTTTAACTCTTTAAACGAAAGATTTTGGAGCACCAGTTTTTCTGGCCATATCTCTAATGGAAGTGGTAGGGTTTAGAACAAAATTAAGTTGTATGTTTTTTGTCAATTTTTATTTCGCGGGCCAGATTTTCCACCACATCCAGGCTTTCTCTGGATTCCCAACCCTTTCTTGTAGCGACCTATTAACCTTTTGACCGTGATTTCTCACGTTCCTACTTCTCGTGCTTTTTTGCTATACGTTGCTGAAGGATTGTTTAGAGTTATGAACAGAATTTCTTCTCTAACAATTTCTTCTTTTCAAGTAAAAAAAATGTCCACTAACACTTTTTTAACTTAAAATTTTTTGTTTAACCTTTGTACGTATGTTTTTTAATTTCTAATGTCAAGGGTTGCTGAATTATTTGTAAAAATTAAAGTATCAATTTTAATCGAGACCGTCTTTACTTTGGGCAATATGCGCTTCATAAAATTTAGTGTTTTGGCGATATCTCAGTTGTTTATGGACCGATTTTGCGTGCTTGGTGGAACCATTTCCTAAGATCTGATATAAAATATCGAGCCCTTAGATTTAAATAATCGTAAGCGACATTCCGTTAAATATCTCTTAAACTATTAGAGATAGCGTAGTACAGTAATCATATTTTTCTTTCTTTCCTAAGTAGTTTTCGAATGTGTAAAAATCTTTTCGATAGGTTTGTATTTACGAGAGTTATACGGACCAATAGGCTTTACATACAATGGTGCTCAACTTTGGCTCAGTGTAGAAGCCACTGTGCTATAGACATGTTTTTAAATGTTTTTAAAATTGGTCTAAAACTCCAACTACCCATTGGCTGATTTCTGCATATTGCGCCACAATCCGTCCAGTAGCTTTAAAAGAAAACTAAAAAACTTCACATACAATACTTTGCACCATAACTTCTAAACCATTTGGAAAAAAATTAATTAGTTTGTCGAAAGTAGCAAACTAACAAAGAACGAAAATGTTATGCACCAAATCATTCCCCGTTTTTGTTTAATTAAGATTTTTTGTCGCTTACGATCGATATTTTTTCTGTCTTGCGATCATTTTAATCTAAGGGCTCGATATATTATCACTCGTACATCAGAAGTATATTTTTTCTCTTGTTATTTAAAAATGTTTTTCGGGTGTTTAACTAATTTCGACTTTAGTTACGATTTCTGAATATGCGCCTACATAATTAACCATAAACTCTTAAGATTATGGATTCGGAAAGCCGAATACAGCACTCAAAAAATGCTAAAGGAATTTTGAGCGATATTAAATTGTTACTTAGAATTAATTAGAATATTGAAAATTTGAAATATTGATATCATAGAACTTAATTTGTTGTGCTAAATTGAATTAAAAATCTGTATTTAAAATAATAATTTGTTATAACTAGGTTTATTATGACAAATTTTAATTAATTGTAAATGCATAGAAGTTTAATATAACCTATTTTATCCTCTAGATGTCCGAATATTGAAATGTTATAAAAAAAGATCTTTATACCTCTATTACGGGTTACAACTCAATTCTGTTGAATTGAAATTAAAACAACTTAGCTTACAAAAAACTCAACTGTTTTTACCATGATACAAGTACAAGGAAGTTCCAATAGTCTTACTAAATTTTTAATAAGGATTTTTGAAGTTTTATTTTTATATTTATATTTGAAAAAATATTGCCACTTTTTAAAAACACAGCTTTGAATATCGAACGGCATCAAATTTGCATATCATTATAAACACATTATTGACGTTGTAACTGTTATAATGGTTGTCTAGAAGTATTCCTCTATGATCCAGGCTCTCTTTAATTCAAAATTGAATATATTTTTTTGATATTTATATTGAAGAAAAATAATTTCAATGAAAAAATTAAAATACTTCAAAAATATTCAATATTTACAAAATTGAAAACAAATCCAAACATATATGGTAGCTTTATCTTTTCACAATTGTCATAATCCTTATATATGTCAGATAGTGATTTTTAAATTTAATAGTGACAATGGAACTACCGTGTACATATATCTTGGTTTTTACTGTACAACTTATTCTAGTTGAAGTAGTATTGATGTTTCCGGACTAAATTGTAAAGTTTGATAATATGAAACAAAAAAAGCTGAAATTTCAGCTAAAATTGAGTTAAGTTTGATTAATGCTAGTGAAGCATTTGAATAGGGTTCGAAATATTTTTTTCATTAAAATTTGCATTTTTTTTCATGTTTTTTTTTTTAATTTTCAAAACACTTTTTATTATGTTATCTTTATTTTATATTAACATAGCATAAAAATAGTATACAAGTCAGGGATATAAAATAGAAAGCTAATCTGTTATATACCTAAATATAACACACTGTAACATTAAAAAAAAAAAATTGTTGCACCCAAGAAAAAATCCATATATTCGTGATAGGAGAAGTCTCAGTTTTTCATTCTATCGTGGAAAATCCTTTTAAAAGGACTTTGAATTTTTGAGAATGTGCATCATTTATAAAATTAAATAATATTTTTGGGCGAATGTTATACCATCAATATGGGCATTAAATTAAAGGGAAGAATGTCAGTAATCTGAATAAATTACTGGCTACATTCTTCTGGATGAAAAATTTTTGTAAATGTCCTTTAAAAAAATGTATCCTTATATATCCCTATGGATTAGGAAAAAAAATTTGGACAAAAATATATATTAATTAGTGACATATTTTTCAGCACATGTGCAAATTTGGATGTTTTAATGTTATTAATTCTTTCAGAAAAAAATGTTGAAATATAAGATTAAAGTAATAACTAAAAATACTTATATTAAATTTAAAAATTCTAATAAAATTTCTAATCAAATTGTGTTAAATTGTGATATGCTATAACTGGTATTGTATCAATGAAAAATTCCACAGGTGTGACGTAGCAAAGATTATTCGTAATAACCCTGTATACTTTTCTTTTTCATTACCACGTCAGAAATTCTTTTCAAGGAGCTTTACATTCTTTAAAACAAACATTTTTTTTCAAAAAGTTATTTAACGCAAGGTACTAAAACGGTAAAAAAATAGTTTTGAGAAAATTTGATTTAAAATGTTTATTTGCCATATAAATTCATAGTAACATTTCTGTTTGATCCAAATAAAATAGGATTAAGAAATGACTTTAATGCAATAATTAATTACGTTTATAATTTAAAAATATAATTCAAATACAAAATAGATATCTAGAAATGTAATCGGAGACTTTGTCGCTTATTTGGACAATTCACGACGTATTCCCCAGCAATATTCGGCCATCATGTGACAGGAATTTTTTCCTTTAAACCTTGTTTCAATAGTCGATGTACAAGTTCTTTAACGATATCCCTGTAGTTGTCTGATTTGTTGTTAGCTAAAAAGTTTTTTGTTGTTTCTCCCAAACTATGCCATGCTTTTGCTTCTATAGGTGACAAAAAATTTGGAAACAGAGTAGACTTCAATAGCTTATTTAGCTGGGGGCCATTAAATGTACCTGAGTAAAAATTTATAAAGTTAATATTAATAACATGATAGACTTCGTCACGTATAC